>JABSTQ010010834.1:0-415730 GCA_013358835.2 Ixodes persulcatus
CCAATAAAGGCAAAATTCTTTTAACATCAAGGAGGAAAAAAAATGTTGTATGCTGTTGAGGCGTTTGGTTGGACAAAATAGAAAATGGGGCAAAAGACCAAATAACTTGCCAGGTTTCATTATTTTTCTTACATGTTTTGTTCGGACAGCCCACCACAAGAGTATTTTTTCATTACAGAGGAAAAGCCTGAATTTAATCTCGGTCTCTAACAAAAGCTTGGCTCTTACAGTCGAATCTCGTTAATTCAAACTCGAAGGGGACCGAAAATTTGTTTGAATAAAGCAAAGTTTGAATTACGGGAGTTTCCTCCCATAGAAATGCATAGGATGGGACCTGCACGTTAGTTTGAATTATCCGCAAGTTTGAATTAACGGGATTCGACTGTATTTGAATTTTTAGACTACGGAAACTTCCTGCAACAATATTTTTCTCAAAATAAATACACCTTCCAGCTCCACCATTCTGGTACAGTCCCGAACAAAAGAGATGCGAACGACGAAGCGAAAGCCTCTCGCGCTTGTCGTGCCACTCGACGGTGCCAAGTGGCCGGCCTGTTCCGTAAATGATATACGCATTTATTTCCTTTCGTCTTCCCCCACATTCGGCGCTAATAGCAAAACTGACAATGCGGCACGCGCGCTTCATTCTCCCAGTGATGACGCATGAAAAAACAACAAAAAAACAAGGCCAACCTTACTTTGATATTAGAGCGACATAATGATTCAACCGGTAGTGTGACTAATCAGTGTAAAATACTTTAATGCGTCATCATGGAGCATTCGAAATGTCTGTACCGCGTTGTCAACACGGCAAAGGAGCAACGATTAGCGCCACATGTCGCAAGAAACAGAAAGAAATCGGAGCAAATTCTGTTTGTCGTAAGGGCCGGCCAATCAGCACCATTTCTACCCTCGAAGCGCATCACAGGCTGCGTGAGAGCTTCCACCGACAATAGTTGAGTAGCACGACAAGCGCGAGAGGCTTTCAGTTCGTCGTTCGAGCTTCTTTAGTTCGGGACTGCGAGCACAGCACACAAAACAACCAATTTTTGAGAGTTGATTTTGATGTGGGTTCTCAATCCATCTGCTCCATGCAGTATACAGTAGCCCATCTTCTGATCTATAACTCATGTTTCCCTTTTCAACGGCCGTGTGACAAAGGGTTGTTATACGGTCAAACCTCGATGTAACGAAGCCAGTAAAATTCGGAATTTACTTTGTTACATTGAAAGTTCACAACATAGAAATTCGGGGCTAACGTTAAAGAAAGTTTCCACAAATGTTTCCCGGGTGCTCAAAACTCACCGAGGCCGCCTTTATTTCGGTTGAAAGTACTGCGTCACCTTTGTCTGGGCCACTCGACATTATTATTGGCATCGCACGACGTTTGCATAGCCAGACGGCCTGCATCGCGTCTTCGTCTTGCTGCATGATCGCGAACCACCTCAAGACATTGATCGCGTCCACCACTTCACAGTTACTGGGCACACTGCAGGTGTCTTGCTCATCAGACTCGCTGTCGTCCCCGTCTTGCGAGTTCCCATGAACATTGCAAGCTATCGCCTCGTCGGTCACCCTCCTTCGTTGCATTGACAGCAGAGAAGGCGAACAGAAAGTCGGTCGAGGTCGACGTTTGCCAAGGGCGGCTTTATTGCCTTGAAGGCCTTCATCGCCCAGGACGAGAAACGCACGCTTTTAGTTAGGCCTCGAAACGAACTACGCAGCGCAAACGAAGCCAACAGACGAAACAGCGGCGGCTCTAGTGTCCTCAAGTGGCCATTCTGTACACCACACTTGCCAGATTCGGCCCCGTTGCACCCTTTGCGCTTTATCGGGGGCCCGTTTCAGAGCGGTGTGTGTACTCCCAAAATCTCCTTTTGGGACCCCAAAGTTTGTGCCGAATTGTCCATGGAAACTTGGTCACATTGAAATTTCGGGCAAACGGGGAATTTTCTTTACATAGAGGTCAAAACTTACATGGCATGCATACACTTGCTTTTAGAAAAAGTTACGTACTTTGTTACATCGGAGGTTTCGTTACATAGAAGTTCGTAACATCAAGGTTGGACTGCATAAGTTGCATTCACTTGTTTGTACAGTCGGCACGGTGAAACCACGAAGGTGTAGAGCAGCGTTTGCGAGGCACAGATGAAGGCAAATATGGCAGCCGGAAGCTGAAGCAAGATATCGGAACTCTCAAAAAGCCACCTAGCTACACATCGCTGGTTGAGTAAATCTACGCCAAAACGAAATCTGGTCTCGAACTGGCAAACACTGCAAAGTTGTTCCGAACCACAGCAATTGGCACGCGCAGCACTCACCAACAATGAGGATGGCAGGCTTGTCCGGCGGAGGAAGCACCCAGGGCAGATCGCTCCTCAATCCTCCTTCAAATGGCCCATCCTGCTTCACTCCGGCCGTGCCCACGACCCACCAGCCCTTCGATTTGAGCGGCTGCAAGTTCATACAAAAAAAAAGGAGAGTCAGACAACGAAGATGATTGCGGCCATTTACCCAAACAACCTACCGACCTGCAGTTTCATGTTTCCGCACAGCCTTCCTAGATTTGTTTCTTCGCTTTTTAAAATTGTTCAGCAGACTAGAATACCGACACGACAGACTGAAACTGTAAGAGGACCTGGGACCCGCGGGGTATGGAAAAGCCGATTTCTTACCAAACAATGAAAAGCAATTACCAATATAAATACTGCGAGCGATATCTCAACAGAAAAACATGGGGGATTGAAGATTTCTCCGTTTATTTGTCTCTAGTAGTTAACACTGCTCATACACAAAAGAAAGGAAACAATTTTTTTAGGAGAACATAGGCTACAGGCTTAGAAATCTTTGGCAAGCTCCATATTTCGTAAAAGTCGGCAACAAAATCAACACTTCGAATAACCTGAACTTCAAGGGGGATGTCCAAAAAGTTGGGACTAGAAACCATAAAGTGTCACAGGTACTGACCTGCAGAAACTCTGCTGGACTCTGCAACGAGTACAGGTCCATGACCTCAAGAGCCCCTGAGCTCGCCTTACTCACGACAGGAGACAGGCGACAGCTGCACCAAGGACAAACCATTAAAACGCATTCCACGCACTCACTCAATGCTAGCAAGGCAGGCAAACTGCCCACTATTGTCCATTGTAGGTTCAAAGTAGCGGGACACACCCATCCCGTAAAAACTCTGTTCACCATGACTGCTGGTTCCGTCAACTAAAGCGTTTTCTCCGCTAAAGTGGAGATGGGGGAGGGCTTTGTGGAGGAGCTTGCACCGCTATTCTTAACCTACAATGTGCAATTACGGCGAAAAACACTGTGTGGACGTGCGGACAGCAAAACTTTGTTTTAGGTATGCACGGGAAAAAACAGTCAATCGTTCATTTCACTTGCTACAA
Source organism: Ixodes persulcatus (assembly GCA_013358835.2). NCBI lineage: Eukaryota > Metazoa > Arthropoda > Arachnida > Ixodida > Ixodidae > Ixodes > Ixodes persulcatus. The sequence goes on from JABSTQ010010834.1 coordinate 3,399, forward strand.
ACCTCGTTCACTGTTGCGTAGAGACTGGTATACAATTTGCTTTCGCAGAATTTGGCGCATTTTAATACCGCGCATAAAGGGTCTGTTTGCTGAAGCCTCACAGTACGGTAGACTCATTGTTGACAGTAAAACGAAATGGTCCGCAAATGCTGACGAGACGCAACAATGACTGCCACAATCGAGCTGAAATGGATTCCTCTATCTACCGCAGAGACGCAGCCGAATACTGCAACGTCTGTAGACGAGCGAGTCGGCACGTGTTGCGAGGAAAATAAAAAAAAACTGCGCAAAACGAGACACACACAAGAAACACAGACACAGCTCTAAAAAATAGGAGTCTCACTACTGCTCCAAAACGGAATAGCATCCTCACTAACACCAACAGCGCTAAGAACGAGGACTAATAGAGGTGGACACGACGAGCACTGTTCACTTCTTCTAGTTTTCGTCCTTAGCGCCGTTTGCATTCATAATGTTTAACCAACTAGCCCACCAATTCATTTTGGAACATACACCACTTTGCTGAAGTAAAATATAAAAAAAAAAGGCATTCCTCGAATACCACACGGCTTATATGATGCTCGCATGAAGGTATCGATCAATCAATGCAAATGTTTCAAATGGCACCCGGCCTAAACAATGAACACAAATGCCACGAAGCCTCCTTGCACCTTTCAAGCAAAAGGATGACAAGGAAGTGAACCCACCTATCCGTCCGCGTCGTGAAGACCTTCTGCACCCCGAAGTAGTACGAGGACCTCAACACGGCGCCAAAGTTCATCGGGTCCTGCAGCCACATCAAGATGTAAGCTGTCGTCGACACCTCTTAAAGGGCCCATGAAACGAATTTTGGGTTGGGATAAATCATTTTAGATTGGGATTTTACTAATAGCACATCGTTCAGTGGGCCAAAAGAAAAAAGGTAGAAAGTCAAAAGCCTGACTTTCAGTGAGAAAATTCGAAAAGACAGCGGACTATTTCGTACCTCCTCCCCCTCGTAAGCTCTCTGCCTTTTCACTGTGATACATCCGCGGTCCCAAAAGCGCGTCATCGGGTCGAAACGCACGTCACACGAAAGCGGACCTGAATTATTCCCGTCACCCCTAAGCTGACATTGTGGTGGAAGCTACGTGCTTGCCGAACCAATCAGCCGCCTCCCTTTCATCACCTGACCTCATTCTCTGCGCGAGGGTATGCGCGAAAGAGCGTGATCATGTGGCAAGTGTGGCTGGCCCAACGAGCACGTAGCTTCCACAGTACTGTCAGCTTCGGGGTGAACGGGTAGGGGAAAGCAACTTTTTTCTGAATTTTGAGCGACGGGCTAATCTTCTAGGGGTACAATGGCTCTGTCCGGGTACACAAACCAGATTCCGAACAAGAGGGGCCTCCCCTCTTTTCGTCTCCTTGAACTGTTTGGTAGAATGCGCGATTTACGAGTTGAGGAGGAAAGCTAAACAGGAAAAAGTTGGAAAAGCGTTTCATGACCCCTTTAACTTACAAAGAGGTACACTACACTTTTAAGGCCCGTTCACACATATGCAAACTCAGCACTATAGACATGGCACAGACTTTGCGCTAAAGACCCAGCCTAGTCCTGTTCACACACACAATGCAGCACAAACTCGGTGCCTTGTCAGCGCTGGGATGGATGTGTGAACCGACACTTAGTGCAAACATGACGTCGGCACTTTTTGAAAGATTTCTTCAAAATTGCAATTGTGGGCAGCAAGTTTTAGTGCTTGGGTTAGTACCCAAAAGGTGCTTTTCCCAGCCCACTACTAGTTTAGATGACAGCCTTGAGATTATAAATCAAACGAAAAATAGAGACTGCTTGTTTGCACTAACAGTCGTGGTGTGGTCTCGAAACACAGTGGAAGCGGACTCACCTGAATCCTATCCATAAGGACCCAGAGACGATCGTTCAGGACCCCGCTGAAAGAAGCCACGCAACACTAAATTAGCATACCCCTGCTGACAGTCTTCCGACCGCAAGAGTAACAACACAAGACAAAACACCCAAACGAACCCATAACTCTTTTTAGCAGCTTGCTGGAGTTTCGTTCAGACAAACAAGTCACACAGCTAGCTATCTTTGCTTTGTCCAAACTTCCCTCTCATCAGCCGTCGTCTAACTCTCTACCATACAAACAAGGAAGTGCCCCTCCCCTTTGTCGTAGACTCATTTAAATTTGTGCAGTTGCTTTTTCGATGAGCAAGGGGTTGTCAACCTTAGGGAAACCTCGTCTGCCTCGAATGTCGGTCGTGGAACCCGTCTCGGCACTAGTGCAATAAAGGAGTTCAGAAGTCTAGATACTTTGTGAACAACAATGCATGCCTAACTCATATATGTGCATTATTGGGTGGCTCAGCTCTGTCGAAGTACAGCTTAAACTGGAAAAAACACTTTCCTTAGGGATGGGGACGGTCCAGGAAAGTTGGAACTTCGAGGAACCCATGAGGGAACTCCTGGGTTCATAGGAGCCCGGTTTGTGAACCCACGCGACCAGTCATCGTAAATGAGCTAACAAGGAAAAATAGGAGAAAGCCACAGGCAGCAACTTACATTGATAAAAAGATTAAACAAAACTGCCTCTCTTAGAAATACCACTGCCGCACTCTTCGGAAGCCGGGTCGCAAAACAAACGGGCATCTAACCTGGATTCGGATGCAGCCAGAAGCCTGTGGCCGTCGGGCACCGGCAGCTGGGAGGCATCCAAGCAAATCCCCTGCATGACACGGAACGACGAAGAAGGGTTCAGTTCTTTTGGTCCACACGCGACATTTGTCCTTCATCGGGGCTATGTGCGATGTCCCAGTCACAATTACTTTGTGGTGCATCGCAGCGTCGAGTCGGAAAAAAGTTCCTAACATACGGTCACCGACAAGACGAGAACGGCATCTCATTCAGACGCCTGCCTCCGGCACGCGCCCGTGGCCTTTCGACGAGCTTTGTCTGCGCATGCACGCTCAAGGCCCAAGAGATGTTGAAGGTGTTCTCAAACTATCTTCTATACTTGAGGAGTGCCTAGTGGTGCCACTGACTGGTGACAGAGTAAATGAAATATGGTCGGTGGCGACATCTACATAGACGAGGAATCCTCTTCATCTCGGCATGAATGCAATGAGGCGGCGAAGAGCCTACGGACCTTGTAAAGACAGTGGTTACACTTGGAAGTGCTTGGCTCATAGTTATGATTAACTAATGCCTCCAATCTCCGAAATAGTGCTTAAACTGGAGGAACACTTCACTGCAGGCAGGGACAGCCGAGGAAACGTTTATAAGCTCAGGGAACACTTGACAGTACTTTGGGGAACACCGGAATCCCTAGGAACCCAGTTTTGAAACCCATGTCTTTGGCCGCCAGGAATGGCCAAACTGTGGCTCGCAAGTAGCTTGCAGCTCTTCGCGGGTCCAAATGCAGCTCCCTAGTAAACATATGCGCCTCACAAGGGCAGAAGGAAGGGTTATAGATTAAAAGGCAGCCTGCGTTCTGACATTATTGTGCCACGTACCATACATACGTCAGCCAGGGCATTTGTGTTCACGAATGGGAATGAACAATAAGGAGACGTAACAAGGAATTGCTTATATGAGCAGAATTTGCCGCAAACCACTAACTGAACCAAAGACACGAAAAAAAAGAACAGCCAGGACTTTTATTTTAAATAGTTCCTTTCCCTGCGGCCCTTTGCGTACTACCAACCGGCCACCCCTGGCCCGAGCATAGCTCATTTGACGACTCCACTCTAAACGAAACCAAAAGCACCCACCGCCCGACGCAGCGAGTCCTCCCACACACCTGATGGGTTCTGTTCTCGGTGAGGTGGTCTAGATTGGCGAGGGAGGAGCGCTTGGGCGCCAGTCCTCGCTGCTCGGCGAGACCCAATATCTCTGTCCAGAGCGGCGACGCCCCGGGCCTTCCCGTGTCCTTCAGCTTGCTGCCCCGGACATGCAGGGAGAACAGTTCCCGCCTGCCCGTCTTCAGTGCCAGCAGCACCGGGTGCAGACCAAACACCACTTCTCCGGTCACCCTGGGAGGCCTCGCGGACTTCTTGTAGACCGCCTGGTGTCTGAGGGAGAAGCACGAGTACAGAGTACCAGGTTAGGAGGACCCCCAGTCAACCACCGAAAGCCCTCGGTAACGTGCACCGACACGCCTATCTGAAAACAACCACTAAGTTAAAAAAAAAAAAGAGTTGCTGATTGGAGTTTTGAAACTTTCTACCTTTCGAATACAAACATCTGGACATCGGTGACCGACCATAGAACTGAGGAATTTGTTGGTATAGCTTTACACTGATGCATTACCTCTTGTCAGGTACAAATGTTGAGTCACCAGGCACAAAAAGCTGCATTTTCGTACACCAGGTAGACTTCACGCAAAAAGTGAGACAAGGGTACGTGGAATGACCAGAATGAGCCTTTCATGCACTCCTTCCGTACCTACGCGATGACGACCTTTCAGATCGGCTTTTCCGCGTCTTGGCATGAAGCATGTGATAAAATTATGCAGACTTCTAGCAATTAATGGCAAACAGCATATCCATATTTTGCAGATGATGTGACTCCATTGCTGGCCATTCACCACTTTAAGAAGAGTGATGCTATACAAACAACATTGTGAAGCTTGACCGGAAATGGCTATACGCACGAGGAGGAGAGCTCATGCCATTTGGGTCATCTTTTTCGGAGGCGCAGTTGGGCATGGCACGTGTATCACTGGGGTGCGTGTTAACTGACCCAAACCCTCCCTCCCTTTACGCCCCTTCCCGGCGACAGTCTCCGGATGGCTCATTAAAAAATATTAACCCACTTGTACACGCCGCTTCGTGGCAACCCGCCAGCAACTGAAGTCCCGCTGTGCCCCATTGCACCTCCGGAAAGGGAGTCCCACACCATTTAGTTCAGCGGTGTTTCGTCGACATTTGTTCTTTACTGTGATACTTGTAAAAAAGAAATGTCGATAATATCACTAAATGTTTGACAAAAAAAAAAAAAAAGTATGCCCGCCGCTTTCCGAATTTGATCCTGGATCCGCTGCATGTGAAGCGGCCACCTTACTTACTACAAGGCTTTGCTGCAGCTTCACCAATCCGTTTTGACAATTCATTTTATACGAGACTCAAGAAGTTTCACGTTGTGCGTTACAGCCATTTCCAGTTGAGCAGCACTACGTCGTGCGTATAGCATTACTCTTTTCAGAATTTTCTGTCTGAGAGTTTTCTGGCACAAACTTGCACAGTTATGGCACAAACAATCATAATGATTACATCAAGCAACGAAGCTAGATCATGTCGGCTCCATTGGGCCACGGCGACCTCGTTTCAGCTCCCGAACCTTCGCCTCTGTGCTCAATATGGCTTATTTTTGCCCTCAATTTCGTACAAAAAAAAAAACAAAAAAACTCATCCCTCTGACGTTGCACTTCTCTGTAACAATGAGGAACATCTTAAGCCTTTCCGATCTCAATGATTAACAAAAGCTTACAAATTTCAGAATAAACAAATGATAGCACATGACCTAAACAATCATATCCTTTGCAAATTTACCCTCAGGGCGACATTACAAAACTCCTCCACAGCGGGAGAAGCGGACGTCTTTCGAAGCATAAAGTAGGGACCGGGAAATTTTCTCGACCAAGTCTGTCCTTGTACGACGCCTTCGATTCACGAAGTCGAGGGTGCGTGAAGTTAAGCGATGTTGTTCTCCAATCGCCGTCGTTAGAGCGGAAATATTGGAGCTCTCGAGACTGGCACTAGACGGCTCCGAGTTTTGAAGAGTGTATTCTCTCTATGGGCAAGTGCCACAGGGTCTCGAAAACAACAACCATTCCACGAATTAGCGGAAGTGTGTACCTCTGTGACTGGGAGGCACGAGTTTTTGTCCCGCCGGATTCAAGGGCCATCAAATCCACACCGGCGACGCCCTCGTGGTGCCGGGCTTTGTTGTGGAAACACCGTACACACAGTGCACCCCATCTGGCTCGGCACGCGGCGTCCAGCAGACATTGGGGCCTCTTCTGAAAAGGTGAAAACATACGTGAAAGCGCAGCAGCAGCAATAAACGAAGCAAATATGGTGCGATATAAAAATGAAAAGAGCCCGCATGCATCACAGTGACAGCAGCGTGCAAAGCATGGCACACTACCGAGACAGTGGCCAAGGGCGCGGCGGTTTTAAAACGTGACAGGCGTCTCAGCATGGTGAATGTGCAGAACAGCCAAATTACCTGGATCGGATGCAAAACAGCGAATGTCATGTCGCGAGAAATGAACAAAATGCGTCGAACCGCGTTGAGCGTCAAAACAACGCGGCCAAACACAGCACGCGATTACACCGGAAACGGAAGCAACGATGAAGTAGCTTTTTGAGATGGATAAATAAAATCGACGACCTCCTCGAATATAATGGCAGCTCGCGCTACCTCTGATGTGTTTTTTAATTTCTATATTTTATAGTTTTATTTATTATAGTTTTGGTGTTTTTGAATACTTTAAAAATTGTCTAAACCAAACATTGATATAATAGTGTAACACTTAAGGTTTTTAGCAGTTGATAGTATTCATCTTTATTTCTGAGGCACAAAAAAAAAAGTCGTCGTTATCAGAAAAGTTTTTAAGGTTTATTCATTCATTTTTTTTTAAAGGTAGTGCTACACAAACAGTAGGTATTACTTGCAACAAAGGACCTGCGGCACCTGCGACTTAACAGCGAAGCAAAACGAGGGATGGATGGGGTTGGGCTCGAAGCGGCTGCCCCAGGTGCTTGTTTCGGTTTGCGGGTCTTATCGACCGGTTGCAAAACATGGAGAACGGGACTTATCGAGATCGCCGCAAGCGTTGCTCCTCGTTCAATCTCGAATTCCATGCAAACAAATAGCCGAGATGTTTTCACGTGTGCGCGTTTCACTCAGCGGGAATCGGACGACGATGCCCGCGGTCATATCAACCAGGGATGAAATTATGCTGCGTGACGTGGTAGGTCCATCTCCAACTACTTGGTTGCGTGTTCCACAGACGCGCGGGATCGTGGCTCGTGTTGAACGGCCTAGTGTTCAACCATGGCCTTCGAGACCCGACGTGCGCGTGAGGGCTACTCCGAATGTTTTATCCAAGATTATAGAAGGGTAGGAGGGGGCATGACGTCAGCCGTGTAGCCTCCACAAGCCATGCTCCCTTGTCGCCTCGCCTCCTTTCTCATCTTCCTCCTTAGCCTCCCTACTTGTCGGGTCAACGAGCTCGTTAGGAGGATATCGCAGTTCCCAAGCCCTATGCAATTCTAATGGCAAATTTTTGATATTTTTTTCTCGGCAGCCACCGCACGGATTGAACTGGGAATGGTTTTATTAGAAAGATAGTAAAAAACTCAGTAATGTTGTGGCGCTACATTTCTCGATCTAAATGTTAAAATTGTTTTACGGGAACTTAAACTTGCTTGCAAAGGCCCTTTTTTCGTTCCGTTCATAAACATTTAAAAATAAACCAGGGCCTAAATACAAATTCAGGCGCCACAATATTGAAGACCAAGACTTTTTGAATATATCTCTTACAAGATCGTTTTGCCAGAGATTGTCATTGTGATAAAATTTAGCTAAGTTTGTGGCCCATCAAAATGCCAGGAATCGAGCTGTCAGCTGGCGCCATCTATGAGCGTGTCGCTAATACTACCTCCTGAAATTGCGCAATGTGTTATTGCGCCCCGGACTACTTGCATCTTCAAGGTCGTCGGGTTGACGGTCGGGATTTCGAGGGAGAGTTCCTCTCAAAGCTTTTTTTTATTTTTTATTTTTTTTATTTTTTTATTTTGGCGGGCGGAGATATTTTTGCGCGTTATCGCGATGGTGAGGTTGTCCATCGCCCGAGCGCGTCCTTGGGATGATCTTCCGTCTTTGTTGGTGTTTTGGGGTCGCACAAATGCGAGTGAAGTGTTTCTTGTGCTTTTTTTCCTTTTTTAGATGCGGAGCATCTCTTGCTCGGGTCTATGTCCCGCGGCGTCGTAGTCCGCACTCACACTACGCATGCGCAACTCTCCTCCTTCCCTCTCTCCAACAGCTGCGCGTTACTCTCTCCGCTCTCTCTCTCTACCAGCTGCGTGCACTTCGCGTGCGTTCGCTTCTACTCACACCGCGCGCGCATGCGCAACTCTCCTCCTCTAGTCTCCTCTCCTTCAAGTGTGAATATAAGCAGCGGTAGCGCGCTGCGCGCGTTCAGTTCAGCGCTGTTGACTCCACTTCCCGTCTTCCGATGAAGTGTGATGGAAGCAACAGTCCCGTCAGTTAGTGAGTTGGCGCAAGCAAGCGTCAGCACCACCCCACAAACTAACAGCAACGCTACGTCCACTGAAGACAAAAAAATTACACCATCTTCCCGAGGGGAACCATGGGGTGATGCGGAGCATCGCGGAGTTTCCAACAACGTTCACGCGATGTGTGGTAACCAACGCAAGTTAACAACGTAATAACACGCAAGTTAACAACGTTACTAACAACGTTACTAACACCGTTAATAACACCGTTAATAACGATCCGCGATGCTCCGCATCACCCCGTGGTTCCCCTCGGGAAGATGGTGTATTGTTCGGCGGCGAAGATATTTTGCGGGTGGGTGTGAGTCATTAGTTTTCAATCGCCAGAGCGCGTCATTGGGAGGATGTTTCGTTCTTTGCTGGCGTTTTGGGTCACGAAAATGGGGGTGAAAGATTTCACGCTTCAAGCGGTCCTTGCGCGAGTCCTGAAGTTACCAAATGCAGGCAGACAAAAGCTACCGAAGCGTCAAAGGGTCGATACTGTCTTACCACTTCTTTCTGACGAAAACAATCCCTGGAGAAGGGGAACAAGAGGGACAAAGGACAAACACAAATCTCCAAACACAGCTAGGTGACTGGTGAGCGACCGAAAAAATCCGCCTGGTCTGGGTATCGAACCCGGGACCTCTCCTCGTTAGCTCAGTTGGTAGAGAGCTCCACCTGTAATGGAGAGGTCCCGGGTTCGATACCCGGACCAGGCGGATTTTTTCGGTCGCTCACCAGTCACCTAGCTGTGTTTGGAGATTTGTGTTTGTCCTTTGTCCCTCTTGTTCCCCTTCTCCAAGGATTATTTTCATCATTCGTGTCCAGCTCGCTTGCACCTTTGCATTTAATTGCATTATAATCACTTCTTTCTGTTCGAAGTAGGAGAAGTGCCGTGGAGGAGAAACCTTTTCTTGGTGAATCTTCCACAACTATACCAATAACGTAGATTCGGCGGAAAGCGCGCTGAAGGCTCTATTTGCGGCGATTCCGAGAGAACGCCTCATTGACATCTTTAAGAACTTTCTCGAAGGGTCCAGTACAAGCAAACCCAGCAAGGGCAAGAAGAAAAAATGGGACAAGACAAACCCGCCCACGGCGAATTTATTGCCGAACTCAACAAGCGTTGCTGAGTCCGAAGCAACAACGCCAGCCCAAGGAACGCCGAGCACAGCGGCAAGTCGGCGCCAAGACGCCGATACAACTGCGCTGATGACATTTACAGCTGGCTGTGCGCAAGATGGCGCTGCCGCAACCGAGTGGCAAGGTCCATTGTCCTCAGACAACGAAAAATGGACACCAGTCACCTACAAGAAAAGAAAGCGGGTACGAGTAGACCCCTCACTCCAAGCCCACGGAACGGTACGGCCCCGACAGCGCCTGTTCGAATACAAGGTTCGCCCTACGAACTCTCAAGTCTCGATAAAGCCTTACCTTCAACCACTCAAGACGCAATGCACCATGCTGCGTACTACAGCATCGTTCTCGATGCACCTCATCGAGCAAGCCAACACCATTTCGGTCCGTACGGACACGGAGGAGCTGGCAAAAACGTTAAGTGAGATTACAGAAATCAAAGTGCAGGGACGCGAAGCACTTCCCGTACAAGTCTTCCGCACGTTTGGCACTTCATACACCAAAGGTATCATCTATGATATCTACCCTAAAGAGCAGGACCCGCGCGACGAAGTCCTCAACCGCGAACTCGAATCGGAGAAGATCGACATCGTGGCCGCCCGTCGGCTAGGCAAGTCGAATACGGCTGTCATCACGCCCTTAACAGCGAGGAACTCGAAGACGCCGACTTTGAATCGCGCCTCCACAACGCCGTGAGGACTGCAACCATCAAAAAGGACATTGATGAAGATACTCCAACACCCGATCTCCACCTCCTCAAGCTGTGGGCCAAGCGACTGCAAAAGATACAAAAGTACCGTAAAGGGCCCAAAAGCACCGAAGCCAGATGCAACATCACCAGGGCTACGGTGGAAGCGAAGGTCTACGCACAAAAACTCGACGAACACCGCTGGCTCGACTACAGCGCATCGCTCTCCGAGAAAACGTCGATATCGAAACTGTGGGCCACGAATCGCGCGCTTCTTGGAAAGAAGAAATGCAAAGGGGCAACACTCACACTTGGCCTTAAGCTCAACAAGACTGAGAAACAACTCGCCGGAATGGCAGGGGACCTCTTTTTTCCCCAGCCCGACTTGACGAATTGTCCTTCGCCATACCACCACGAAGTCCTGGCTCCGGATTACGGCATGGACCGGCCCTTCACGCGGGGCAAGCTCGAAAGCGCTCTTCAACGCGGAAAAACCCACACAGCCCCCGGACCCGACAAGATCACCATGACAATGCTGAGAAACATTCCAGATCTTACCAAATCCGAGCTTCTAGAGTGGATTAATGAGATCTGGGAGACTGGCAAGCTTCCCAAAAGCTGGAAACACTCCCTCGTCATCCCGATCCCCAAGCCGGGCAAGGACAAATGTACCCTCACAAACTACAGACCGATCTCCCTTACGTCTTGTACCTGCAAGATAATGGAGCGCATGGTACTTTCAAGAATAGAATGGTTTCTCGAATCCAACAACTCTTTCCACCCGGCCCAGACGGGGTTTTGACCCGGCGTCGGCACCCAAGAAAGCCTGGCTCTGATATCGGCGGATATTATCCGCAACATCAACCCTGACCGCTCCACGATCAGAACAATCATCACAGTTGACGTCAAAAAGGCTTTCGATTCTGTTCCACACTCAACAATCATAGAAGAATCTCAGCGCCTTGGCATCACTGGGAGATCCTTAAACTTTATCAAGACTTTCCTCGAAGGCAGAACCTTTTCGGTCCGCTGCGGAGCCAACTGCAGTGAACCCAAGGCCAACCTCGTAGGTGTCCCGCAAGGCTCTGTCATCTCACCGATGCTTTTCAACATCGTGATGGCGGCCCTACCCTTCGAACTCGAAAAAATTAACAAGCTAGGGTTTACGATGTACGCCGACGACGTATCGATCTGGACCAGGAGCGAAGACATCGAGAGGCAACAAGCCACACTCCAAGCCGGCCTAGACATGATCGAAGCCCACCTTCACAAGGTAGGCCTCCAAGCCTCCCCAGACAAGACAAACTATGTCACCATAGCACCCAAACGACAACGAGTAATGAAGATTGGTGACCAGCTCCATCTCGTGCTCGCAGGAAAGCGAATCCAGCCCTCTACGTCTGTCAAGATCCTGGGAATTACCGTGGAGGAGACAGGCAAAGGGGACAAATGGCTTCAAGACACGCTGAAGTACTGCAACTCTGCCCTCAATGCCATCAGAAGAATCTGTAACGCCAAGGGCGGTGCAACGGACGAGATCGCCAGAAGGATGGTAAATGCCATGGTAGTCTCTCGAGTCTGCTACGGAGCCCGACACTACTGGCTCACCAAGGCACAATGGCGAAAACTTGAGTCCCTGAACAACCAAGCTATGAGGATCATCACGGGCCTCCCTCGGTTCACCCCGCTCGGGAAACTAAAGGAGCACGCACAGATCAACTCACTTCATGACACCGTCGTCGCTCGCACGGTTGCACACGGCGAACGTCTTAAGCACTCTAAGCAAGGACGGGAAATCCTGAAACTTCTATGGCGCGCTACAGAAGGCCTCCCCGACCTTCCCGAGCACCTCCCTCCTTGGGAGGATCACATGAACATTGCCGAAAACAAGCCGACTGCTCGAAAAGGCGACTCCCAACAGCAAGCACGAATCGCAAAAGCGCACTCCAGAATGGTTGAGACATGGACCAACCCCACTGACATCATGGCCGCATATACCGACACCGCCGCAGAAGACTCCCCGGTTCCGATGAAGACCGCGGCAGTCTACTTTCCAGCTCTCGGCTCCTCGGCCGCGAACGCACTTCCAATGCGCACCTCCATCAAAGGGGGTGAACTTGCGGCGATTCACCTCGCCCTCGAAACAGTCGTCAAGTCACAACACCCGCTACCTCGCGAACTACGAGTGTTCTCGGATTCGCAGGAAGCAATTACAGAATGCCGGAAAGCAAGAAGCCCGAGCCGCATAGTTCGGGAAATCAAGAAGCTCGCCTCCCGACTCCTCCAGAAAGGAACGACCACCAAAATCTCCTGGGTCCCTGCGCATGCAGGCATCGAGGGCAATGAAGAGGCTCATCAGCTAGCTCGCGCGTCCCTTTCCTTTCAACGCGAAGCTGCTGACGTCCCTCCACATATACACGACCATGGCTATGCCCCCACCTGTGATCAGGACACGGCTGGCCAAACAGATCAAGGATACGACCCGGATGAAGAACGGGCCCAGATTAAAGAGCACTACCGGACCACACTGTGGGAGAAACTTCCTCCGAACGGAGATCCCCTTCCCCAGGGTTTCGGCAGACGAGCCAGCGTTCTCCTCACGAAAATACGCACGGACACCACCTGCACGCCCGCCCGCATCGCATCATGGAGCAAAGGAACCAGGTCTGGAACCTGTTCAAGGTGCACCATGGGCAAGAAGGCCGACACTCACCACATCCTATGGGAGTGCCCCAAAACAAAAGAAGCCAGGACAAAGCACCGACCCCCATACATTAACTCCCTGGAGGGATGGACCCACCCGCCTGGATCCCAGGACAACCAAAGGAGAATCCTGAACGACCTCCTAGATTTTATCTATGAGGCCAAGTTGGACATCTTCATGTAATCCCTTCCCTTTTAGTTCGTGCCAGCGTCCAGACCGCGTAGTTACCGACGCCCTCCCTCTCCTTTTTCCCTCTAGATTATGGCCAATAAACGCATTATGAACTGTGCGAGTGAAGCCGAAGGTATAACCATAGGTATAACAATGAGCATGTTGCTCTAAACGGCACTTGCACTGCACGAGCTCGCGTGCTGGTCAAGGACGCTGAAAGGCCGGCACTCGCTCTTGTAGCTTCTGCTCCACTCGAATTAAAACTGAAACAGATTTACGTATTCGAAGTACAAAAAATGAAAGAAAAGGACGAAGTTTGCGCATTCCGAGTACACACTTTTGCGAAGTACGAGTACAGTGTTGCTCAAGGCTAGCAAGACACCTGCACGATGAATCCCCGCGGTTCTCAATGAAGGAGACTTCCACTAACGAGATTAAGCTGGCGAGACATCGAATCAATGATTTGTATCCCTCATGCCATAAAGCGCCGAAGCTTCCTTTCCAAACGCGATTTGCTGGATATTGCCAACGTAGAAGAAAAATCCTTTAGGAGGCAATACCGCTTAAAGAAGGACCTGGCTGCTCTGCAAGTGGGCCTCCAAATCTCAGCACCCGACAGATCGGCGCAGGGTGTTGCCAATCTGGCCAGACGCTTTGCATGGATCTTTGTCGACTGGCCTATCGCAACCGTCTGTTCGAACTTGGATGAGCGCTTGGACGGAACTTGTCGGTGTTCTTCAGTATTGAGAACCTCATCGTGGTTCACATCAACGAGAGGTTCGGCCACATGCTCGCTGACATGAACAAACATAGGGGGTTGACCCTGGCGAAACAGGAGCTGTGCTCACAGGTGAGACCCTGCATGGTTTGTGTAAATGTCGTGTTTCCATTGTTTTTAGCACAGCTGCTCTATCTAGTAAAAAGTTACTCTTTTTGATACGCCAATAGTTTACGTATTTACTTTTGTTTCGGCACAAAAAAACAAGGTGTACATGGGCAGTGTCAGGACAAGTCACGACGAGCGCGCTTTTAATCTGTCAGTTTTAGTAGGCCACTTTTATGAGCCCTCTATGCTCTACTTTACGCTCTGGAAGAAGCATCGCCCCCACCGCGCATGCGTAGCCCGCTCTGAGTTGGAGCGTATAGACGTTTCCACTGTTTACAAAAATCACAGTCCACACGTGTTAAATCACAGTCCAGAACGCGCACGTTCGTCGCTTCGGAAAGCGAGCAAATCACGCGCCATACGCACGAACACTGAAAATGGAACCTGCCAAGTGTCCTTTTTTGGAAAAGTCTATAGTTAGCGGAGTGAGCGTGCGCTCCGCTTTACAAGTTGCAGAGCGGACTTCCCTCAGCGTTCTTAGCGGGATCGCTTAGATCTCAAGATGGCTGCACTTGCTCAATACGCGTCGATGTTTCTCACCTTGACCTCAGCTTGAAAATGGCCGACTCAAGAAGTAAAGCGTACGTCCCACGCGTGCAAAAGTAAACCATTCCATTTGAGTTTTATGTAACACAAAAGAGCATAATCAAACGAAGTGAACGAGTATCACTTTGCAACCAACACGGTGCCGGTAAAGTCGTCGCGTTTTTGTGGGCCTTCTATTAGCAGCGAGATGTTTTAGTGGCGCCCTCCTATGGTTACAGCATTCGGCCAATCGTGGAAGGCCGACCTCAGCGACGCTTTCGATCGCGCACGTCGCCAATAGGCCCGTAGCTCTCAAGTTTTGAGCAGCGCTCCAGGCGAGAAAAATATAATATTTGGCACGCGTTTCGAACATGCGTCAATAAGCTTCCCCACTACAGTTTTTTCTACTCCGTTCCATTATAAGTGCCAGCGTAGCAGAGGCTACAAGAGCGAGCTCCGAGCTTTCAGTGTCCCTGCCAAGTACGCGCGCTCGTGCAGTGCACGCATCGTTCAGGGGAACATACTTTGGCATGTAGCTTCGGCTTCGCTATCAAGTAAAGTGAAACATACAGGCTCACGGAAGCTATGAAAGAAAGCAATAAAATAATAAAGCTGAAAGGAATGTTTAAGGGGACGCTGAGGCCGCGAGCTGCATACTTGTTTTTTATTTTTGTTTTTTTAGACGTTTTGTTATCGCGCGTCTACAGATGCTGACAGATGCTTGCATTCGAACGTGGCACGTGCAAAATCGTAGAGTGCCTTCATACACACGCGCGCTTTTGCTTGAGTGGTGACATCTCAGCCATTTTTACGCCCAATCGTTTCTTTATGCATTTTGAAGTACGCGCAATCCGGTGTCAATCAGCTCGAGCGCGTAGCTTTGGCTAATGCATAGACGCCATTTTGGCGCCCAGGTCACGCAACGAGTGCGCGAGAGCGTCACGCGCTGAACATTCAGTGCAACAATGGATGTCTTCACCCTGAGACAGACAGACATGTAGGCACCCTACAAAATCGTACGTTACAGTGCCGCCTGGATGGTGCTGCCAGCATAACATGATCGCGTATTGTGCGGACGCGCTCGCGCCCCCTGCCCGAGAGCAACGGGTCTATGGCTATGCAATCAGATGTACGGGAGCGCGTGCTTGAACGCCAATTATACCTGTACACGCGTCCTCCTGTTGAAAATGATACTGAAAGTTGACCACGAGCATAGCGCTCGCTAGCCGCACCAAAAAAACCATCCTCTCAACTTTATTTATTCATATTCGCTCGCAATTTTTGAATTGTTTAGTTTTCCTCCGGAACTGTTCGCCTTAGATTTCCTTGGTAGATTTAGAAAATAATAGAGACTTGAATGCAGCCTTTTTAAAAGTGCATGCCATGCTGCCTCTATTCTTCAAGGCCGCCTTATTTTGGCCAAGACGCAGCTCTCTTGCTCCCTAAACTCTAGGGAGCAAGAGAGCTGCGTCATTGTTTGTCGCGGATGCGAGTCTAAATCTATAAGACACGAATGCTGCGTCAATGCTGGATATGAACTCGGTTCTAGTCACAAGTCTCGCGCTAAATGCGATGCCCAAAATATAACGGCCCAATATGTTACCCGGCGGTGTTTTGAAAAAAGTTACCATAAACGGTCGAAAGAATATTCCACGTCAAGTTTTTGTCTGGTGAAAACCAGACAGGCATAAACAATTCAAAATTTATCAAACACAAGACTGGACTTCTAAGAAATAGCGGTATAGACTAGAACGCGTTTCAGAAGTTTCGTTTTGAATGCACAGTTTGACGGCCTCAGAGCTTAGCGAAATTAAGAAACAACTTTTTTTTTTTTTTAATTTACGATACACATTTTTTTGCAACCCTACCATGGAAATACTCTTTATCTTATATGAGTAACAAGTCCCATATCACATGTTTTGGAAGTGTTTAAATACTGCCGTGTTGTAAGAGTGCCTTTTCCTTCTTTTTATTAGGCCGTCAAAGACAAGGGAGCACCCCTGGACAACTGTTGGGGTTTTGCTGACCGCACAGCACGTCCATGCCCTCCGTCAAAGAATCAGATG
Organism: Ixodes persulcatus; assembly: GCA_013358835.2. NCBI lineage: Eukaryota > Metazoa > Arthropoda > Arachnida > Ixodida > Ixodidae > Ixodes > Ixodes persulcatus. The sequence goes on from JABSTQ010010834.1 coordinate 19,862, forward strand.
CCATACTTTTCTGGTCACAAGAAGGTGCTCGTCGTGAAGCACCAGCAGTGATGTGCGCAGAAGCACAATTTGTCAGCTGGACGAACCCTACGAAGACCATGGGCATGTTTCTTTCTTTTTTTTTTAAATATTCGAGTGCGTAAACTGATCACAGTGAATCATATCCAAGCTGTTGTACTGAGCGAAATACTTGTCAAACTAGGCTGAAAGGCGTCTAGAAATATTTTAATAAAAAAACATTTACTAACGACTCCCATTTTACTTCTCAGATGTGCGTGTGCATATTGCGTCTAATCAAATTACAGTGTTTCTGTTGACTTCAGCATTGTAAAAGTAGCCTGTGTTGCGCGGCCTTCTATTGCAAGAAAACACCGTAGCACAGGCCTGTGCTACGGTGTTTTCTTGCTGAGGCTGAAACTAGGCAGGAGCTTAAGCCGAAAAACGCAATTTCAAAAACACAAAAAAGAAATGAAAAGTAGTGTAGCCAAGCAAAATGGTTTCATCTCATTCCCCATGGCAGATACATACACTGCGCTCCACTGTTAATACGAACACGATAAAATCGCTTTTATTTGCAGTTTATTTCTTTGACAGCTGTTGAGAGAGCTGAAAGTTTGTCGCTCAGATTACTGCCCCAAACGAGCGCTTCATTCCACACCAATAGGTTGATGTCAGCCCCTCGTATTTAAGGTGAAAAATAAAAACAGGATATTGATTGTTCCCGGTAACAATGTCGCGCAGTGTACAGAAACACCAAGGTACCCTATCACAAACCGAAGCATACGAAGAAGAAAAAACTCATTCCATTGGGAAAACAAAAAAGGATATAAATGGAGCACTCACTTTCGCCAATTTGCACTGTCTTGCTGCCTAAAGCAACCTAACAAAATATCTGTCCGTTTGCCGACTGCTTTAGTCTTTAGTCTTTATTTTTTAGCTCTGGAGAGACGCGGCACCGCGGAAAGGCAGCAGCCCGTACCATGGAGGCCCGCGGTGCCGCGTCTACGAAACATGATAATGTGATGAGTATGTACATGCAAGATGACGACGTTATGGGTTGTTGCAATTGGGGAGGATGGCAGTACGATTCGCAGAAGTCCAGATTTCGTGGAGGCGGATTGGGCGAGTGAGCAGCGAGCCATGGGGATTTGGCACGCCGTTCGATCGGTGCATGAAGGAGCCCCAGGAACATGATGGCGCCGTTGCTCACTGGGGTCCACTGGGGTCAAAGCATCAGGCTTCAAGGAGGTAGCCCAGCAAAAGTAGAAGCTGCCGCCTCCGAGGAACCGAGGCCGAGGGACTCAGATTGAGGCACCGCCGTCGCCCGGTGTGTCATCCTCTCAACGTCGTCGTCGTCATCTCGCATAGAAAAATCGAGCCCGCTGGCTTAGACAAGGCAGCACCTGTCCCCACTGTTCAGGGGCCGTGAAAGGATTGCAGCCAGCGATTTCCCGAAGCAGCCAGAGGTTCTCGACCACCGTGAAACGTTTTCTCAAGGACACCGCTTCAAACAAAGTCTCGGCAGCCATCTTAGTGCAGCGAGGTTCATAACGGTCAAACGCGCTCCCAAGCATGCTTTCAAGTGGCGAGCACCCATTTCGAATTCCTTTCCAGAAAAAAACACCATCTACTGAAGCTTTACTGAGAGTGGAACGCGCTTCCTAAAATGGCAAGGAAAGCGGAGCTAGCGGAGCTGACGCTTCACGCTCAAATCCCAGAGCGGGTCGCGCATGCGCAATGGCGACTCCGCTTTCCATAGAGCGGAGCGAGAAAGCGGAAACGGTCTACTAAAACTCTCTAATGTTTTGCTATTATATCGCCATTTCATCGGTTTTCCACATACCGTTGTAGGCTTTTTTTTGTGAATATCCCGCCTTTGTTTTTTTTGAACACAAGTTTATTCAGAAATACTTGATGACAATCAAACTCGAACCTGTGAGGATTGCGTCCTCATGTGTCGGCAGGTGCGCCGGCGCACTGGTCACTTCCACCAAACACTCGTCGTTTCTATTTCTCGCGGCCAAGCATTTACATTCATTCAATGTTTTGCTTTTGAGATACAGATCCTTTGTGTAAAATAAAATAAACATCTCATTTCAGGTGAAATATTAACGTGGTTAGAGACCTCCCATCTGCCGCATTTCTTAAGTTGTGGTACTGTTTTGCAAATATTTGAGAACACACGTATCAAAATGACTTTGTGGTGACCCAATTCAGTTGAATCATTTCGAATTTTGCGCATACAAAACAATCGCGGAACCTTGTTTACGTAAACACCTCAGCAGCTTGTGGTCGTGTAAAATATTGAGGGAAGCCCCATTTTATCGTATAAACAAAAAACTAAGCCCACGTATGCATTGTCTAACTACTTTCGACCAGCAATGAGCATGCAACTCTTTTTTTTTTTTTTTTTTTAATCAGCCTCTTTACTTTCAGAGACGCGAATACATTTTACTACTAAATTACTTAGTGTCGCGTGTAGGCCCCATTTGTTTCAATCACAGTTTGCATACGTCTTGGAAGTGACTCGTACAAATTGCGTACGAGTGTGTCCTGAGTCTGCCGCAGCCTATCACGTTCTTCTTTGGTGGCTGACTCCAGGGTCCCCATAGAGGAGTCGGCGAGATTCCTTCGAGACAAACGCTTCTTGAGGATTCCCCAGACATTTTCGGTTACGTTCAAGTCAGCGCCTCCGGGTGGCCATGGGAGTACGGTGATCGCACGCGGCTCCAGGAGTCTCTTCCCAGTGTCAGCCCTGGTTCACAGGACTACGGTCATGTTGCAGCAAAAACAAGCCGTCTGGGTAAGGTACACATCGCGACACTGTTAGCGCGAACACGATATCGGCGCATTTTCGCGTTTTACTTCTAATTAGTATTAGTGAGCACGAAACTTTATCGCTTACATTATAGAGCTGAATGAGCTTTTTCCGCAGCAATAATAACTTGGATGACATCCCTTGGTTTCAAATAGAAAAACTGGAAAAACCGGCGATCGCTTGTTCGCGCTAACAGTGTCGCGCTCTGTACCTCCAGCAGGAAAGGCAGCAACACTTGATCAATAATGTCCGTGTACTGTATAGTGCGTCGAAACTGCCCACCAGTCTGTGGAGGGGACCCAGTCAGTCCTGCGCTTGTCACAGCACCTCACATGCTTACGGTGCATCTACCGCTTGCCGCTACTTGCTGCACATATATATATATACTTAGCATCATATCTGAAAATATTTATAACTATCAGACACACACACACAAAAAACGTAATAATAAAATGACTTTTCAATGTATTGAGGTAGTAAATAGAATTTATTTAAAACCGTTATCTGCAGTAGGTCGGCCGCCAGGACACGCAGTTGTTTATCCCATCGGCTACAAAAGCTCACTTCATCGGTAAACACCCCCACTTGGCTCCAGTCTTTATTTCCCCAAAACGAGTGGGTCTGAGCAAATGCAAGCCAGGCTTGGCGGTGTCGCTCGTATAAACGTGGCTTTTGGGCAGCGATTCTCCAGTATAGAGTCCTGCCTCGTGTAGGCGCTGTTCAATGGTGCTCCTCGAAACCCTTAAGTTTAGGGTGCTTTTGAGCTCCGGAACTGTGAGGAACGGGTCGTCACAAATGGCTGCTACGATGTGTAGATCCTCGACATTTGACGTCGCCGGCACTCGTGTTCCGTGAGGAGCATCGTATACACGCTGTTCATCACGATACGCCTCGATTCTTCTTCCCACTGTTTTCCGGCCAACGCCTGTCGCAGACGAAATTTGGCGCTGGGAATGTCCGGCCTCCCAGAGGCCTATTACCTTCCATCTTTCCGGCTTCGATATGCGCGGCGGAATAGCAGTTAAGAGAATGAACTGTATAGAGCTGACCATTTCGGTGAGAATAAGGAACATATATAGTATATAAACATATACAACAACCTAACTGCACATGCATTTAGAATAGAAGATAACGGGTATTCAAGATGAAAGGGTCCTGCAAAGATTGCGAGTGATTCGCAAAGGAGATCCAGTGATAATGATTTCTTAAAGCAACTATACTTGGTTTCAGCTTAGGTCCGAGCGTGGCTGTTGTTAAGAGCCGAAGGTCCCATCAAACAGCTCAGAAAGCGCGACGTCATGGCGTTCTCTGCTCTCGATAGGAGGAGCCGGCGGAGGAGCACGCGCAGAAAGACGGCGAACACCGCTGGTCCTATCAACTGCGGAGAGCAGGCCCTGACGGTGCACCTTTTACGCCGTTAGATTGGCCCTTCGGCTCATAACATCGGCCACGCTCGGACCTAAGGTGAAACAAAGTATAGCCTTCTTGAACGGAAGGACTGGCGCTGAAATGCATAGACGGTTCAAAGATACGGGCACGTTGGCGTCAGTGAATTTTATTGATAACAAAGGAATTTTCAAAATGCATCGTGGAGGAGGAAGTTTGAAGGCGCTGCTATACTTCGTTTCACCTCAAATCCAAACGCGGCCGACGTGATGAGCTCATGAACCAATCAGACAGCGTCAAAAGTGCCTCATCATGGTATAAGTCATGTTTCTGTACGTATTCTATCATCGCTGAACCAATCATAAACAGAAAAGGCCCAGTGACTTGCGCTTTTGAGATTGCTTGATTTGTCCCAATAACTCGCAGCGTCGGCTTCGTCTATACTTAAGCTAAAACGAAATATAGGATGCAGACAAAGCTCACAAAAAAAAAAAAAACAACAACGCGATTCCGACGATATGAGTCTGTGATTCGCAGAGTCAGGCACCCATAATGTCACATTCAATTGGGGCGCACGCAGCACCGAGAAAATGCTGCCCCCAAGGCCGCGCCACCGCGCGGGTGCAGCGCATGACGCACTATTCCGCCGTGCAACGCACTTGGCGCTGTCACTTCAAGCACTTCAAGGGTAAAACATAAACGGGTGGACCATATAACAAAATCCGTCGCGAGTGGGGCGGCGGCGCGCGCCATCTAGCGAGAGTCTCCCGAGCCGCCATGTTTACCGAGACGAGGAAGACGAAGCGAGGGAAAGAAGGGGCCGAAGGAGGCGGAGAGCGCCTCCTTCGGCCCCACCTCAAGGCCGCACCGACCCGCAGTGCGCGAAGCTGCACGGTCTCCTTTCGACGGTGCAGCTGGTGCAGCAACGTGCCGGTGTCGTGCGCCGCACGAAGTCCCAAATTAACGTAGTGCAGCCGCACCGACACGACCATCTGAATGCGACGCGTCCGTCGGTGCAGCGCGGTGCGGTGTGGTGCGCCCCAATTGAATGTGACATTAGTGGCGGCCCTACTACCTTCCCTTCCCCCGGTCCGGAGATGGGGAATGGCCTTCACGTGACCGACTAGTTGAAACGGCTGCCGCCAGGATAGCGCCACTCCGCGAAACGGAAACGGGCGCCTAAGAGCTGCGCTCTAAAAAAATTGTAGAGCCTCCCACTTCACGAGAAGATGGATGACCAGTGAAGCTGTTATTTTTACGACGTCTAGGACGACACCTAGAGGACGGCGTCTAGGACGACCTCAAGGACGACTGCTAGGACGACCTCGAGGACAACGCCTAGAAGACGACGTCTAGGACGATCTCGAGGACGACGCCTAAAGGACGACGTCTAGGACGACCTTGAGAAAGACGGCGAACACCGCTGGTCCTATCAACTGCGGAGAGCAGGCCCTGACGGTGCACCTTTTACGCCGTTAGATTGGCCCTTCGGCTCATAACATCGGCCACGCTCGGACCTAAGGTGAAACAAAGTATAGCCTTCTTGAACGGAAGGACTGGCGCTGAAATGCATAGACGGTTCAAAGATACGGGCACGTTGGCGTCAGTGAATTTTATTGATAACAAAGGAATTTTCAAAATGCATCGTGGAGGAGGAAGTTTGAAGGCGCTGCTATACTTCGTTTCACCTCAAATCCAAACGCGGCCGACGTGATGAGCTCATGAACCAATCAGACAGCGTCAAAAGTGCCTCATCATGGTATAAGTCATGTTTCTGTACGTATTCTATCATCGCTGAACCAATCATAAACAGAAAAGGCCCAGTGACTTGCGCTTTTGAGATTGCTTGATTTGTCCCAATAACTCGCAGCGTCGGCTTCGTCTATACTTAAGCTAAAACGAAATATAGGATGCAGACAAAGCTCACAAAAAAAAAAAACAACAACGCGATTCCGACGATATGAGTCTGTGATTCGCAGAGTCAGGCACCCATAATGTCACATTCAATTGGGGCGCACGCAGCACCGAGAAAATGCTGCCCCCAAGGCCGCGCCACCGCGCGGGTGCAGCGCATGACGCACTATTCCGCCGTGCAACGCACTTGGCGCTGTCACTTCAAGCACTTCAAGGGTAAAACATAAACGGGTGGACCATATAACAAAATCCGCCGCGAGTGGGGCGGCGGCGCGCGCCATCTAGCGAGAGTCTCCCGAGCCGCCATGTTTACCGAGACGAGGAAGACGAAGCGAGGGAAAGAAGGGGCCGAAGGAGGCGGAGAGCGCCTCCTTCGGCCCCACCTCAAGGCCGCACCGACCCGCAGTGCGCGAAGCTGCACGGTCTCCTTTCGACGGTGCAGCTGGTGCAGCAACGTGCCGGTGTCGTGCGCCGCACGAAGTCCCAAATTAACGTAGTGCAGCCGCACCGACACGACCATCTGAATGCGACGCGTCCGTCGGTGCAGCGCGGTGCGGTGTGGTGCGCCCCAATTGAATGTGACATTAGTGGCGGCCCTACTACCTTCCCTTCCCCCGGTCCGGAGATGGGGAATGGCCTTCACGTGACCGACTAGTTGAAACGGCTGCCGCCAGGATAGCGCCACTCCGCGAAACGGAAACGGGCGCCTAAGAGCTGCGCTCTAAAAAAATTGTAGAGCCTCCCACTTCACGAGAAGATGGATGACCAGTGAAGCTGTTATTTTTACGACGTCTAGGACGACACCTAGAGGACGGCGTCTAGGACGACCTCAAGGACGACTGCTAGGACGACCTCGAGGACAACGCCTAGAAGACGACGTCTAGGACGATCTCGAGGACGACGCCTAAAGGACGACGTCTAGGACGACCTTGAGGACGACGTCTAGAACGACCTAGAGAACGACCTCGAGGACGACATTTAGGACGACCTCAAGGACGACTTCTAGGACGACCTCAATGACGACGCCTAGAGGACGACGCCTAGGATGACCTCCCGGACTCTCACTTCGGAATATCAATATCAAAGCGTAACGGGCGAAGTTGCTGACGTCACCCGTTATGTTTGCAAGAGAAGTAAAAACAAACAAATAGGAGCAATGGTTATGACGCTTAGCTCAGCGTTGACTACACCCACGCCATAGCCTTGACAGCGCCGTTGGTTGTGCCTCAATTCGCCCCTTAGAGTCAGCCGATTGGGCAACTTGGCTCGCTGCAAACTCTTCCAGGCTTAAGGAACATTTAAGCAAAACTAGAACGTAATATTTGACGTGTGGTCTTCCTAGGTGATACTCAAGAGGACTCTACTACTTTTTTAAACACGAAAATGAAGCGGAGTCGCCCTTTAACAGATACCGTGCCATGACACCTTGAAAAGATCCTTTCTCGGTAATTATTACGCGAAAATGGCAGCATTCCTTATGGGTTTTAAAGGTAAAAAACGTAGGCACCACTTTATGTCTGACGGGGCATAAATAGAACCGTGCCTTACCAATGGCATTATAAGTAAATTTGGTTATGAAATCAATACAGGAAGAAACCCGTTCGTCCAGTGAAGACAACAGGAAAAGGATGACAGACGGAAAATGTTGAAAAAATAACTGTTGGGCTAGTTTGGGGGATCGCCGGCCAAGTGGGCTAGCGCACACTCTGTTAAAGGGCGCACACAGCTCGGACCACGTGGAGCGAAAGCTCGCGCTGTAGAACCCAGGTGTTTTGCACACTAAAAAAAAAAAAAGGTATATTCTTACACCCCTTGTCGCAAATAATGCACCCCGAAACTTCAGTTCGACTTTCAGCGCACTGACGTTGAACCCACGGTAACAACTTTTGAGAGTGTTATAGCCGAGTTGTACAAGTTATTTAGCTAATGTATACCTGTGACTGGCTGCAAAAGAAAGTAATCGGGGTTTTCTTGACCCTACTGCAAAACCAGATTTTTTTTTTTGTTGTAGTCTTTGATGCGTATACTTTAACTGTTTAATATGTTATATCACGACGTCACTAAGCCTCTCGTAAAAGTTGAGGCCGTCAGTTTGACGTCCGTGTGCTTTGCGTCGAACTGAAGTTTTCGGGTGTATTATATGGGATAAGGGGTGAAATGGCTACAGGGTCATTCCACGCCAAACGATCCAGCCCATAAATCGACCATCACGGATTTAGTTTTAAAAAATTGCAGGCACTTAGGGCGACGTAAAAGTGCCCTTTCCAATATATTTTTGCAGTAAAAATTTTTTTGCTCTTTTGGCGACCCCTTGATTACCGCGAACAACTGGTTTCAAAGGCTATCAACGGCATTCTTTTTCCTGGCAGCTTTGCGACTAAGTTGTAAAATAACACTGTTTTCAGTAACTAAATAGGTCCCTTTAAATGCCCAAATAGATACTTGCATGTAATTTCAACCTGTTCTTGCAATTCTGTGGCACTAAAAATCGCCTAAAATGCCGATATTCACCTTTTGTTCCTCGTAAAAGGGCAAAATTATCAGGCACAAATTTCACTTGTATTGATAGCACTTAGATTGAACTTCATTATAAAAATATTTTTTGTATAATATTTGTTGCGGTGTTTGTAGAAAAAAATCGCCAATCTTGAAAGTAGCGCAAAAAGAGCAACATTCACTTGAGAATAACGGTATGAGGTGGTCGGTCTAAAAATATATTGACAAAGACAATACGTAATTTAGAACCCAAACATCAAATAGGCAGTGTTAGAAAAAAGTGTTATTTCTTAAACGCGAAAAATTATTTTTTGAATTTCGAGCCAATCCAGCTCGTCAGCCCCAAGGCGGGCACTCAAGCTGATGATGGGTAGGGAATCTTCGGAATACTTGCTCTATCTAATCTTCTCAGACACAGTCGATTTGAGGACCTGACGCCGTCGTGACGCTTACTGTTCTTGAAAGAGAAGTAAAGCCGATATTCATTTCGGTCAGTGAGGTTGGCTCGAAGTAATGGAATCCTCTAGTCCCGCGGATAGGTAGAGCGACATTGAACCGGGATAATAACATTTCTCGCCGCACCTGAACATCACTTTCCGGCACCCAGATCGCTCGAATTTGTGTCAGGTTGTCGCGTGCCCAGTTGAAGAGATTTAGTGGTGTTAAAATTTGTCCACTGAATGGTCTTTGTAGGCTTGACTTCGCAGCCAGTCTCTTCACAGTTCCGCCCACTCCATCGCAGGCACTTTTTTTCCGTGCGATGTGGCAAAGAAGTTCCATGTTGCACTGAGGTTGTAGTCTTCCACGTGATGACAGAGGTTTACAAAGTTCTTTTTGTTTTTGTATTGAGACGCCGCACCGTCCGAGAAGTAATGAATGTGTTCTACGTGAGACAGTTGGGCTTTCAAGTCATCCAGGAACATTTTCTGGAACGTCGACACCGTTGCAGTGGTATGGTCCAAACAGTCAGATATCATTGCGTATGATATGACGTGGAGCTCGTTACGACGATCTGGTGGACGAAAATAGACGACGACGGGATGAACTGTAGCTTGGGTATTGTCCCAATGATATGATTGTGGAGCGTCCTGAACAAGAAAGCTGTAGTTTTCAGCAAAATCTAGCAGCACTATTGCCTCTGTTGGCGTAAGACGCATTTTTAAGTCGCGTAGATGACGCGCCTGAACCTTGCTCACGAAGTGATGCGTCTTTAGTTCTTTTAGCATCTCTAGCAACCGCTCGGACAATTCTTCTGGCGTAAGAACCATTGTCTCAAGTTTGCACCGTGCTCCACTGACCCATTGACAGACGGTAACGTTGCTCACTAAGTCGGGGTCAAGGGCTGCGGAGTTCATAAGCAAAGGTGCTTCGTGCGTAATGCCTGGGCATTGTTTACACCTGCCAAGCATGCAGTCTTCATTGTTTAAGTCTCACACTGTCATTCCAACCAAGGAATCAACTGTGTGTTCCAGACCCGATGAGTGAAGAAGTAACTTCAGGTTCTGGTGATAAAGGCAAACGCAAACTGAGTGCGTTCCTGAAGCTCCAGCAAGCAGACAGTGCTTGGGCCGTAAAGCAGCGAACTTTGAGAATCCGCATTTTACTCCGTTGTTGCTCTTCTTCCATTCTTCATATGCTTCCTTCAGGTTCATTAAAAGCAATCGTTTTTGGCTTCCACGAACGACGTCTTTTTTGCCTGGAAGGCAGATGGAAACAAGCTCGTCTTCATAAAAGTTTCTGACAGAGCTTTTAGTTGATTCGTCTAGTGGTCTGTTCAACCTTTGCGTTGAGCAACTCAAGATGCCCTTCTTTTTTTTCATTGACATGGCAAGGCGAACCTGTCTTTCAGAGGCACCAAAATACTGCGCGATTCGTTTTCGCGACCACGAGCTCGGGGCCAGGGTCAAAAGCGCAATCTTTTTTGATCGGTCTTTTTCTTCGCCAAAGCGCTTCTTGACGTCTTCCATGAGCCGTCTGTAGTCGTCTGTCAGGAACTCATAACTAGGTGATGTTCTAGGTGTCGACGAGACATTGACGTCCGCAGTGTTGGTCAAATTACTGACATTCCGGCTTCGACTGTCCAGAGTCGTTTGCATATCCGTATTTGTTTGTCCGCACTTCTGCCCCATGGATAGAGGAATTTTCCCAACTGCTGAAAATTTGAGACTCAACGATGAAGGGAATGCTTCTTCCTGGTCGCTAATTTTAGAGGAGGTCATCTCTTCAGTAAGCGCGTCAGTAGTCTGCTTGAACCTCGCGTCCATTTGGAAGCAGCGAACTTTGCACCCGGGGCACAACCTTTCTCCAGGAACAAGCTTCAATGACGGCAGGGCTATGTCCCACGCCGGCTCCTGTTATGTTCAAGGAACGGGTCCATACAGAACTTGGAAGCCAGAAGTGTGGTATACTTCTTTACGTAAGTATGATAATGATGAGCGCATATTGTGTTGAGCGCGTCTTCGTCTTTGTTTGCACGCAGAGCCAGAAGGTGTTGTTCTCTTTCTGTCACAGTTGAAATATTAACGAGAAACTTCCTGTTGACTTGCGTCGTTTTATGGCACCCTTTTGGCCCCAATGAACACGGCGCAAGATGATCTTCTGAAAAGAGATGCAATGTTTGCTCAGTGCATGAACTCAAAGAACCGAATTTCACCTGCGTTTCTAAAATTACTGCAACAAGTTCGAGGCTAAAACCTCGCCTTTAAAACGTTTAAAAGCAATAACTAGTAAAACATATTGCCTAAAACCTACCTTGAGATTCCCTGGCATGATCCGTGGAAGCCAGATTACCTGCGTTGTTCGGTTCCATGGGAATAAGTTTCTTCACTTTGCACCCATTACATGTGAATTCACGCCGCTCTGCGATTAGCAGACGATGTCACAACCACTTTTTGGAATCTGCCGTCTGCTTTGCACGCCTATTTAGCGAACCCGTCTGCTTTGCGCGCTTGCGTAGCGAACCCGTCTGCTTTGCGCGCTCGCGTAGCGAAGCCGTCTGCTCTGTTGCCCCGCGGCGTCGCCGCTGCAGTACGCCGCTGTTCGACGTCTCTAGACAAGTACGCGAGGGTGCGGCGACCAAAATTGAAAAAATTATTTTTTTGCGTTTAAGAAATAACACTTTTTTCTAACATTGCCTATTTGATGTCTGGGTTCTAAATGACGTATTGCCGTTAACAATATATTTTTAGACCGACCACCTCACACCGTTATTCTTAAGTGAAAGTTGCTATTTTTGCGCTATTTTCAAGATTTGCGATTTTTTCCAAGAAACACCGCGACAAATATTCTATGAAAAATATTTTTATAATGAACTTCCATTCAAGTGCTATTAATACAAATAAACTTTATGCTTGATAATTTGCCGTTTTCCGAGGAAAAAAAGGTGAATATCGGCATTTTAGGCGATTTTTAGTGCCACAGAATTGCAAGGAAAGGTTGAAATTACATGCAAGTAACTATTTGGGCATTTAGATGGACCTATTTAGTTACTAAAAACAGTGTTATTTTACAGCCTACTTTAAAAACTGCCAGGAAGAAAAATGCCGTATATAACCCTTGAAGCCAGTTGTTCGTGGTAACCAAGGGGTCGCCAAAAGAGTAAAAAAATTTTACTGCAAAAATATATTGGGAACGCCACTTTCACGTCGATTTACGTGCCTACGATTTTTTAAAACAAAATCCGTGATGGTCGATTTAGGGGCTGGATCGTTTGGCGTGGAATGACCCTAAAACCTTTTTTTTAAAGTGTGGGTTCAATCCCCACCCCTGACTGTTTTGATCTGGATCAACATCGTACCGGCGTGTGGTCATGTACTACCACTGCGTGATGCACGTTAAAAACCCCAGGCTAGACGTCGTCCTGCATTGGCTATATTTCTCATCTACAGTGGGTTGTCATTTTCTGGGTGACTAAACTCCCGCTGCATAAACATCTCACGACTAATTTTTCTTTTTGCTCTGTCCTGTCCTGTCCTGTTCCATTACTTGGCCTTGGGTTTTGCGCTTTTTCATTTTCGCAAAATGTTTTTATACACAAAATCTAGTATATAAGTAACTCCTGTTAGTGATTTTTTTCCATGTCACACTGATCCTTATGTTACACTGATGTTGGCCCAAGGATTCCCTCCTTGGGTCAACAACTCAATCACAACAACAACAAGAGCGAGGTGGTGTTGCTTCCCGCCAATAGAGCATGCTGCGCTCTGTAGGCTTCAATCCCGGGATCGCTCTCGCCTGCTCAATCGCCACAATAGGGAAGCGAGCATGCCGGCCGCGTCGCGGCGGTCGCCTATCGTTTGCCGCATCAATTGTTGTGGCTTTCTTAGAGCGGAATAGCTACCTTGGAAATTACAGCGCTAACCCGCTACAACGCACAACCAACGCAGCGACTGGCAGAAGTTCCCCGATGCAACGGACCCGTTTGCCGCTAGGGGCGCCCTGGTCGGGGCTTGAATTAGATCCGCACCTTTTCTATGCCGGCCGCGTCGCGGCGGTCGCCTATTGTTTGCCGCATCAATTTTTGTGGCTTTCTTAGTGCGGAATAGCTACCTTGGAAATTACAGCGCTAACCCGCTACAACGCACAACCAACCCAGCGACTGGCAGAAGTTCCCCGATGCAACCGACCCGTTTGCCGCTAGGGGCGCCCTGGTCGAGGCCTGAATTAGATGTGCACGGTTGCGGTTTTCTTGCGCGTGGTTCACCTTTACTGATTTTTTTGCTTGATTATGTTTGATACATCAGTTACCGCAACGTTGGCGCGGTTTGCTCGGCCACAGCCTCCTTTATTCCAGAATAAAGGAGGCTATGGTTCGGGTTTTATTAAGATAAATCATTGTTGTGCGGCTCAGCTCTTTTTTTTTTCTTGCGTTTGTAGCGCGCGTATTTTTAAATAATATTTAAGAAAACAAATTGGTAGTATTCTGAACGCCAGTATTTTACCTTCTGGAAACTCGCAGGTCCCCGACCAGTCAAGTGGTACCGGTCAAGCCCGCGAGTCCCCCACAACACAAAGCAAGGCAAGTGCCACCAATTGTATGCATGGTATTTTTTTATCTCGTTTTATTTTTCTTCCTCTGATGAAATACGACCCCTGCGTATCGTTTTTACACCCACGCAAATGGCGATAAAACTTTTGGCTACAGATTCCCAGGATAGATATCGCAATCTTTTACTAATCTAATTTCTTTATTTGTTTTTTATTGGTTGGCGCAGTTGGCGTTGCTCTTCTTGGTGCGTGGGCGTTGATATCGATCCGAAGAGATCAGGGCGCCGAACCGGCGCCGACCTTCGAAAACACGCGGGCGGGATCGATAAAGGCTGTGTGCACGCGCTTGGACGCGTGGGCTGGTATGACCATGACCTCCGAGATCCCGAAGCGCGCGCGTGAAGCGCTTCGGGATCTCGGAGGCCATGGTATGACGTCCCTCTTTCCTCCGGCTTCTGGCAGGGGGCACCACATGGTGGTAGGAACGTCGAAGCTAAAGTCCTTCGATAAGTCCAAAAGAATCGATGAAATATAGTGGAAACTCGTCTACATGCGCGATTTGGGAAACTCGTCGAGCTGTGTTTCAGTTCAGTTCAGTTTTATTTCCTCAAAGGTACTCTAGAAAAAGCTATTTGCATAAAATGGGGAAAAGGAAAGGAACTCTAGCATAAAGTACAGAACATTAAAAACATTCGATTGAAAATAAACACTGTACACACTTGACAAAAATATTTGTAACATGCCACGAATTTTTTTTTTCTCAGTTTCATGGAGGCTGTGGTTGGCAATGGCAAGGGAAAGCAGGGAGTTTAGAAATGTGTTAGTTCTCGAGAAGGGCGGCTTTGATTGACGCGCGTGGAAATGTAAGATGGGTCTCGGAGACGTAGGCTGCGAAACTCAGAGGATGAATAGTAGATGCCATGAACTGAAGCAAACACTCTATGTGAGTTAAAACAATAAACAAATCCGTCAAACTGTAACCAACACTCTAAAACAAAAGTTTTTGAAAGGTTTTTTGACGCATCAAGAACTCTTTCAGCTCTTGAAGAACCGGTTCGCGTCAAGCACTATCGCCCCCTGGCACGCTTGAACGGCAACTGGGCGATGAAGAACTCTCTCGAATAAAAAAAAAAAAGAGCTTAAAAGACCCGCTCATAGGTTTTTTTTTTTTTTTTTACGAAGAACCCTTTTAGGGGGTGATAACCTTTTAGGGTGCAAAATATGAACATGCCGAAGAACCCATAAAGAAGTTATTTTACGACCAGTTTTTTTTTTTTTTTTAAAGTGTAGGATTGAAGTGATAGATCGCATGCTTGTGCAATGGTTACGCGCCAGCCTCGAAAGACCGAGACACGGCAAACACCTGCGTCGTCGCTTAAAATCTTGTTCCCGTAGATATTATCTGCGGGTGAACCAATGTCTTGTGGGGTGCTGTGTCGTGGTGACGAGCAAATCCCAACATAGAAAAAGAACGGCGATTTATTGCCTTGGTCGCGGCGGTCGACGGACGTTCCGGTGCCTCGCGTGCCTGGGTAGCAAGTCTTCTTCGAGCTACGCAGTGTAGCTCGCGGCCGTGCTTCGCCGAAGCAGTCGACAACGAGGCGAGGGCTGCGCCGAAATGTTGGGGATAGTGCGTCGCCACATCACGCCCCCCGCGGAGTGGAGGGCTTGTGAAAATCAATGAAGCGTATTCGACGTCTACAACGTGGTGACTGGCGCGGGCTGCGGTGTCGGGTGTTGTGACTGGACGCTTGAGGATGTGCTGGGGTTGTTTGATTCGTCCGGAAGAATGTATGCTGGCTTCAGTCGGTCGATAGAAACGCGGATGTCCTTCCCGTTCACGTGTAAAGTGAAATTTTTCTCGTCGCTAGGGGTAACCCTGTAGGGTCCGTTGTAAGGCGGCTGAGAAGGCGTGCGGACGGTGTCGTCGCGGAGGAAGGCGTGTGCGCACGCTGCCAGATCCTTAAAAACAAAAGGCGTAGGCTTGCTGTGATGCGCAGCAGGTAACGGGCGGAGGGCGGAGATGGTGCGTCGAAGCCTGGTGACAAAATCGGTGGGGTCTGATGTGGCGGTGGTGAATTGTGGGGCAGCAAGAAATTCCACTTGTAGGCGAAGTGGTTGCCGTTAGACTAGCTCTGCGGGTGTAGCTTGAATGTCCGGTTTGAAGGATGGCGCGAAGACCTAGGGCGACGGCTGGGATTGCTTCGAGCCAGGTTGAGTCGGGGTGACACATGAGGACTGCTTTGAATTGTCGGTGGAAGCGCTCAATCATCCCATTGGCGCAAGGATGGTAACTGGTGGTCCTCAAGTGCTCGAACCCGGTGGTGGGCTCGAGGAGCCTGAAGAGTTGCGATTCGAACTGTCGTCCTTGATCGGTTGTGTTGCGGCGAGGGGAGCCGAAGCGGGAGGATCCGACCGGTGAAGAAGGCCGAAGCGACGTCTTCTGCGGTGATTCTCTCGAGGGGCCATACCTCAGGCCATCGAGTATATCCATCGATTGCGGTGAGGCAGTATCGGTAAGGTCCGGCTGGGGGAAACGGGCCTATGATGTCAAGATGGACGTGTTGAAAACGACCAGAGGGCTGAGGAAACGCTCCGAGCGGTGAAGTGACATGCCTGGTGACTTTGGCGCGTCGACATTGAATGCAGGAGCGTGCCCAGTTGCTGCAGTCACGCTGCATGAAGGGCCAGACGTAGCGGTCAGCCACAAGGCATAAAGAAGCGCGGATTCCGGGATGGCTGAGGTGGTGTAGCTGGTTTAAAAGGCTACGGCGATAGGACGGGGGCACGTAGGGTCTGGGTTGTCCTGTGGACATGTCGCAGTAGATGGTTGTAGTCGACCCAGGAATGGGGACTTATTGCAGCTGTGGCGAGGACCCACCCTTAAGGAGTTGCTGTAGTTCGGTGTCGGTTGTTTGAGCCTCGGTGAGAACATCAGCTGTTATTGGCGAAGATCTGATAGCCGATACACGGGAAAGCGCGTCGGCGACCAGGTTATCTTTCCCGCTGACATGCTGGATGTCGGTGGTAAACTGGGCAATGAACGAAAGCTGGTTCTGCTGGACTGGCGGAAGTTTGTCCCGGCGTTGAGAGAAGGCGTAGGTTAGCGGCTTGTGGTCGGTATAAGTGGTGCAGTGCTGTGCCTCGAGGATGTGGCGAAAGTGCTGAACTGCTTCGTAAATGGCGAGAAGCTCTCTGTAGTAAGCTGGCCAGTTCGTAGTCGTAGTTGTGTCGGTGGGGCTGGCGGTGCGAGGGGACGTTTTCCGAAGGGAGAGGTTCTTTGAGAAGAACGCATATGGACGCCAGATGTTGTCGACACGTTGCATGAGGGAGGCGCCGACGTCGAAACTGGAGGCGTCCGTGAAGAGCCCCAAGTGAGCGTCTGGTACGGGATGAGAGAGAAGTGTGACATCGCTGAGTGCAGCTTTGCATTCCTAGAAATTTTGAGCTAAAGCTGGCGTCCAGGTGACGGGTTGGTTGCCTCGTAGACCAGCCAAGGCATCATGAAGAGGAGATTGGTAGTCAGCTGTGTGAGGCAAGAAGCGCCTGTAGAAGTTAAGCATGCCGAGGAAACGACGGAGGTCTTTAGCGGAAGAGGCTTGAGGATAGTTTTGCAGGTCTGAGATGCGGTGAGGCAAGGGTCGAGTTCCCTCTAATGAAATTTCGTGACCAAGGAAGGTGACAATGGGGGCGCCGAAGGTGTTTTTTTTTTTATATAGACGAGCAGGCCGTGGTCATCAAGTCGTTGGAAGAGTAGGCGAAGGTGCCTATGGTGGTCTTCGGCGCTTTGAGAGAAGATTAATATATCATTAAGGTAGACGAAGCAGAAATCGAGATTGCGGACGACTTCGTCGATGTAGCGTTGAAAGGTTTTTCCTGCGTTTCTCAGGCCAAAGCTCATGAGGGGAAACTCGAACAAGCCAAAGGATTTAATGATCGAGGTTTTGGGGATGTCGTCAGGGTTTACGGGTATCTGCGTGTAGGCCTTCACCAAATCTAGCACGGAGAAGACGTGGCAGCCATGGACACGGTGGGCGCGCAGTCCTGTATGTGATGGATGGGGTATCTTTCGGGGATGGTGCGAGCGTTGAGGGCGCGGTAATTCTCGCAGGGTCGCCAGGCTTCAGTCTTCTTAGGGACGAGGTGAAGTGGCGAGGCCCATGGGCTGTCGGATCGGCGGGCGATTCCTTCGTGGACCATCGACTCGAACTCTGCTTTAGCGATGCGCAAGTGGTCCTCAGCAAGGCGACGAGCGCGGCAGAAAACCGGCGGGCCCGGAGTGGTTCGGATGGGGTGTACAGTGGTGTGTCGCACATCCCGTGGCAGCCCGCTGGGACGCGTCAAACCGGGGAATCCGGCGAGTATGGCGTGGTACGGCGAAAGGTTTTCCTCACCGAGTACTTTAATGCTGGGCTGGTGGGTGGTCGTGCGCTGGCCTGGCGAAAAAAATCCCGTTGTCGCGTCAATGAGTCGGTCGTGGCGGCAGTTGGGAAGGAGGTTGTAGTGTGCCTTGCGTGCCTGGGTTGAAAGTCTTCTTCTTCGAGCTACGCAGTGTAGCGCGCGACCGTGCTTCGCCGAAGCAGACGACGACGAGGCGAGGGCTGCGCCGAAATGTTGGGGATAGTGCGTCGCCACAGTCTCTTTGCTTAATTAAAGGGAAGTAGACCAAGTGGGGACCACTGCTGACATCATAGGTCCATGCATAGAGTTATTACAATAAACGCTAGAGACTCAGCTGGCGCTAGTGTCTACGGGACTTCCTGTTGCAAATCGAAGCAGACAGCATGCAGTCTACTTTTCCAGTCTTCCTGTGTGTTCCTATGGGAAAACGCGCGTGAATTTTGTCTCTTCGCCGGAAAATAACACGAATAACTTTTGTTCTTTCGGTTGTACCGGATAGTATGTACCTTTATTAATATGGTGAAAGTGTAATTGCTTTAGTTACAGCTTTTTTTCTTTACCACTGAACGATGTTAAACTTCGCTATATTTCAGGCCCAAACCTCTGTTCCATGGCAGGTATGTAGAAACGAGCGACGATTCTAAGCAAAATAACGATCGAAAAGAATGTAAAGTGTGCTCAAAGTTCGCCAGCATTCCGTTGGTGCTTATATATTGTTAATATGCCCGTCCTGTCACTATATGAAAATGACCCCGTCGTGCATCTTTACAAGTGGTTAAAAAAACGTTCGAAACGTAAAGAATAAAGTACGTGGGCTACTAAAGGTGTGTTTTCTTATTATTTCCTATGTCGGGCAGTTTTTATCGGGCACCTGTTCTCTGGCTTCTCCCTGTTTGCAAAGATTTGGAGCGTGCGGGTGATGATTTGAACCCAGAACAAGCATTTTCGCACATATTCATGAGCAGAAAGAATAAAGCAGTACTTATTTATTGCAAATCGGACTATATTACGTGACTTTCAATTTATTTTGATCGTCTGCATGCACAAGGAGTTACTTATCCAGTGTTACTGCGTAGTTCTCGCCGTCTCTCTTGGTTTTCCACATGTCCTTCGTTCGTTTGGCACGTATATCCCCCATGCTGGAAAGCGCCGACGCCGTGTTCGCGCTAACAGTGTCCGACAGTGCACATAAATACACGTACGAAGTGGTTTTAACACCGTTTTTCATGCCACGAATTTCAAATAAAAATGCTGTAACTGACCAATTCTTTCGTCTGCGTGACTGAGAAATGTTCCAATGTGCCTAGTACGTGCAAATTATTCGTGACATTTGTTCTTATAATCGAGCGCAGAGAGAAAATGCACTCGCTTTTTCCCATAGAAATGCATTACCGGAAGTCAATTTCTGACTGCTTGCTGTCTGCTTCAAAATGCAACAGCACACTAGCACCAGCTGAGCCTCTAGCGTTTATTGTAATAACTCTATGGGTCCATGTTACAGACGTCCGCCTGCCGAGTTGCTGAGTTTCCTCTTTTCACCGAGACCAATTTAGTATAAACTATTGCCACTAAAAATGCTACGTGTTAAAGTGTCAACATTTATTTCCCCAATTCTCTCGTGGGCGGTGCCACTTTGGTGCTTAGTGCAGAGCGAGCTCAATGGACCCTTTCCAAAACTCCGTCGAGCAACATTGGCGGTCGCCATTGCTTGGGTGCACAGCGCTTGAATGAATTCGAGACCTCACCGAACGCTGAAACAACGCTCGTGTCCACTACAAGCTCAGAGTATGTGATGAAGCAATGGCGGACAGACGTTGGCGCGGACTTTTGAAAAAGTCTGTTGACCTTCGTTAGGATTCGAAAATGTGACCTCCTGAGCGTTAGAGACGTTGCCAGGAAGCTCAGGGGATGTCATCTTGCTCTGCCGCGGACTGCTTTAACATTTCTGGGGGACGTGGAAGCGTTTCCCGCGATTTCAGATGCAACTTCAGATTTCTGTGAAGAAGGGTCTTATGCCGCAAGATGGCCCGAGTTTCGTTCCTCTGAAGCATGGGCATAAAATACCCAATGCCGACGTCGTCAGCGACGTGTATTCAAAGAACTTGTGGTGCGACGTGGTGCGGTTACGACCAACGTTACTATTTGCAACTTTCACGGCCTATAGGGGGCGTGTTAGTTCCTATCGAAATGGCTGTCACCTGGATGATCGTAGTAGGAGAACGAGATGAGGTTTGGGTCTGCGGCGCGTAGGTAATTGTAATTTCGTGAAATACAAGCGATATAAGGGCCGTATACCTGATACTTCAACGACAGGAAGGGGTATGCAAGAATCTTCGTTCGGAGGCCGATCATCCAGGAGCTATGGTGCGTGATTCTTATACCGCGGTTCCACCATCGCTGAAACTTGCGAATAGTTGGTGACAGTTTAAAGGGATTGTCCGGTAAAATTTTGCCTTTCAGTAAACAATAAAATTATATTGCCATTGCTCATCGACACAACATCCGAATTTTTAATCCTCCGCCCCACAAGTTATTCAATTTTGACAGAGCCCAACTGCTCAGATTGCACTTGCAAAACACAGCGTTTTCGTTGGCAGCAGCGGAAGCTGTGACGTAAGATACGGCAAAAAGAGCCCCCTCAGCTTTTGACTGCAGTCTCAGTAAAATAACTTCGTTCGAAGACAACATTCACGGTATTGAGGGAAGCTCAATTCTTCGACGATGATCTTTGGGCACAGCGTCAACCATGTTCATCAAAACGGGAAATAAGTCAACGCCCGCGACTCTGACGTTTTCATGCCTGATGTGACGTCATGACACGAACAGCCATGTATACTTGCGAAATTTGGCGTTAAGTTGTTATATTTAGGCCCTCTCCGCGTAACCAGCGCAAAATCATAGTAACTTCCGGACATCACCGGACAATGGACCTTTTGTAGAAATACGCGGTGCGCATGCGCGGAGTATTTCCTGCGCCTGGGTTCGAGAGTATCTACTTCCAAACAATCCACCACCTTGCATTTCTCGCCTTTGAGCGGTTTCGTTGTGTCGACCTCGGGGCGGAAGATTACGCACGATGGGGACAAAGGTGAGCTTGGGGGAGCCGTATCTAGGTCACATCGCCTCAATGGGTGAACAGGATGTAGCTGACGTTTTGGGTGTGGAACGGTGGGAGAGGCCTTGGGCGCGCGTTGTTTTCCAGTCACCTAGTCTCGAACCGATTCGCGTGTCTAGGTGGCAGCACATATTCGCCAAGAGGTCCATAGGGAGTTTTCGTAGACCGCGTTTCCCCCTCCGCTAAGCCCTCCGCAAAGAAGAAGCCGCTACTGTGCCTGCGCGCCCATGGCCTTGACTGTAGAGTTCCTGGTATCGTAGCGCGTTGCGGAGAGCATTGCGGGGCGGCGGAAACGATCTACGATAACTCCCTAATCCCTTTAAGATTTTAGGGGAAGGTCATCCCACCCCTTTCCATTTTAGCGGAGCGAACGCTGAAGGAGGCGACCTCCTCTCCAGCGTTCGCTCCGCTAAAACTTACAAAAACTTACTCAAACTTACTAAAACTAAAACTCTTAACGTGTTACACACTCTATATTACCTCACTTACGGAACTGCTCATGGACGCTGCTTCCACGACCAACACAACACCCTGCCCGCCTCCCGCCTTTCGGCGCGCCACCGTTTTGGGGACGTCTGCTATGGCAACTGCAGTGCATTCTATGGAATACACACATATGTTTTAAACCACAGCGTCTTGATGGCGTTTCACCGTACTCTATGGAACACAAAGTTTTGAAACGAAAATCTAAATGGCGCTTCGAACGACGGGAGGCACACTGAAGGGGGTGATGAGGTGGGTGGGGGGGGGGGGGGGGGGGGGGTTACTCCCCTCCACAGGAGTTACACGACTGAGCTAATCCAGGCTTTCTTCCAAAATTGACTCGATCTTACTCCAGGGTAAGGGTTTTGTACCATGGTGTTCGGAAACCTACCCGCGTCCAGCGTTTTTGTGCCTGCGTTGTCACGTGACACGACCCGTCGGAGTAACTCGGATCCATTTGGATAAGATTTGGAACTAGAGGCTAGCGAGGTTGTTTACCACGGCAGCCATCTTTCCCACTTACAAGTTGCAAAGTCACTGGAGGCGCTCAATGTCATTATAGTTTCAGTTTCGTTTTGCGGGCGCGCGCTCACTGTCGAGACAGCGTGGCTCCCACGATACAGACCAGAAATGTACGAACGCGTTACCAGTAACGAGTTACTTCTACCTAGATACTTTGTTCGGCAACGAGTAACGTACAGGGTGTCACAAAAAAAAAAATTACAGTTTTTTTTTTACCGCAAAAATAAACTAGGCATCGCCGAACGCTCATTCTCCGCCCAAAGGTTAGCGCTAGAGGTCACAACCAGATGACAAAGTTTCAGCCCGATCCGATACCTTATTCAAAAGTTATAAGTGATTTTCTGGAAATTTCAATGGGAAAATGGCGGCCGACGGAGTTTTCGAATACATGGGGCTCTATGGCACCAGAAACCGAAAACGGACAAAAATGGGCTCCATTTTCTCATTTCTCATTCCCACTTCTCGTTCATCTCATTCCCACTTCTCGTTCTTGTCCCTTGTGTTTTAGCGCTGTTTCTAAGTTTGCATTATGAACCGACTAGCCCAACTTCACGTCTTGTTGTCAGCTTTTAACTTTAGAAGCAGAGAAAACAAAATGAGAAACGGGAATCCCAGATTCTCCACCTCTTTCTCAAGCACAGCACTGCTGTTCTTTCGAGCGCGTCAGTTTAGAACGACTCTTCAGCGTCGCCGGAGAAGCAAGCGGGGAAACATAACCGATGAAAGCTTCGAGAGGCAGCTACTGCTTAAGTGCAGCGACTGCGCGAAAAAAGGTCAATAAACCAGGAAACAAAAGTATTTGTGTATTTGGCAGTCAAAGTAACGAGAAAAGTAACTCGTTACTTTGGGGGTTAATATAACTCGTTTCTTTTGAGAATAGGTAACGTGTAACGCATTTAGTTACTTTTTGAGCTAGTAACGAGTAACGGTATTCAGTTACTTTCTTGGGTAAACATGCACGTTTCTGATGCAGACATTCTTGAACGTGCACATTTGACAGAAATCAGTCTGGTAATTGTGCGGAAGAAGTCTTTGTTCGACGTCCTCTTTATTTACACATATACTCCTTAAAAATATATTCACCGACGCTTGGCAAAAAAAAAAAAAAATCTCCATATAGATTGGAAAAAGAGACTCGCAACAAAAATGCGTGCATAACGTTTGATACTCCGAACACGAAAATTTCTACCGGAATAGAGCGACCCGATGAAAACCTTCGGGTGCGAAACTCAGAGTCGCGCGAGGCCGCGGCCGGTGAGCACGGCCGAAACCGCTGTCGGGTGCCAGCTGCGTTCCGAATGAGCAGAGCAATCGCGGCACTTTGGAACCCGAGCAGCGAGCGGATCCTTGCGCCGAGGAGTGCGGCGAGTCCCCCCCGACGCAGCGCTCGGATACTGAAGGGACCTTAGTGAACTCGGGGCTGAGAGGGCGGCCTCCCCGGGCCCCGGCATGCCGCCCATCTGACGACCCGGCGTCTACCTCTACCTGTCGCCTGTGTCGTCGTCGTCGCGCTGCCGGCGAGGTGAGATCGCATCAGCTGGAACACACACGGCGCCGACAAAGAACGCGCGCGTCGGCAACAGGAGTTCAAGAACGCCAGCTGCGTTTCCTCAAAGTCGTACATTAATAGGCAGGTTTCGCTACCTCTGGCTACCGCTGACTTCCGCGTGTACGGTAGCGTTCAGGGAACGCGCTCAAGAACACACACACACACATACACACACACACACGCAAGCACACACACACAAGCACACACACACGCACACACACACACACACACACACACACACACACACACACACACACACACACACACACACACACACACACACACACACACACACACACACACACACACACACACACACGCACGCATATATATAAGACGAGATCTACCCTGATGAAGAACAGTCCCCGTTTGATACGTCGGTATATATTAAGGTAAATATTGCCCTTCCATGGATCCAGTTTTACTCCGCTATTTACGTCTACCCGGTCCGTCTCACCCCCGTTTCTATGCATATACATATACATATATGCACGCCATCAACACGAGATCCCGTTAGCGAAATCGTTCTTCAGGTAACGACAGGTATTAGGTGCCTGCTTCCCGACTCGTTCTTTGGCATTCTTAACAATATTACGACTATTGAACGATAATAAGATTGTCGGGATCCGCCACGCCCTGCACTTTTTGAACTGTCGGCGACTGGGCGGTAGCGCTATGCTATGCGGAGCGTAAGTTCGTCTGCTTCTTTTGCATGGGTTGTGTTGACGTCAGAACGGCGAGCTCTGATTGGTTCTGATTGAAGGATAGTGGGTAGATATGAAAGCAAGCTGCCTTGAGGTCTACCCACTATCCTTCGATCAGAGCCAATCAGAGCTCGGTGTTCCGATGTCACCACAACACCTGCAAAAAAAGCAGACGAACTTGCGCTTCGCATTATAAGGCAAGGGGTCTCCAACCCGCGGGCCAGATCCGGCCGGCTGAAGTCTTCCGACTGGCTCCCGGCTGGCCGCGGTCTTTCCAACGAAGCCTGGTCCGCGGCCCTCTTCCAGCAGGGACCAGCTCCTAGCGGTGCAAAGAGAGCTGCGCGTCAGGAATCGGCGTTGCGACCCGCTCCAGGTGCACAAACTAAGATACCAGAAATTGCGAGAGAAACTTCGTGGCAACGCGAGTCGCCACATCATTAATTGAACATTGCCATCGCGAGTTTTACCATTCTTAGTCCCCCGCTACGTGTCTGTGGAACTGTGCTGAAATTTCATTGCGTTCTCATACAGATTGCGTTTAGTGCCGTCGGTCACAACTATTGCATATTGTCAGCATTAGTTTCATCATTCTCATTAGTGTTTTGCACGGCGCAAATGTGCCAAAGTTCCTAGGCGTTTTGCTTTATGACTGGTGAGGTTTCTTTGCCTCAAGTGTCGCGTAAGGTCATAATTAGATCAATATAAGATATCAAATGGAAACATATATATTAACTCAACTTAGGAGTTTTTAAAGGCTTACTCTAAATTTAATTTATGCGTTCAAATGGTTAGGTTTATTTCTTTAGGTTTTCTTCGTTTATAATTACATTTTTTTGTTTTTTTCCCCGGCCCTGGAGACTTCGACAGATCGCTAATCCTGCCTCTTAGCCAAAAACGTTTGGAGAGCTCTGCTATATGGGCGATTGCGATCAAGGCCACCGGCCCACGCCATGTCTCTGCTCGTGCGGAAAAGCCCGTGCAATTCCAAGCTTGGCAAAGCTATGTGCACGCGCAAGCTGCACATACTTGCTCTTATGGGGCAAAAGTCGGGGCGCCATGCTCTCGCAATTTTCTAAGCATAGCTTGAATGTAACGTCATTCGTGGTCATACCAGTATTTTATACGCCGCGAGCGTTCCGATTCTCGGTGTTAGTTTAACACCGCAGAAGTCGTAGTTCGAAGAATCCGATAAGTAGAAATAGACGTGAGAACCCAGCAATGGCGACGGTTGCAAGCTATGCATTGGCGACGTGCGCGATCAAAAGCGTCGCTGTGGTCGGCCTTCCACGATTGGCCGAATGCTGACTATGACGTCAGCAAAGGTTTTTTCATCGACAGAAATAAGAATAATGGAAGAACTTCAATTTTGACGGTGTCGGCTGTATTGGTTTCAGAGCGCAATGATCTCAAGCTTCCACCATGCTAATTATAAACACCGTCGAACTTGTTGTTCGTAAGGTAATGACGTCACGTGAGGAAACCATAGAAGGGCGCCACCAAAACATCTCGCCGCTAGTAGGGAGTGTTGAGTGGCGGCTGTAGCAGCGTGCACGGCTGCAGAGAGCGTGCTGACGGCGAGCTTGCAGAGCTATTTTGCAACGCACATTCCACACCATCAAGATTACGGGTCATAGCAGCCTATTTATATGAGCTCGTTCTGGGCATGCGCTCTGAGCAGCGCCCTCAAATTTGACGTCCGACCGCAGACGGTCCGAGGGAGTCAATCAAGCATTCAGTGCCGAAAGGGCATCGCCATCCTTGGTGCGTTTGCTCTCTCCCACCAGACCAATCACGCACAGTGCCGCGTACCTGCTTTTTTCGCTACACGCGATTGGTTAAGACGGTGACTGCAAACGCATAAGGGCGATGAGCGTCGCGACCCTTTTCAAGACTGCACCCTCTTTTGGTGGATGTTTTCACTCTAAAATAAAAGGTGTATTCTTACACCCTTTGTCCCGTATAAGACACCCCAAAACTTCAGTTCGACGTACAGCGCACTGACGTCGATCTGACGGTACTAGCTTTCACGAGAGGCTTGATAGCCGTGTGGTACAACTTATTAAAATAGCTAATGTACGTGTTACTCACTATACAAAAAAAATCATCTGGGTATTTTTGGCTTTATTGCTAAACCTCAGTGTTTTCTTTCTGTGGTCTTTGGTACGTACTTTAGCTATTTATTAAGTTATATCGCACCATTATCAAGCCCCTCGTAAAATGTGGGGCCGTCTGTTTGACTATAGTGCTCTGTACGTCGAACTGAAGTTTTGGGGTGCATTATATAAGACAAAAGGGTGTAAGGTGACGCCCTTTTTTTTTAGAGTGTACCTTCGAGCTGTCGACATACCTATAAAACATCCAAGAGATCTTGTCGCCCATGTGGTAAGATGCATGTTTAGAGGTGTTGAATGCTCCGTAACCTAGGAAGTATCTGCATGTCGTCATCGGAACGATGTCGGTAAAGCAACTTATCGCCTGTCGTGGCCACCATTTTGACTGTGCGTTAAAAAAATATAGTGAACGCTCGCTGCCAGCCCGCGTTTGACCACAGAGTGCACAGTTATGGCCCGAATACTCCCTACAGGGGGTATTCACTGGGCGCCCTACTTGAGGGCATTGTTAGAGCGCATGCTCAAAACGAGCTCACATTATTAGGCTGCCAAGAACGGCAACCTTGATGGTGCGGAATGCACGTTGCAAAAATACCGTGGAAGCTCGCCGTCAGGACGCGCTCAAGAGTCGCGCAGACAGCTGCGCACCCGCCAATGAACACCCTTTGTGGCAGGGTTTCCAGAGTATTGAGGAGATGCGCTATTTTGTTTTTAATAGACCGATCTCACCATCCAGTTTGACTACGCCAACGCTGCCGCAATGCATCGAGGGAACTTTAGTCTTTCTGCACGTGCGACAACCCCGCTGGAGCTGTGCGCGAGTGGAGCACGAGACAGCACGTGCCCTCTAGTGCACGGCCGTTTGCCTCCTGTGAACTAAAGTTATGGTGGCGTCGCGCATGCGCCGAACGCTTGGTGAGATCGGTCTATTGGACAACAGGATGTCATTTCTGGACGCTAGATTTGAGCGCGATGTTCAAAAAGAGCCCTCACCTCTCGCGAGAAAAATGGTGGTGTGGAATGCACGTTGCGGAAGCGTTGGATTGTGACACAAATTTTCAACTTTCTGTAGATACCGCCTACATTTGTTTTAAAGATTACAACCTATGAAAGACATGTTGAAACAATAGGGTGCCCTATGGTTTGAAAACTGGTGGCTTCGCTGCGTTTCCATAGGAGTTAATACTTTTTCTTTTTCAGAGCGCAGCTCTTAGGCGCCCGTTTCCGGCTTGAGCGGCGTCGCCGTCGGCATCGCCGTCGCCGTCGGCGTAACCGCGCGGTGCATTATGGGACGCGTGACGTCACTGATGACGTCATCGGAATCCGCATCGTCATCGTCATCATCACTGATGACGTCATCGGCATCCGCATCGTCATCGTCACTGATGACGTCATCAGTGACGTGACTGATGACGTCATCGGCATCCGCATCGTCATCTTCACTGATGACGTCATCGTCACGTGACCCCCCTGAGGTCACGTGACACCCCCCCCCACGAGGTCACGTGACCCCCCCCCCCAGTACCCTTCCCTCCTCCTCCTCAAGAGCTGCGCTCTAATTCGGCGTTACAGGGAGTTGTAAACGGCTTTCATTTTTTACCTTTTCTTCAGGTAAGTTTTTCTCTTTGCAAATTTTATAAAACAAATGCACCACCTGTGGGCAACGCTGCACAAAATCGTAGAGCAATAGGTTAAGAAATCATTTTTTTTGCGGTTGATTTCAAGAGCCTGGTCGCTATTTGAAACACTCTGTAAAATAGTTAAGGCCTCTGCACACAGGACTCCGACGTCATCACAGTGAGATCCAGCGGGGACAGGTTGTACACGAGTACTGCGTCAGCGTTCTGTTGGACCTCGTGTCCAATGAACGCGTCGAAGGGAGCTCGACAGCGGGCTCGAGTCCGATTTCTTATCAGCGGCGAGATGTTTTGTTGGCGCCCTCGTATGGTTACCTTTCGTGACGTCATTAGCTTGCGACCAACAAGTTCGATGGTATTTCTAATGAGCATGGTGGAAGCTCGAAATCATTGTGCTCTGAAACCGACACCGCCAACACCGTCAAAGTTGAAGTTCTTCCATCACTCTTATTTCCGTCTTTGATAAATCCTTTGCCGACGTCATAGTCAGGCATTCGGCCAATCGTGGAAGGCCGACCACAGCGACGCTTTCGATCGCCCACGTCGCCAATAGTTGGCGCCATCGGACTGTTTTTCTGACGTTCCAGAAGAGCTTGTTCACGGGCTTTCGTTACTTTAGGTGATGTTGGTCAGAGGCGGCTTGTGTGAGCATATTGCCACGTATCCGGGTCGGACCGTAGAGCCCGTTAGCTAGCGTCAATTGACAAACATTTCAACCCAATATCGTTGCACGGCCCATTCGAGGAATCTCATCGTAAGCTCGGCAATAGACTCGATCACGGCCTCCACTGCAGTGAATACTATTCCCATAAGATTAAATGACGTGTTGAATTAAGTTGCGGTTCACGGAGTACGACACTTTTTTACACTTTCGCGCTGTTTAATGCACCAACCTCGCACGTCTATGCTTTTCAAGAGAGGCCTATTTATATAGCCAATTGTGGTTTTCGTTGGAAGAAGCTCACAGCATACGGGGACGGTTTGATCTCACGCGAAAATATTGTCGGCGTCGCTACACAAGTCTGCAACGTGTGAGGATACCAACATACTGTCCTGGGAAAAGTGGCGCCATTCATTGTTGTGGAAATGGTCGAGACACATGCCGCGCGCTCGCCACTTCTGGGAAGAACATGGCGTCTGAAATCTAGCGCTGCGTTGTGCCGCCATTACCTTCCCAAGGGCTGCACGTTGCACGTGCCTTTTGCACCCACGCACCTTGCGCTAATTTTAAAACATGAAGGGGCTTTAGCGGTAGCTGTGTGCGAGACTGCTGAAGACGTGCTTGACGGCTAGCTTCCAGAGTTCTTTTGCAACGTGCATTCCACACCATCGAGAGTACCGGTCTTAGCAGCCTAGTAATGTGAGCTAAATCTGAGCATGCGCTCTAAACATCGCCCTCAAATGTGGCGCCCAGCGAATACTTGTCCATAAAAGCGTTTGAGGATGCGTTCATTGCTGTGTCTGCGTGTTATGCAAGCGCACTTCCTTGCTGGCCGCAAATGCGCGCGAGCGCTGGCTGGACTGTGATTTAGCACGCGTGGGCAGTGATTTTTGTGTGGAACTGTCTATGGACTCCTTCTCTGCAGGGCGCATTCACTGGACGGCATATCGAAGTGCGCGCTGTTGTCTGCAGATGTTCAGAACGAGTTCCTGCCTGCCGGCAGCCGTCGTCAGTTCATACTCATCAGCGCACACTAGACTATGGCCTCCAGTGTACATAACCCCTATACATGGTTTGCGTTGACGTCACGTCAGTGGCTTTGCTGCCGAGCGCGCACCTTCTGCAACCTAAACTTCGTACCACCGATTATGTTCTTCTTAGCAAAAACAAGTAGGAACGGTAAAAAGTTACCTGCAGTCAACGTTACTATACTTCGTTTCACCTTATGTTGTACCGCAGCGAAGGCTAGAAGCGCGAGCTCATATAGCGTTGGCAGCTGCCCTTAAAGGAGCGGTGCAACGATATTCAATTGGATTGTTTTTCAGTTGACACGAGTTTACTGGCACTAGTGGGACTCAAGGGTACTCGCACGCAACGCCACTGGCCAAGAAACTCCTCTGTTGCGGTGTAATTTCAAGGACAAAAGCGATCATTTTCATTCAATCTCTCCTTTGCAAAATTTGATGACGTAACGTGGGGATCGCAGTACACCCATATGACGATAGTTGAATGCGGTTCATAGATTGGGCCCGAGCATTGCGTGGACACTCGATTTGGGCTCGAGATAATTACTAGCTCGAGAAGCATTCGGGTAGTGGCCCGTGTCCAGTCGCTGCAACGACGACAATAGCCGAGCCATAACAATGTCTGGAACTCAGCGCGTGCCCTGTGCTTTGCCAACACCAGCGCGTGGCTATGATCAACATTGGCGGCATATAATCGGCTCCAGATCACGTGGCCGCTTGTTCTGGCTGCGAGTTGAGGGGATGAACGCTGCTCGTTTTTCTTTAATTTTTTTCTTGGACTTCTATTGCGTGGGATGAAAAACGAACGCGTGTTTCGTAGGTCACCAATGTCAGGGATCCGTTCTAAGCAGTATTTGCGCAAAGAACAAAAATTGTTGCGTCACCCTTTTTTAGGTCACGAGAGCATGTGCCGCCGGGATGTGCCATAGAGCAAGGAGCTCGCGCTTGTAGCCTTTCCTGCGGTACATGATAAGGTGAAACAGAGTATAGATTAGCTCTGCTGTAGAACTCCCGCGGAAGGAGGTACCGCTCTCACCCCTTTCAGTCCGCCTCCCGTAAAGCCCCTTCATGTTTCAAAAGTAAAGCTAGGTGCGCCGATGCACGAGGCACGTGCAACGTGCAGCCCTTGGGAAGATCACGGCGGCACAGCGCAGTACTGAGCTAGATTTCAGACGCCATGTTCTTGCCAGAAGTGGCGCGCGGCACGTGTTTCGAGCATTTCCACAACAATGAATGGAGCCAATTTTCCCAAGATAGAAGTGCTTTAGCCCCCCGTCGTTTGAAGTGCCGTCTCGGTTTTCGTTTGAAAACTGTGTATTCCATAGTGTATGGCGAAGCGCCATCTGTAGGCACGAGACTAGAAGCTCCGCCTTCAGCTCGAGGTCGCTGGCTTTCGCAGTGCTTTGGTTGCGCGTGCCTGCGCGTTCACACTTGTGTTAGCAAGGGCAGGAATTTCGCACTGAAAGCGTAGCTTCTATAGACGTTTGCAAGCATGGCGTCCCGGCTGGTGCCCCATCCGTGCAAGCACGTGCAGCATGCACGTGAAGATAGCCTTGGCAGGCCTGGAATTCCACGTGCTTGCTCACACGAGCAAGAGCATGGCAGCCGCCAGATGCCCTGTTTGCAATCGTCTATAGGGGGTATTCACTGGACGCCATATTTGAGGTCATTGTTTAGAGCGCATGCTCGGAACGAGCTCACAATAATAGCCTTCTAGGACCGGCAATGTTGATGGTGCGGAATGCACGTTGCAAAAGAACTGCGGAAGCTCGCCGTCAGCACGCGCTCAGCAGCCGCGCACACAGATATGGCCGCCAGTGAATACTCCCTATACTCTGTTTCACCTTATGATGTACCGCAGGAAAGGCTACAAGCGCGAGCTCCTTGCTCTGAGGCACATCTCGGCGGCACAAGCTCTCGTGCGTTAAAAGCAGCTCCCAACGCTATGAGCTCGCGCTTCTAGCCTTCTCT
The DNA here is from genome assembly GCA_013358835.2 of Ixodes persulcatus. NCBI lineage: Eukaryota > Metazoa > Arthropoda > Arachnida > Ixodida > Ixodidae > Ixodes > Ixodes persulcatus. Next base: position 51,641 of record JABSTQ010010834.1, read on the forward strand.
GCGGTACAACATAAGGTGAAACGGAGTATAGTCTCTGCTTAAAGCGAAACTGAAACGGTTCTGTATTTGAGAAAAAAGACACTTCAATGGCCTTCATTCGGCCTCCAGGATCACAAATATCGAGATTATTTTTCAATTTGGTGCACGGAGGCTTCAGAAATCATTTTTTAAAGTACCGCCGAAGCCCCTCCTTCCCGGGGGCGTGACGTCACACTAGGAGTTTTCGGAATCTTTGCTCTCGCGCATCTTTAGCGCCTGTCAAAGCTATGCACGCGTAAAAAAAAAAAAAAAGTCAGAAAGAGATGTCACGACTATACTCTGTTTCACCTTGTGTCGTACCGCAGGAAAGGCTATAAGCGCGAGCTCCTTGCTCTAGGACACATGTCGGCGGCACGAGCTCTCGTGCACCAAGGGCAGCTGCCAACGCTATGAGCTCGCGCTTCTAGCCTTCGCTGCGGTACAACATAAGGTGAAACGGAGTGTAGTCACGACTGGCGTCAGTGCCGAAAAATATACCTGGCAAGCTTGCACGCGCTGACCACACGAGCGACACGCGCTTGGCGGTATGACGTGACGACTGTTCGGAGGCCTTTCGCGTTTTCTCGCTTTTAATTATACCTTCGGGGACAACGAATGTGATATTCAGATTCACTGGATAAAAATACGCCAGAATTGAACTCTAACTCGTTGTTTGCAAGAAATGTTTCAGCTTCCCTTTAAGGGTGAGGAGGACTTGACTGGACGCCATATTTGAGCGCCCTCTTCACTGCTTATGCTCAAAACGAGCTCACATTTTTAGGCAGGTAAGATCGGAAATCCTGATGTTGTGGAATGCACGCTGCAAAAGCACCGTGGACTCTCGCCGTCAGCACGTGCTCAGTGGTCGCGAACTCAGCTGTAGCCATCAGTGATAGGGAGTGACGTCAGCTATAGCCGTCACTATCTATTGGGGAGGAGATCGTACAGTCACGCCTCTAGCGCTACGCTTTAGCTCCGGGAACAAGAAACCGCATTTTTGTTGTTTGTTTTTGATCCAAAAAATCGAAGATGACGATTCGAAGTGGGACCAAAGCACTGGTCAGAGCGAAACGGTCGTGCCGGAGACCGTGCTAGGCGATGCGCATTTTCTTTGTTATGCAGTGTTAGTAAACACCGGGCTGTGGGAATAAGTTCAAGCAAGCTGCCCATAGACGCATGCGTGAAAGCATGCATATATGGGCAGCTCCGTAATTGAGTTGATCTAATAACTTTGTCTCCAGCGATGGTGGGGGGACGTCACGCGCAACTCATGTATACTCTTCAATCGGAGGTGAGAGTGCGCGCGACCTTAAAAATGGTTCACGTCATTCTTAGCCTCACACTGCAGACGTTCATTTCCACGTAAAAAATTCTCGTTTTTAATATTCTCGTCAAAAAGAAGAAAAATAAATAACGAAAGATCGCAGTGTATGGTTCTGTGAGTGTGCTCCAGGCTAAAATAAACTCACGGGTATTTCTTCGGTTTCGAAGTGCGTGTCCGGGCGGTACGGGAGAGGTGAAATTGCTTTCAGTCCTAGTCCGTCTCATAATTTCCGATGCACGGTGGAGCTCAGAGCTAGAAGAGGTTGGCTCCTCGCCCGACATCAAAAAGAGCCGCACAAGATACGACTTCCGACCGCGGTTATTTTTAAAATCGGGCGAACGCATTCGTCTTCAATGATGCATCGACCATTCAGAAAAAGTGAAAGGTTTATTTTAAGTCTTCCTCGAAGTAACTACTTTCGCGAAGAGTGCGCCTATAAATACAAACTATCGGTTTAAAATTGCGTTGCGTGTATGTTTAGGCACAGTAAAGTTAGTCAGCCCCAGTGCGCGTCTGGCGTGCCCGTCGTAGATCGAAAATTTAGCCAGTGCAGTATACCACTGATAGCCTTGGGCAAACCGGAAAAAATAAAATAAAAATAGAATAAATCAGATTTATTCTATTCAAAGAAAGTTGTTTCGATTTAAATTAGATTAACTTGATTTAGATCCCATGTAGCCAAAATTACTTACTCTTTATCACTACATCTATTTCTAAACATTACAGATTGATGTTTCAATCTGTAATGTAATCACTGATAACAATGCGAAATAAAGAATTACTGTAAATTAAAGTGCAGCTTATTTAACAATTTTTTTTTAACCCCAGCCGTACTATAACGAAAACAGCTTGATTTTTACAGTTAGCTAGAAAAGCCTTATTTGCTTTTTTTTCACGTTTTGTTTGGCTGGCAATAAGACATTAACTTTTGTGTTTTGTTACTCTTTTTCACGTAATGATTTGCTTGTAACTGACAAACGAAGTGTAAGGTAGAAAGAATGCCCAATGATTGTTCAGAAGAGCAATGCTTACTTGCTCGTGTTCAGCCCGGTATAAATCTTTCTTGCTCGATGCATCTTTGATTTAGATACAACACAAATAAACATGGAAAGCATAAAAATGATAGAGAAACGGTTAATAACACTATTTTCCGAATTATATGCTGGAAAATGTTGGATTAAAATGATCATGGTAAAACTGGTTTGATATAATTTACGATTTAAATCATCTTGAATTTTTTTTTCTTCAGCCTGGTCTGGGGTCTTTAACGTGCACCACACAATGGTGATACATGACGGCACATCGGTACGATGTTCATCCAGATCGAAAGTAGCAGGAGGGGTGGATAAACCCAGGGTCCCCGGGTCCTGCTGCGCGAGTTTTCGGGATGAGGACGATTCGTCACATGTGCGCTCGTCACAGGACGATTGGTCACAGGACGATTTGTCACATAGGAACATTCATCACAGGATGACTCGTCATGTGGGCAACTGGTCACATTGATTGGGCAGGGGACGATAGTAAATTGTAAATTTCAACAACTGCCCATAGTCCCCGATGAGGAGTTTCACACTTCCCCCTGTCACATAAACCAATGGTTAGAAGAACTAATCTTACAATGCTCATCCGCTTTTCCTTTCATTATATAACGAGTCTTCAGCTGGTTGATCTCAGTTGCTGGTTTAACGAGCAATCATCCGACTGGCAGCCAAATCAGTTTTTACTATGGCCTTGCATACACCTATTCGACACAACCAATAAGTATCAGAATTTTTTCTGCTGAATGTGTACAAGTACCCCTGCAATCACCTCAATCCTTTTGAATGTAGTTTTAGTTAAAAAATAGTCGCTCTTATATGGCCTCCGCATTCACCATTCGGGACGGACCCAGAAGCTAAAACGTCTGATACATATTCTTTGACCTTGGGAAGCGAACGACATGTTAAGATGAGAGGTGACCCACTTTGTCAGGCCGAACCAACATTCAATGTTCGGGACCGAACCAGAAGCTAACACGTTTGTTACAAATTCTTCGGCTTTCAGAAGCCAAAGACATACTAAGTTTTGATGTGACCCACTTTGTCCGCCCGAACCAAATTGAACAATTCATTTTTGGGGGGACGAACTATTGTGGGACCGGTTGGCCACGTGACGAGTCATGTTATGACGAATGTTCCTGTGTGACGAATCGTCCTGTGATCATTCGTCCTGTGACGCGTGTGCAAGTGACGAATGGACCGTATCCCGTTGACTTGAAGTTGAACCTTGTATTTGCTTTGTAACTACTGAAGATGCCTGTCTCATGGAAGGCGAAACGTGTAATGAAATTGTTTTTTCTGATGTGTCAAGTCGGTACTTTTATTTTAGTTACAAGGAGGATGTATATGCGACGACGGGCGGGGCTAGGCAGATAGGTAGCAACCCTTACGCTTGCGCGCCTGCTAGCCTGTCGCCGCATACACCGTGGAGAAGTGAAAAAGTGGAAGAAAACAATTTGGGGTTAGAATAAACAGTCAAAAGAAACCAGAAAAACAGCAAAGCAGCAACAATGGTTATGGTGCCGGAGCTGATGAGGTGTCCGACGCCACTTGACGGGAGAAGAGCCTGCACAGTTCTCGGAACTCATCATTAGATTCCGGTAGAGGGTTACGAGCGTCTAGTGGAAGAGTTAAGAAGTCTCCGATGGCAGCGGGGATGAAAGATTCGCTATGGCGAGTGGTTCTGCCGCGGATTGGCTCGGGCTGCCCTGTTCTTCTGCTGACGCGCACCGCTGACGAGAGCTGGGACCCCGCAAGCGAACCGTCGACCACCCGACACCGCACGTACCCGAGATGTTCATCTCCTTTGTCCGAGCGGTCGCCACCCGAGTGGCCCAAGGCGTGCGTTGTAGGAGGCGTCCGCTGCACCGGATGACCGGTTTCAGATGGTTTGGGTTGCACGATGCTGGACGCTCTCAAGCCGTTTGCGGAGGTGCTGCTGAGCGGAGGTCCAGACGACCTAGTGTTTTTCTGGCTTTCGAGGCAACATGCGCCCGCAACGTGGGCTGAGAAGTCCAGGTATTTAGTAAGTGTGACGCCCAAAATGCACATGGAGTCAGAGGCTGGAATTGGAGAGCCAGCCACGGTGTAACAGAGATTGTCGCTGTTTTTACTGTTGGTAAATTGAATTGCGCCACTTTTGGTCGTGCTGATCTGGAGATGCTGCGCTTGTGTTCATTTCTCGATTTTCGTCAACTATAGTTGTAGGCAGCTAGAGTCAGCAGGCGACGAGACGGGTGCCACAATGGACGTGTCGTCTGCGTACTGAACTAGAGGGCATTTTTCATTTCGAGGCTTGTCATTCACGTAAAGCAAAATTAGGGCGGGGCCTACGGCCTAGCACCAAGCCCTGAGGAACTCCCGACGGAACCGCAAATGCCGCCAAGTACGAACCTCCGTACAGAACCTGCCGGCTACGGTTGCGAAGAAACCCTGTGAGCCAGACAAGAAGAGAGGCACAGATGCCTACTCCAGTGAGTTTTAGAGCGCAGCTCTAAAGGCTGAACTCCATGGAACGAATTATGTGACGAATAACTGGCGAACGCCGCCCGACGGCACGCTCGCTTTGCGCGCGACGTAGCAGCCACAGTGTTGATTCCACGCGCAGAGCAAAAGCCGCCGGGCAAAATTTGTCGGTTATTCGCAGCATATTCGTCCCATGGAGTTCAGCCTTTAGGCGCCCGTTTCCGGCTTGAGCGGCGTCGCCGTCGGCGTAACCGCGCGATGCATTATGGGACGCATGACGTCATCGGCATCCGCATCGTCATCGTCATCATCACTGATGACGTCATCAGTGACGTCACTGATGAAGTCATCGGCATCCGCATCGTCATCGTCATCATCACTGATGACGGCATCAGTGACGTCACTAATGACGTCATCGGCATCCGCATCGTCATCGTCATCATCACTTATGACGTCATCAGTGACGTCACTGATGACGTTATCGGCATCCGCATCGTCATCGTCTCTGATGACGTCATCAGTGACGTCACTGGTGACGTCATCGTTATCGTCATCATCACTGATGACGTCATCAGTGACGTCACTGATAACGTCATCGGGGGTCATGTGACCCCCCAGGTCACGTGACACCCCCCCCCCCCCCCCTCGAGGTCACGTGAGCCCCTTCCCCGAGGTCACGTGACATTCCAGTACCCTTCCCTCCTCCTCCTCAAGAGCTTCGCTCTAATTCGGCGTTACAGGGAAGTTGTAAACGGCTTTCATTTTTTCACTTAAAAGTTTGATGCTAAGCGTATCAAACGTGTTGCCAAAATCAAGTTGAACGAGGTCTGTAGAGACGCAATCGTTAATATCATTCCTTACGAAATGCGTCACCGTGGCAAGAGCAGTCTCACAGCTACGGTTGCAGCGAAAGACGTGCTGCGAATCGGAGAGGTACGCGGACCTCTTCAAGAACTCGAGGAGCTGGGCGTTCAGAACACGTTCCAACGTGCGGCACAAAATCGAGGTAATCGAGACTGGGCGGTAGTGCTTCGGTTCGTCGACAGGTTTTCCTTTCCCCTTGTGAAGCAGCATGACCCAAGCTCGGCACCACACCTCAAGGACGACTCCGCTGTCGAAAAGTCCCTTCAGTAACCTGGCGGTAGTTGGTAGCCCCTGCGAGAAGGGGGCAAGGCAATCCGGCCCCGCACTCCGGGAGCTCTTGATCTTAGAGAGCGCTGCTTGCAGCGCTTCGGTGCTGAATGTCACTGAAGGGAGCTTGGGCCGGTTGTCATTGCTTGCAAAAGGTTGAGTAGCTAGGACAGTTGTTGCTTGCTGCACGTGTAATGTTGTAGGAGGGATGCCGGAAGAAGAACCGTTTATAGTACAGAAGTGATCAGCAAACATATTGGCGACACCATGGAATGTGTCCACCTTCCCATTCAGCTTGAAGCAGGGTCGGTGGGATGTTGAGCGCAGACAGTTGATGTAGGCCCAGAAGACTTTGCGATCAGTTCTGGCCTTTTCGGCAATTATCGCGGACATATTTTTGATGGGCACGGTAAATAGTGGCCTTCAAAGCTCGCTGGTGATTCTTTGCCAACTCTAGTGCAGTGGGGCACTTGGAAGGTCCTCAGGGCTACGAAAGAGAGCACGCTTATGACGAGCTGCTTTACTTATGTCGGAAGTGATCCAGGGTGAACGCTTCCGTCTCGATGAACACGCAGTTGTGGGGACACACTCTTTCTGAATGGCGAAAAGAAAATCGCACCACAGTTCATAGTTTGATGACCAATCGGACCCTGATGTGGTCATGCACCTAGGTGCCAGGTGGGCGAGTTGGGCCATGTGACCAAAGCCCAGTTGGTTGAACTTCGAAAGCATCCGAGCATAATGGCTCGTGCGTTGCAAGGAGACTGCGTAGTGCAAGTTCTATGGCCGAATGGACGCTGCCATTGAGGGCTTCAGACACATTGACAGACTCCATGCGAGTGACATCGAAGGTTAACACCAGGTCAAGGTGACTCTGGAGGCCATCGCGGTTCACGTACGTGGGATGTCGGCACGTCTGAATCAAGCCTGTGGTAGTCATTGTCTCGAGGAGAATGTCGTCAGAGGTGTCACGGGGAACAGGATCATCGAACGTGTACCAGTCGACATGGGCGTTAAAATCGCCGACAACGAAATTGTTTGCGTATCGATCAGCTCCAACCCACTCTAGAGACGAGTCGAGGAAGCGGTATGCTTCATGGCGGGTGGCGGGCGAACAGTAAACACAACACACAAACACGGTCCCTCTCGGGGAAAAAAAAAAAACTTTACAAATGACGTTTTGAGGTCCGGATGTTCGAGATCCCTTCGGCGGTTGACACGAAGGCACGAAGGAACTGCCGTGAGATCCCATCCTCCTCGACTTCCTCTATCCCTATGGAGAACACTGTACGTGTCAAGGGTTAACAATTCGCTGTCGGCAACGCTGTCGAGCCAGGCCTCGGACAGCAAAATAAGAGAACACGCTGGAAGCGAGGAAGCGAGAGCCTGCAGGTCAACAATCATGTTTTTCACACTTCTGCAGTTGTATTAAAACGTGGCGCCTTTGTTGATGCCAGCTGACTTGGACAGCAGCGAAACATCGGGGGCGCCGGGTGCGATGGAAGAGGGAGGGTCAGGGCACTGTCGAACAAGTCGTATGAGAAGGGAGGCAGTGAGCAAACAAGGCAGAACTACGGATCGCCGCTGGTACCCAACTTGTGGTGCTGACTCAGTGACACGTGGAGACAGCCGCGATGGAACCATCCCTCGCACGAGTCCCAGCAGGCGGCCGTTTGATTGTCCCGTACCCGCGTCGCACAGCTAGCACAGGAAGGCATGTGGCGGCCCAGGGTTTGAAACGATATCCCCCGCCAGCAGTAGAAAGCAGACGAAGCGATGAAGAGCGCGGTGTTCCGGCCGGAAACGATCGGCGGCCTGGCCGACGTAACTGAGAGAAGCACTGGTGTTCCGACGTGGTCATCGTTGCGGAGCTATAGCTCTAGCGAACATAGGTCCGACGGCCGACCACACAGAGAAACTTGGGGGAAAGCAGGTGTAGGCTGAACTGGCCACTGCAGGTTGACGCGAAGAGGGTCGAAGTCATTCCAGCGGTCACGCGGGGATGTGTTGTCCATTCAGACCCTAAGATATCTAGCGAAAATGCAGCGGACGCGGAGCACCGTAAACACGCGACTGCCCGCCATGATGCCGGCGCCCAGAACGCCTAGAAACCAATCACCTCGAGCATGGAAATAATAAGCGACGCCCACTTAAGCTGTCAGGCAGTATTGGCGAGGAGTTGTTTCGGTGGCTCCCTGTTTTGGTTTCTATCCGTGAAGTGACGATCAGGATCGTCAAATTGCCAGCGAGAATTTCGACGGTGTCCGTAAAAAGCGCGGTGAAATAGGTTTGTATTCGTGACATGGTGTAACGCACAAAAAACAACGAACAGAAGGAAGAAGACACACGCACACGCAGTCGCTTTTGTGTTTTTTGCGCCTTACACCATTCTTCCTAACGTTCACCAACTAGCCCAATTACATGTTCTTCTGCAGTATAATGTCCCAGATTCCTCTTATCTGCACGATGGAACGTAGAATCAACCATGCTCAACACGTCATAGTGAGCGTTTGGCCAGTTGTGGGAGTCACGGCCACGGCGGAGCTTTCGATAGCGCTCGTCGCCAAGGAATTCACTTCTTGAGCATCTGTCCTCCCACAGAGCTCTTGGAGAGCCAACCACCGCGGTGCGCGGAGAGAGGTCGGCGAATCTCACGAGGCTGAAAAAGTATATATTTGAACCTAGAAATAAAGTCTGCGTTGTGAGTCACTGAGTATACGACGTGTCGCGCGCTTACGTCATGCTTGGCGTCACCGCAGAGAGCCGAACGCGGGGCACTGGTTGGACGCGAGGGCCTGCCTCAGCGTTCGGCTCGGGCTCGGGTTCTTGCCGATCAAACCCGAGTGCCGACCAAGCGCTGACGCCACGCTCGTGTCCAGTGAGCGGCCTGCGTTAGCCTTTACTAAGTGACGCCGAAAATTCGACACTACGTTCTTGCTATCTATAGGAAGAGTTGGTCACATCAGAGACTTTATTTTACGGTGGGAAATATCTTTCTAGCCTTGACGTTCGTCGAGCTCCCCAGTAACTGGCGCACCGAGTGACCTGTCGAAAAGTATACAGACCCACGACCCATCTTTGTAGTCTTTAGACCCTGCAGCAAAGTGGTGATTTGGGTCAGCTGTTTCTTGTGGAAAGAAAAAAAGCGCCAAATAAACGCACGGACGAACATCTCTGTTTATTGTTTTCAGTTTTTAAGAAAAAAAAGGCAAACATTTGTGTTTTCTTTTATAATAAACTTAGTTGCGACAGCGCTCTGTCCAATTCGCAACTCCAGCCCGCCTCTCGCCCTCTCGCGGACGAGCGGCCAACCAGAGAAGTGGGGAAAGCAGCGGCGGCGGCGGCGCGGGAAAGGTGGCAGGGGCTGTCAGAACTTGAGATTGGGCGAGTTGGTTATTCATGCTTGTCGACGTAGCGCACTCGAAAAACTGTCACTCAAGCAACCACACACCCAAAGAACACACCTTTCACCCAGCGCTCACTAACAACTTTGTATTTCGTGTGTAACTTCGGCTTCTACTTCTACTTCAGTTTGAGACGATTTGAAAAAAGACGAAATATGAGTCAAAAATTCCCGTCTAACGCTTGGGCTAATTCACGGCTAAATAATTAATCTCTTTTCGTGATAATGTTATCGACGGCGTACTAACACATTTGTCCTCTAGTCGTATGATGTTCTCGGCTTCGATGATTTCCCTTGTTAATTGGTTTACACTTTTGCCCAACACGATGCTGTTGTTGAAATCTGCGACACACCCACAATCCCGACAGTGTATCCCCAAGTGGCCAGAGTTGGCGTTTACGATGTTGTTTTTGTGTTCTCGAAGGCGGTCATTTAGACAACGCCCAGTTTGTCCAACGTATTGTCTTCCGCAGGAAAGGGGGAATGAATAAACAACCCCCTCAACGCAAGGCACAAAGTTGGTCCTATGCTTCTTGGAGCAGCCGATAGCAGGATTTGAGGGTGTGGTGACGTGTTTGCAAAGGCTGGACAGTTTTCTGGGTGCTGAAAACACGACATCAACATTGACTCTGTTCGCTGTTTTCTTAAGGCCGTGGGAAAAATTGTGGATGTAAGGGACGATGACTGGTCTTCTTGTCCTGTCGCTGTGTGTTTGTTTGACGCCGTTCCCTTGCTTCATTTCTTTAAGAATAGTTTCGACCACTGACACCAATAAGAAAACAGGGTACCCTGCGGACTTCAGTCTCGCAATTTGCCCGTCGAAACTCTTTTGTATGGAATGTGAGCACGACTTTGTGATTGAGCTCTTTAAGCATGACCGCACGATGCCTCTTTTCACGAGTTTTGAGTGCGCGGAGTTGAAAGGGAGGAGTGGTTTTTTACCCCTGGGTTCATAGAACCAGCAGACGTGGTGGGGTAGCACCACCAGTCGGAGATCCAAGAACCTTAGGGTACCTTCAACCGGCAACTCGTGGGTGATTTCTAGGGGTCTCATGCAGTCTTTAAATGCCGAGAGGACGTTGTCCGTCAAGCGTGAACAATTGTGTTCATCGGTGGCTAGAAAAATTAAAAAATCGTCCACGTATCTAAACACTCGCACTACTTTTGTGTCATCTAACCTCTGTTGTAGAATCCTATCGATATGTGCAAGATATAGGTCGCTGAGTACAGGTGCAATGCACGAACCTATGCACACTCCTCTCTTCTGCAAGTAAGTGTGTCCATCCCAGGCAGCAAAGGTGGATTTAAGATAGATGGTAAGCAATTCCAAAAACTTATTTTGAGGCATGCCTGAGGCATTTTGAAATGCAATAGCACCAAAGGTGTCGATGCTATCTTCAATACTTGTTAAGAGACGGTCTTGGGGCAATGCATAATAGAGGTCCTTAATGTCAATTGAAAAGACTTGCATCTCTTGGTGCTTTCGTTCTTCTAGGAAGTTGAAGATTTCGAAGGAACTTCGGATTAGGTAGGGGTCGTCTATGGTTAAAAGATTTAGTCGGTCTTGTAGGAATAAGGCAACTGATTTTTGCCACGTTCCCCGCTCTGAAACGATGACTCTTAGGGGGCAGTCAGGCTTGTGGGTTTTAGCACTAAAAAATACTTCTAAGGATAACGTTTTGCTGCGGTCAATGTGGGAGCACAGTTTTTTTAGTTCAAGCGATTGGCAAAATTGCCTTGCGGCTTGTTTTACCTTACCTAATGCTATCTCGTCATGGCTGTTGAAGACGGATTCCATTGCTGCTTTTGCCTTTTCGCTGAATGCATCTCCGCGCATAAGGACAAAACCTCCTTCTTTGTCAGCAGGCAAGAGTGCGAGGGAATGCTCCTTTAGGTACTTCTCTACTCTCTGTACAGGTAGTGGTTTGACAGGTGGTTTATGTCGAAGGAGTAGGTCCACGCCTTCAGAGGTGCAGCGATCTATCTCAGCTTCGGGAGCTTGCCTTGACACTTGTCTCACAATAGAAAGTAGCTCCGGTGGCGATTTTTTAGGTTCCACAGCAAACTTAGGACCGAGACTGAGGACGTGCTGCACAAAATCTGGTACACTGACGGCACCTATTGTGTGCACTGGTTTGCACGAGCCTCTCTCCTTTCCAGGGGTGTTGATGCGGAGATGCCATAAAGTATGTCTCCAGAGATGTTCTGTAGTATGGTCCAGTAAGAGGGAAATTTCTCGCAATCTTTGTCTACCAAAGGGGAAACTTCCGTTACCTCTCATTTGTAAGAAGAGGCAATTCTTGTAATGCCTGGCCTGCCTATGCCATTCTGCCTGGAGAATCTTACAAATTCTTTTTCCATGGCCTATAGACGGGGCAAAACCCCCGAACAGGTTCTTGACTTCAGGAGGTAACATGTGTAGTCGGATGCAGTACCCGTACGACCGTGCTTGACAGATGCAAATGGCGATCCACAGGATTAAGACGCTTGGTTGCAAAGGAAGATGATTGAACGGGCCCGATGTACTAGAAATAAAAGCTGAAAGAACTTGAGATTGGGCGAGTTGGTTATTCATGCTTGTCGACGTAGCGCACTCGAAAAACTGTCACTCAAGCAACCACACACCCAAAGAACACACCTTTCACCCAGCGCTCACTAACAACTTTGTATTTCGTGTGTAACTTCGGCTTCTATTTCTACTTCAGTTTGAGACGATTTGAAAAAAGACGAAATATGAGTCAAAAATTCCCGTCTAACGCTTGGGCTAATTCACGGCTAAATAATTAATCTCTTTTCGTGATAATGTTATCGACGGCGTACTAACACATTTGTCCTCTAGTCGTATGATGTTCTCGGCTTCGATGATTTCCCTTGTTAATTGGTTTACACTTCAGCCTTGATGTCAGCCTTGATGCGTGAAGCCGTTTTAACGAAAATGTGAGCGCGTTAAAATAGGAATTCTTGTGTTCCGCCTTGCAACAGCGTTGCACGAAGGACCGGGATGTCTAATTTCATTAGGGACTTTTCGTATATCTCCTTTGCTGCGGATTTCTGGTCTCGTGCACGACCTCCAGCTCACTCTGTGAGCTGGAAGTCGTGCGGCAAACGCTCAACGTGACGGCAATCGCTCCCACTAGTTATTTATAGCTCTGCCGTACGGTCTACGAAAAGTCTTCGTTTCCCTATGTAGAAGAAAACTGGTCGCGCAACGATATGTCGAGCAATACACATCGGGAAAGGGTTCGCGTTTTAAGGCCGTTACAATGAACATGACCATTTATTCCAAGCACTTTCAAAAGACAGAATACGCGTACTAGCTTTCGGGTAATTACAAAGCAAATAAAGAAATGATCGAAACATTTTAAGCGTGTCTTTGTTAGCTAGCACTTCGCAACGAGAACTGAGAAGGGGCAGTTTTGGCGAGAGGGGCCGCAACGTTGCGAATAATCACGGTACAAAAAATGTACATTATAGTAAAATATTTATTTTTGATAGAGCAATAAAGTAAACCCCTAAACATGCCAATTATGGTAATGGGCAGTCTTACCATAGCGTTACCGCAGGCTACCGTGAGCACGGCAATGCATCTGGCGCGCGCTGAAAATTGTGCTTCAAAGGCGCAGCACGAGCTTTCTTTTGCAATGCCACACCGCACGGTAGTCCGCGATTATAAACTTCCTATAAATAACCATAGTGCAGTTTGATGACTGTGTTGATATACACTATAAAACCGCGACGGTGAGCAGCGAGGTGGGATCCTGTGACACGAAGACATCAATACTGTGAACGCTGCTCTTCCGAAGCTTGGCGGTCACCGTGCGCGGCTCACTTTTTAGAGCACTAATGGCCGGGCAAAGAGCAAACACGATATCTTCATAACCCTCAAAAACATTGTGTCACAAACAGTGACGTGGCCGGTGCCTAAAACGCGCTCGACCAAAACAAAGCTTCGCAGGTTGAGGTTTCTGCAACTTTTAAATATCAGCATGCTCGTTTTCCTAACGCGCATCGACATCTCCGTCACCTGTAATATGATCCTGCCCTAACCACTTCGCATTTCTAGACAAATAAATCATTTTTAGCGCGCGGACCAGCGTCCGCGAGCAGGCGCATGGGAAATCCTGGAGAATCTATCCCAGTCTCTTCCGCCATTTTAGAACTACCGCCCCGCCACCTATAGGGCGTTGGAGTTGCGAATACCAGTATTGTTTGTTCGTGTGTTTTTTCGGTGCCGTTTTCTGTAAATCATACGTTAGATGAAGCCAGATGATATACAGAAGACTACAATGTTAGCCCGACCAAGCCGTCGACGTTTTTTTTTTTTTATTCTAAGCTTTATCTAAAATTTGAAACGCGGTAATTAAAACTAATAGCACGGTTGAATGTGCTCGTGGTGGGTACTAGCATCGGCGAGAGCAATTTGCTTCCGTAATTACCATCGATGAGCAGTACCTCGAAAAGCGCTGATGTCATGTTCGCGCTTACTACGTCACGCAATGAGTACGTTGACGCACGAAAAAATATCATACGGCTCCGCCTTACGTAAGACCAGCCAGACTCCACAAACAGCCAGCGCTGCTTGCGCCGGGTTCGGGCATCTATTTTTGTATAAATTCCTCGGATATTTTAGCTTCAAAAAGTCAAAAAAAAAAACTGGAGACGAATATCGTTTTAGCAGGGGAGGACCGGTGTCTCATTACTTCCTTGCATAAAGTCCGAACGAAGTGGCACCAACTTTTCTTAGCGCGTGGACAGTTCCGCAGGAAATATACGTAATGCCCATGTTGTCGATTCTAGAAAGTGTTTCGAAAGCAGGAATGTACGGGAGCATCTTTCAAAGCTGTACTATCTACCCATTCGAACAGACAGTATTTGCTGCACTCCACGAAATTGACACGGAGTGGCAACGTCCTGAAAATATGTCTCCTCCAAAGCATGGAACTAAGGGCCTCGCCCCGCTATCCAAACAAGCAACAAACACTGCCTGTAGAAGTCTCAAGTGGAGGCATTGTTAGCAGCATTTCGTTCAAGCGCAACTAGATGACCAGGAAGAAGCATATATTTGCGAAGGATGCTGCGGGTCGGGCCCACCAAAATAAAATAAAAAAAAAAATTAACTATTACGGTGAACAATTTTAAATGCAGAATATTGTCTAGCTTTTAGCGCTTTCGTGCCGGAGTCGGAGATGTAACCTTAAAAAGCATGCAGTCAATGATTGCACGCTCCGCGTGCAATCGGCGACTGCCTCTGGAGTGAGGACTTTCCCCATTTTGCGCGTTCGGTGACAGCATGGTAGACTACATGTACTATGATGGTTCTTGATTGCGGGCTCTGTTTTCGGGCTTTGCTGCACTTGACAACGGCGGGTGCAAGAAGGCGAAGTGCGAGGAGCAAGGTACGCGGCTACGAAAGGAGAGCGCCGGGCCCAGCGGCGACTAAAGGGAGTCGCACAGCGGCCGCCCGGCAGTTCAAGAGCCAGTTCACGGACACAATTCGTTTGGTGTGATGCGCAATGTGCGAGACAGGTTTTGATTTCGGGCGGACGTGATCGAGGTAATTCTGAATGAGAAAATGCCAAAGATGCAGCCAATTTGTTTTACTGCTCGTTCCCTTGTCTCCTGGAAAGCGGATGTCAATGCAAGACTTTCCAAGAGGTACCCCCCCCCCCCCAACAATAAACAAATACATTGTTGTAGGCTGACGTGAGACCAATTACAGTTGCATTTATGAAAAAAGTCTAATTGTCCCCGTCTTGACATATCTATTTAACTTGTCCTTGAAATATGAGGTTTACCCTTTTCTTTGGAAAATGTCAGTTGTATTACGTGTACGGTGTCCCTAAGTCTGGGAATTGTTGTGATGTGAATAACGTTCGTCCTGTGCCCCTTCTTTGGGGATTTTCAAAGGTTTTTGGAATGATGGTTTACGGTTTGTATTCCTATTTTAGACTGAACATTTCACCTGCGCAACACGGGTTCCTCAAAGGCAGACCAGCAAAAACAAACTTAACTGCTTTCCTTGGACACAACGGACTCGCCGTATGTAGCCGCAGTTAGGTGGACACAATTTACTTTGACATGAGAAAGGCCTTTCATAAGGTCGACCATTGAATACTTTTGATGTAATTGAAAGTTTATGAAGTACAGAGCGCGACACTGTTAGCGCGAACAAGCGATCGCCGGTTTTTCCAGTTTTTCTTTTTGAAACCAAGGGATGTCATCCAAGTTATTATTGCTACGGAAAGAGCTCATTTAGTTCTATAATGTAAGCGATAAGATTTCGTCCTCGCTAATACTATTTAGAAGTAAAATGCGAAAATGCGCCGATGTCGTGTTCGCGCTAACAGTGTCGCGATGTGTACGTCCATTGTATTGCGCATGTTTTAAGAGCTATCTCCATAGTCGCCAAAATCAGGTTAGATTTTTAAACTGTGTGTCCGAGCCGTTTGCATCCTTATTTGGCGTACCACAAGATTCTAACCGAAGACCGTTCTTGTTTTTGGTGCTTGTAAGCGATTTACTCTCATGTATTAGAAACTCAAAAAGGCTAATGTTCGCCGATGACTTAAAACTGTCCCGCATGGTAGACAATGAGAATGACAGTTTATTGATACAAAATGACATCATCTCCATTGAGCGATAGATTTTGATTAACAGGCTGCAACTGAACTTAAAATCGTCGCTAGTAATGTCTTTTACTAGGAAGAAGGCGAGCCTAGTTTTGGGCTATTCTCTTTTTAATAAACAGATAAGGAGAGTATTTCGGCTTACGAGAAAGTTCCGTAATTCCTAATGTCTTTTAAGCCTGTATCGTGCACTTGTTTGATCGCACCTTGAGTTCTCGTCGGTGGTATGGAACTCTGTCGCGGTGTCAGAGTAATTAAATTTAAATTATTCAACGTACGTTTATACGAATTTTTTACGATGGGCACATTGGCCGCCGTCGCTTTTACGGCTACTGGTGGACGTCGGTCTGTTGTCGATGCACGATCGAAGAATTGAAAGAGATAAGTTTTTCTTACGCCAGGTTGTACGCGGCTGTGTTGATTGCACAGAGTGGTTGACTGCGCTGACCTTTCGTGTATACCATCGGGGCGAACTTCCAGGTGCCGTGACACATTTTATTTTGATGTGCGAGCAATTTGCCCCATGACACGTCTACAGCAGATGCACAATACTTTGTTCATTCGAGTGGACATATTTCTGCAACTTGCTCGCTTTATTACTCCCCAGGACAGTGCACTGCTGCCCATGGCAACACAGCAGTTGTCAGAAACTAAAATAAAAAAAAAATATCTATCTATCTAATCAAACGAGCCAGCTAGTGACTGCTCATTTTTTTTTTCAGCGGTGCATGACATTTTTTGTGTGTCGCCCACAAAGGTTTGGTTTTTATGTTGTCCATAAGTCTCGAGTTTTAAAGAATGAAATGCATTGGCCTACGTTCTAGAACCACGAATACCTGAGCAAATTACGGCGTTTCCGTCGCTTGCAATTCACAACTTCCTGCGGAGTTAAAAAAAAAAAATGAAACACGCGAATTCTCGCAGGACAGGCGGAACAGAGGGGTTCTTGCAGGTTGACGTTGCATCGATTTTCTTTCTCACTCACTGGCTGTTGTTCGCACTCGTGTTTCTACCATAGAGTTATTACAATAAACGCAAGAGGGTCAGCTGCCGCTAGTGTCGACGGGGCTTCCGGTTGCAAATTTAAGCAGACAGCAACCCGTCTACATTTCCAGTTTTCCCGTGTATTCCTATGGGATAAGGTACGTGATATTGTTCTCTTCGCTAGGGAATAATAGAAATCAAGATAGTTTCCTTACTCGTAACGGGTACTATGTAGCTTTATTCACATTATAAAAGTGTAATTTATTCAGTTAATGTTATTTTCTTTGATTAGTGAGCGATGTTTAAGTTAGAAAAAAGTGAGGCCCAGGTATATGGTGTACAGCTTCATATGTCAATACAAGCAATAAATTCAAGCAAAAAGCTTGAATTGATAACTTGCTTGCTTCAATTGCTTAAATTTACTTGCATTGAAATTCCAGCAAAAACTTCATGTTTGTCGTCTGTTTTGATTGTCTGATTTGGCATATATTAGTATCCTTGTGGTGTTTTGTCAAACTGATTCACGCTGTGTGTTTCATAGCATTGACTATATGCGTAATGACGTGCCCTATAAGAACAGTCTGCAACGTCAACACGTATTATAAATGTGTACTTGGGTCATTTTAGCGCTGTGTTCGACACAATGAATTCTAAAGAAAAACGCTCTGACACATATTTTTGTACATACGATTGTAAAACTTGTAAAACAACACTAAGCAATCTTTGCACTTATAATCGAGCGAAAAAGAGAAAACGCAATTCCGTTTTCCCATAGGAATGCATTACCGGAAGTCAAATTTAGACTTGTTGCTGTCTGCTTGAAAACGCCACAGCACACTAGCACCACCTGAACCTCTAGCGTTTATTGTTCATAACTCTATGGTTTCGGCCTCTGCAAAACGAAAAAAAGCGGGCCTGCCTCGCTTCTTTAGTGCCCCCCAATTTCGAATGGCCGATGCGCCTTGACCTTCTTCCAAGTTGCGCTAAAGCTCACATTTCGTTCCCCGCCCGCTTCCCGTTGCAGATGGTGAACGGCCGACGTAGCACGTTCTGGGACCAGCTGTCGGCACTTGTGTGGCGGAACTACATGCTCAAGAAGACCGAAAAGGCCAAGACGTTCTGGGTGAGTCAGCTGTCCGCCCTTGCGGGGACATGGGACGCTCGTTGCACCTTTTCAAGTGTCCCTACGTGCGCGCTGAATGGCCTTGAGGGTGTTCGCTCGAAACGGCGTTCATTTGTCTTCCATCGATTAGCTGAACCACACTTCAGAAAACGTCCGAGTTCGCTCTTCCGCAGAGCACGCAGACAGCCAATCACTGGGAACAATGGGAGGATCTCGGCGAACGTCGAAGCGCAGAGTACGATTCGACCTGAAAAATGCCACGTGCGCAGGGACAAGCAAGTGGAACGTCATGGTCGTTGCCCCTGCGGACGTCGCGTTTTTGTTTAGGCCTAATCGTATTCCGAGCTTTGTCATTCTCTGGGATTCTTTAATTGTTCGCCGATATTAGCTGTCTCTGCGCCCTGCGGGAAAGCGAAGTCGCAAACCGTTTTAAAGTGCACCAAAAAGAGCGAGCGCTCGCGCTCCACTAATTAAGGTAAAAAAAAAAAAAAATACACGAGCATTTAGATACTTCTGACAGATCTGACGTGAAAACTCTATAGTTTGCCGTTTGGTGATTACAGCGGAGTGTTTTGGCTATGGCCGCTCTTAAAGTCCGGACACGTGAGCGAACGCCACGTCACGGTCGTCACCGACCGAGTCGAAGGACCGGCGGGCGCGTGGGGCCCGGAGAGGCGTGACTGCTGTCTCCGGTGCAACGGGGCAGGGACGCGCTGAGCATGGACACGCGGTGGTGCGTGCCACTTGTGGATGGGTCGATGGGCGAGTCGGGCCATAGCCTCCTCTATGCTCACAAAGACTGGCAGTTCGACGACGGAGCCATAGAGTGCCCGGTCGCAGATTTGGAGCGCGAGGAGCCGGTAGCACAGAGCATCAAAGAGCCATTTCTCGGGGAACCTAGACGTCAGCTCCCAGCTTTTGCAGCGGCGAGGACCCGAAACGCACTTTTTTTCTCGGTAGAAGTGTGTTTCGGCGTCTCGCCGCAGCGGGGCGCCGGTCACGTGGTTCTCTTCTCATCCGTTGTCTGCCGCTCCACCTTTTCCATTTCGGCGGCCGCTACTCGTGGCGATCTGCCAGGCTATGTCATTGTATACGAGGCTATGGCCGGGTGCGTCGCGTGAGAGCCCGGTCTGTTGCTGCACGTGACATCCACTTACGACGCACGTAAGACTCGGTGGGAAGTTATAGCCTTGACGTTTCCAACGACCTACTCGAAAGAAATCAGTGTGGAAAACAAAACCGCAAGACGCTGGACGATAGTGTTGGGCTGGACCAGCTTGAATCACTCGAGTTGGATGTGTTGTGGCCGGGACGAGTCCCTTCCATATTTATTTGCATGCAAGAGCCATTACATACGATTGTTCTGAAGGCGAGGTTCAAAGAGTTTAGCTTTCCGATAATGCGTACGAATATCCAAACACGAGTGCTCGTTTGACGATCAAAACACCCAACAGCTAGCGGTATGCATGCAGGAACACGAAACAGTTAGCAGCACGAAAAAAGATATGTGAGCAATTTCGTCTGTTTTGCTATTCCATATCATCATGAAAACAATTAGTGGGGTCATTAAAACTGTTAGTGTGGTGGAATAGACTCATAATTACAATGTAGCGCAAATACAACACAGGAAGGAGACAGAGAGAGGAAAGAACGCTTTCCTAACGCTTTCCTCTCTGTCTCCTTCCTGTGTTGTTTTTGCGCTACATTGTAATTATGCAAAACCAATCTAGCCCAACAGCTCATTTTAATACAGAATGGACTCATCCTGCCCACCAAAGTAGGCCGTAAACTTTAGCGGTTATCAGTACCATCTCTGGGCGAAGTGCGCTGAACAGCCGACGTCTCGTTCGCGCCCACCGTGTGGCGCAATGTACGTCTTCTGGGTCACTGTATTGATTGTGATGCTGATTTCTGCGATATAATCGAGCGAACGCTTGTTTGCAAGCAGACGCGGAAGGTGAAGCCAATGTCGTTTTGTGTGTGTGCCTAGGTTACAGAGTGTTTCCAACAGCTCGATCGGGATTACGTGGCTTATCGGCCGCGCTTGCAATGCGAACCGCAAGGAGGAGCCAAGGCGTTGATAGTCTGCGTCTCTAACTCCGCGACAACGCAACGCATGTGCACTTGCGACCAATCTGCCCATGGTTTGAGTTCTATAGGCTCTCAACAGTGTCTACACTGCGCACCGGGTCTACACTGTGCGCCTCTCAGCCAACTATCGGTGTTTTAACAAATGCAGGGGCCCTATTTTACAGCGGAGCTGTTAAGGGCTAGTTTCCCGAGTATCGTGTCCGTCAGCAAACAAATGTCGACACAGAACTCTGGACAGCTACCGCCATCTATGAGCGACGGCGGCATCCAGACAACCTGCTTGCCTATTGTCTCGTTGCCGCCGTCGCTTATAGGTGGCGGCAACCTTTCCAGCCCTTCCACTCTTGCTTGGCGACTTGCGGCCGCCCATTACTTCATTCCCACCATAGTACAGCTTAGCTGGTCTTCCTTCTTCACCAGAGTGGAAAGGCTGAAAGTTTTTTTGTCTGACTTTGTGGCCTAACGACAGGTAGGATATGATACGGGAGCATGGCAGCATAACGGATCCTGCGGGTCCACGAAAGTAGTATTTCGGAAATAAACCGAAACCATCTGGAACTCTTACGCGAGATCTGGAAACGAACTGCTTCCTTGTCTTTTCTGTCAACGACAGAAACGCACGCTGGGATCTTTTAATCTCCCCGATATCTTTCTCTGTCATCCTTCCTTCCAGAGCAGGAATAAACGGCTACAACTAAACTGGTTGGAAGTTGGTTTGGTTTGGATGCTTCAAGTACCAAGGGCGTCTCCACACACAGAAAACTAGTTTTGCTTTCAAATTACGCTACTTGCGATGCGACTACGTTTATAGACATAAAAAAAGAGACACAGTTTCATCTTCCGCGTAAACGTTTCGCGTATGTTTTTCGCATTTCTTTCTGATTGGCTTCAAGGTGGCCGACTTTGGTCAACTGAAAAGCTCGATTGGCGTAATTATCCAGTCTAGGCATGCCGATGCTTTGAAATACGGTACTTGGGGATATACAGTGGATCTAATTGCAAACTGTAACAGCCGTACGGCTGTGTCCCCGACTTGTAGGTCGACTGGTTGAGGACGATGTGTATCGGAATCCTGACAACAAAGTGCGTTATAACTAGGATTCTCTGTTTTCGGACTTTATTTCTCGTGAAATTCGGAGGGTGCTTTTCGGAGTTTATTTTTCACTGGGGATTCGGGGTTTATCGGAGTTTATTTTTGTTAGATATCAGATTCTTTGAAATTCGGCATTTATTTTACTGCAAAAAATTAAAGAACGTTCAAAAACAAAATAAATAAAGTTCGGGTACCGTAACTCGTTGTCCCGAAGGAACCCGACGTGCTAAAAGGCAAACCCCTTTTTTACCGGTAGTTCTAGATTTCAAAGGAAACTGAAGTGAAATCTCCTCGGGACCACTGACCTTGTGTTCTTCTGAAGTTTAGTTGTAAAACTCCATTTTTTGGCTGTTTATTTTGTGGCTGTGACCTCGAAATTCTGGGGTTTTCGGATAAATCCGAATTGACGGAAAATTTACCGGCTAGTGTTTTTCAAATTTTTCGGATTTATAAACACGGAACCCTAGTTAAAACAAGTGTATTCGAACGTCCAGTCGTTCCAGAATTTAAAAAAAATAATAATAAAAAAAGAGATCATACATGTTTAAACATGCTGCCAAAGACTGGTTAGCACAGATTGTGTGATAGGCCTTCCAGAGAAGAAGGAAAGGACCTGTGAACGGTACCGCCTACCGAAGATTCGCTCCTATTTGTGACACACGCCGTGAGAGTCAAGCGAGATGATGGCACATTTTATTTTTATGCAAAATAAAGCGTTTCAACAACGAAGCGAGCGAACGCGCCTTCGCACCAGAGTTGGCTTTTGCGCTTTCCGAACACCGACCCTGGATAGCTTGTCGGCAAAGCAATTGTCTCATAATCTCAAAGTGGATCATCTGCAAATTTCTTTGGACATCCGTCTCTCAGCGCTTCTCTGCTAAATGCACCGGAATGGTAGTTTGATCTGAACAACAAACAAACGTTGCAATCTTCCCCGGAAATATTTTAGATGGCAGTCATAAAATATAAATAAGCAGTAAGTAAACTTTTGAACGTGTATAGTTCTTATTCCACAGACCTTTTAAGTTTTTTGCATTCCTATAGGCAGCATTAAGGCCGGTTCTCACATGGAGCGAAGCGCTGATGTAGCGCTCCTCACGTGCCGTCAGCTACTTATCGCCTGCCACGAGCAACAGTTTTGGCGGTGCGATACAAAGCTGGTGAACGCTCCGGTCAGCACGCGCTTCGCGCGAGGTTAGCGCTATGCTTGGAGTGCTCCGCTGCATGTGTGAACAGGCCTTTAAAGGGGCACGGAAACAAAATTCCAGCGCTAATATTTTAGCTTAAATGTGTGGCATGTTGTAGCATAACCTTAAAAACGCCAGTCTTTTGTTGAAAGGTATAAGAAAACAAAATTTCAAGCTAGTTAAACGATTTTTCAATGCGCACCTCGTGGATGCCTGCGAAGATTAGTTGGGAGGTAATCTGTCAACGTTGGGAAACTTGCAACGTAGTCATGACGTTGCAGGAACCGTTACATAGCCGCACTAAACATCACAGCAGCGCTGCTTTTTGGATTCAACTGTTTAAGTTACCTCGGCCTGAACGCGATTGCGAAGCCCTTGTCCCTTTGCGAAGGAAGTCACCGAGATGCCGAGATGCCATGATAAACTCGTTGAGGAATGTCACCGAGTTGTGCCTGCGTCTTTGCTGTACAGTTCGAAGTCATTCTGCGCTTTTTAACGTCGAGCTGTCTCCTCGCTTCTGCATGGCTGAGAATCGTGGTTTGGTCAACAGCGATATGCCAATCCACCAGTTTCCGGACGACGAGAAACTTCGCGCCCTGTTGACCCGGCTCGCACGTCCGTCGTTTCCGACGTGGGGTGACGAGCGCACGAACCGTTTGAAGTACCCCACGGGTACTTCTAGCCTCCTATATAGTGACAAAGCCTTGCTGATCACCACAAGAAGTGGCCACTGAAATGGAAAAGGTGGAGCGGCAGTCAACGCATAAGAGGAGAGCCACGTGACTGGCGCCTTTCTGCAGCGAGACGACGAAACATACTTCTCCCGAGCGAACAAGTGTGTTTCGGGTCCTCGCCGCTGCAAGAGCTGTGCGCTGACATAAGGGTTCCTCGAGAAATGGCTCTTAGATGCTCTGTGTTACCAGATCCTCGCGCTCCAAACCTGCGACCAGGCACTCTATGGCTCCGTCGTTGAACTGCCAGGCTTTGTGAGTATAGAGGAGGCTATGCCATGACGCTTCGCGCTTTCCGTTCGCTTTTCTTAGAGCGCTTGCTCGAGTGCACCATTTGGAACGAAAAATATAACCAGTCGTTCCAAATACAAGCGTACGATTATCATTTACGGATATTATTTGTCACGCTTGACTCGTTTCCGAACGAAATTTGTATATTTAAATTTTCGTTTTCGTACCCCTTTAATAAAATTACAAATTTGTGCTTTTTTTTTAGAATATCGTATTTTTCCCAAGGACTGTAATTGTTTGGGTTAGTCATGGGCACGTTACTGCTAAAATGTAACAGTGTTACAGTTACAGTTACTCAGGGGAAAAAAGTAGCCCTGCTGCGGTTACAGTTACAAAGTAAGTTGAAAGAGTAACTTGTTACAGTTACAGTTACTTTGTTAATGTAACGCCGTTCCTTCGTCGTTACTTTACAAAAATATTAGAAAACACTCAAAAGAAACCTTCCCCCCAAAAAAGCTAAAACACTTCTTGAAAAAAAAAAGTTAGAGGTGAATTTTGGCGTATTTTTATCCCTTGAATCTAATATCACTTTCGTTTTCCCCGAAGATATAACTAAACGCGAGAAAACACGAAAAACCTCCGGCCAGTCGTGACGTCATACTAGGATCTTTGAGCCGCCAAGCGCTTGTCGCTCGTGTACGGGCAGAAAGAGAGACGTCACGACTGGTGTCAGTGCGGAAAAATATACCTGGCAAACTTGCAATCGCACGCGCGCGCGTGCAATTGCAAGTTTGCCAGGTATATTTTTCCGCACTGACACCAGTCGTGACGTCTCTTTCTGACCTTTTTGAAAATAGCAAGAGTGCTCGGGCATAGCCTTGACAGGCGCTGAAGATGCGTGAGAGCAGACATTTCGAAAACTCCTAGTGTGACGTCACGCCCCGGGAAGGAGGGGCTTCGGAGCTACTTTAAAAAGTAATTTCTGCAGCCTCCGTGCACCAAATTGAAAAATAATCTCGATGTTCGTGATCCTGGAGGCCGAGTGAAGGCCATTGGAGGGTTTTTTTTCCCCGCAAATACAGAACCGCTTCAGTTTCCCATTAATATGACTTTAAATTGACATAGGTATATTTTTCACAAGACATTGTGTTGTTCACGGTAGTGAACATGATTTTTTTGAGAAACTAAGATTTTGCCAATAATTAATAGTGACATGTTTCGTTCTTCCTATTTAAATTTTTACCATGAATAGCTCCCTGAACAAGATTATAATTTAAGACAGTAATTGGGTAAATTCACTATAGAATTTGGCTTATTGTTACACTTTCGTCACGTTGGTTCTATGAATGCTCCGATGCATTTTACTCCTACGATTGTTTCACGTCAGAAGACGCGAACCCTTTCTGCCACTAAAGCTTTGTGACCGTTGGAGCGTGACACCGTTCGCGTGCGTATTGGGACTTGCGTGTGGAGTAAAATTACAGGGAAAACCTGAGTTTACGATTGACGTATTTGAATTCGTCGCACTCTCGGAAGTGGCAAACGGGCATGACCTTTCGCGCTCGCGAAAGGAAAGAAAATCCTCCGATGGTCCGTTGAAATCGACACCGCCAAGTACCTATATAAGTCTGCGAACAGCCTCACCTACCTCCAGCTAACGTCATCTCACTCAAATGGCGCCAACTCGGCAATCGGGCCCGAGCCCGACGCCGAAAACACTTCGACGCGTTGATTGGACGCGAGGCCTTGACGAACGCTGAAACATCACTCGTGTCTTATCCGCGACTCTTCTACTATTCCGTTCCTGATTAGCTCCGATCTCAGCCGACGTGCCGATCCGATGTGATCGATAAAACAACGCCAAAATTCCATCCTCGCGACGTTCGTTCTTTTTGCGGGATTGCTCTTACCGCCGGGAAACCTCCAAGCGTTTTGGCCAAGGGGCTGGATTTGGGGTCGGGCGCAGTCTCGAGGGCCGGAATGTAAATACAAAAATGAAAAGTAAAGAAAAAAAAAAGCTTTAAGCCTTTCCACTCTGGTGAAGAAGGAAGACCAGCGAAGCTGTACTATGGTGGGAATGAAGTAATGGCCGGCCGCAAGTTGGCAAGCCAGAGTGGAAAGGCTCAAAAGTTTGCCATCTATGAGCGACGGCGGCAACCAGACAATCGTCAAGCTGGTTGTCTGGTTGCGGCTGTCACTCATAGATGGCGGTAGCTGTCTGGAGTTGAGTGTCATCATTTGTTTGCTGACGGTCACGGTACTGGGGAAACTAGCCCTCAACAGCTCCGCTGTAAAAAATGAAAGACGTTTACAACTCCCGTAATGCCGAATTAGAGCGCAGCTCTTGAGGAGGAGGAGGGGAGGGTACGGAGTGGAGGGTATGCCCCTCTTCCTCCTCTCCTCCCCTTCTCCTCCCTCTTCCTCCCTCCTCCCTCGTGACGTCACTCGTGACCCTCGTGAAGGTCACGACCTTTACTGTGAGTGTCTTTACCTTCACGAGTGACCTTCACTGTGAAGATCGTGACATTCACGAGTGACCTTCGTGACTTCACTCGTAACGTTGCTGGTGACCCTTGTGGCCCTCGTGACGTCATACGTGATGTCACGTGCGACATTATTATGAGAAAATTCCCATAATGCAACTCGCGGTTACCAGTGACGTCACTCGTGACGTCACACGTGACGTCACGTGTGACGTAATTATCGGAAACGTCCTATAATGCAACGCGCGGTTACGCCGACGGTGACGGCGACGCCGCTCAAGCGGGAAATGTGCGCCTAAGAGCTGCGCTCTAAAACTAAATAAATATTCGTTTTTTCTATCTTCGTGTGCGCGTTTGGTGCGTTTCGCGCCGCTGTTTTTTTTTTTTTTTTTTATTACACGAGTTCATTTTTGCGCCGGCAGCAGCGGGCCTGCTCGAAGCAGGCCATGGGCAGGGTATCACTGGAGGGACCACAGTCAGCCGCGGGCCGGTCGGAAGGCCTCCGCACGGGCCGGATTCGGCCCGCGGTCGGGGTTCGGAGACCCCTGGGACAGATCAATGACGCGCAGTAAAATTTGGCAGCGACCTTTACCTTTAAAGTCCTTCGACGCATGAAATGCATTGTAGGGAATTGGGGAGGGAATCGCTGTGTCACGTGACGTATAGTTTGCCGCTAAGTTCAGCGGGGAAACTGAATGGTTGTATAGGTCACGTGACGTCAGGTCATGTGACTTCGATTTCCCCGCTAAATTTAGCGAGGAAACTCAATTGGCTTCTAGGTCACGAGACGCGAATTTTCCCGCACAATTTAGCGGGTAACTAAATTGGTGTATAGCTCACGTGATGTGAATTTCCCGCAAAAATTTAACGGGAAAAGAGGATGAATGTTTGGCCACAAGACGCAAATTTTTCCGCTAAATTTAGCGGGGAAACGGTGTTGCCGTATAGGTCAGGTGCTGTCAATTCCTCGCGCGGCGTCAGGTGACTTCACGCGATGCCATTTTCGTGCCAAATTTAGCGGGTAAATTGAATTGGTCCATAGGCCACGTGGCGTCAATTTTTCCGCTAAATGTAGCGGGGAAACTGGTCTGGTCCGCATGTCTCGTGACGTGAGGTCACGCGACATAAACTTTTCCCGCTAAATTTACCTCAGAGACCGAATTCGCGCATAGGTACTTGTGTCATCAATTTCCCCGCTGAATTTAGCGGGAAATGCACAGACGGACGGGCGGACAAAATGTTGGGATTGGAGGGTAGCGTTAAAGAGAAGTTCGTGTTCTTTAAAAGCGCAGGGTTGCCGCGCTTTCACTGGGTTTATTGGTTTCGTCAGTGACGGCAGACGTACAATGACGATGCACTTTCGCCGCTTCTTGATGGGCTGCATCGGGTGGTAGCGTCAGCTGCGGTCAGGCCTAAAGTGAAACAGGGTACGGATCTCACCGTGATGACGCCCAAGTGCTGCTCTGCTGGGTGTGGCCCGAAACAACCCATTCCCGTATGAACCCGTCCCGTTTTGACCCATTCCCGAAATGACCTTCCCGTTTGAACCCGTCCCGTTTCAACCCATTCCCGAATCGCCCGTCCCATTTGAACCTGTCCCTTTTCAACCCGTTCCCGAAACGCCCTTCTTATATGAACGCGTAGCAGAAACACCCTTTACGTTTGAGCCCGTCCCGTTTAAACCCATTGGTATAAAGCCCCGCACATCTCCCCCTCTTCGCGAAACGTCTCCATCGTTCTAACCGTGGTTTGCGCACAATTTCTCCATAAGAATTGGTTTCGAAATTTTGTTAATGTAATTAATGCAAAGGTGCCGGCGAGCTATTTAGTTATGTTGTGAACTAGTTTTTATTGTCAGCGTATTTTTAAACGGGTTGTGCAACAATTTTCAGCGTTTGGCCAATTAAGTACGGAAATTAATCTGCGCCACCTATGGAACGAAAACCAGAAAACCGTATTTTCTTGCAAGCGCTAGTTCTTATTAAAAAAAAAAAAAAAAGAAACAAATCGAAGGTCAAAGTGCCTCTCAACTCTCCAAGTCGACTTTCGAGTGACGTACTCTGGGGATTCAAGTAGTGCTCCCCTGGGGTCCTCTCTTCAGAGACCAGCCGCTTCCTCCGTCGTGAAAGGTCGTGGCGAGCTATCGACACAAAGGACGGTACGCCACAGGGCTGACGGCGAGTGTAGCAGCGGAGGGGGACAGGTTTTGTTGACTTCCGCGTATCCCTCAGAGACGGTGTCATTTTAGTTCCCGTAACCCCGACAGGCGGCTGCAGTTTGGCAAATAATTCGTTTTTTGCTTTGCGATTACGCAGCAGAATAGCGGTTTTTCGGGGGAAGGTGTCGCGTTTTTGGTCACTTGGGCTTGCATGAACAATATAAAAAATGCAAACTGTCAATTATTTTAACATTAAAATTATTGCACTGCCCCTTTTAAAATATACATAACTTTCAGACGAGCTCCAACGAAATATATTTTTCCTTAAACCACTTGAAATGTTTCTTTCAAGATGGTCCCCAAAATGTGGAACTACGAAACGGACTATGTACACTACGCGACAACGTTACCGCGAACACGATGTTGACGACTCTTTAAATGTTACTTAGAAAGGGTATTAGAAGGTACCAAATTGTACCACTTAGGTTAGTGGCCGAGATAAGCATTTTCAAAGAAACTAATAATATTGATGGCAGTCTTTTGATTCTTTGAGACAAACAGCGAAAACCAACAATCGCTTGTTCTCGCTAACAGTGTCGCGCTCTGTACAATATTGAAGTCTTAGAATAGCGTAGGCAAGCACTCTGAGTGAGCGAAAATTAGGGTTGCCTTAGGTTTTATATCGCGACGCTATTTTTAGGTTACCCAAAGCGCTTACGTACGTTATTCTAAAACTTCCTTATAGTGAACGGGATATTTTGAAGAGTGAGAAATCAGACAAGTTGACAGGGCATATGATTGCGACTTCATTTTCTTACGAGTTCAAGCACAAACCCTCGCGCTCACAGAAAAAATTCATAAACTACAAAATGCTATCGCCTTTGTTGAGGAAGTCGAGCAGGAAAATTGCATTATCAGAAAGGCGACACTCCAATTTCGATAGTTCGCGGCTGCACCCTGGCCCTCACGGCATCACAATGAAAACATTTTACGCCACACGCTGATGGCGGACTGATTTCCGTTCACGTGGTCTGAAGGAAAGTAGGCGCGCGGACAGTTTTAGAGTGCTTCGGGAATTTTCTTCTCGTTGGAGTAACAGCATCCTTGATTGGTGTGGCCTTTTTAAGAGCCCACGTTCGCTCAGAATACGGAAATTTGCGAAACTCTAAGACCATCTTGCAAATACATAAGATGAGGAACACACAGAGGGGGATCCCATAGACAACCGCACACTGTGTTTCCGTTTGTTTTCTTGCATTCGTTAACCAGTCTCTGATTTTTGTCATAATGAGGACTCACCTGCAGCTATGCCGAGCGCAAGTTTGTCGGCTTCTTTTGCGGGGGTTGTGGTGACGTCAGAACACCGAGCTCTGATTGGTTCTAAATGAAGGATAGTGGGTAGACCTCAAGGCAGCTAGCTTTGAGGTTTACCCACTATCCTTCAATCAGAGCCAATCAGAGCTCGGCATCTTTCTGACGCCAACGTAACTCCTGCGCACGAAGCAGACGACTTGCTCGCCGCATAGTCTTCCCTTCAGCGTAAGTCCGAGCGAATCCGACGTTACATAACAGCGGGGCCATTCAAGTAATGCTAATAGTGCAACGTCATTGCGTTCATGGTCTTTCTGTGGGCGAGCTATCCCAGGCTAAACAAGTCAGAGTGTGATTCTGTGTTAGTTTGTCCTTCATGGCACTGCGCTCTGAGCTACGGAGAAGCAATCTTGTTTTTCGAAGTACCGTTATAGTAGCAGTAGAAAATATTCTTCGAATAGCAACCTTTCTGTACAATGATAGTCGTATAGGGTTTTCCCAGCTACATTCCTGGCGTCAGCGTTGTGCCAGGAAGAAAACTCCGTTTTATTGTACACTGCCTGGCAAAGCTCGCGTACTTTGCTCCTGCCGGGCGGCAATGCCTTCCACTAAGTCCACGGTTGCGGGGAACGCCGCTACACATTCCTCAATGCATAACTCGATTCGCATGTATTATCCATTGCCAAGCAAACCACCACTCGTAACGGTATTTGTCCCAATTTCGTTTTAGGCAGGGACGTTGACTCTCCTGTGCAGTGTGTTCCCTTTCCGTGTCCCCTCCCCATAAAAACAAATAAATAAAACAATTGCAGGCTTTTATTTATTGTAAAAATGAACTACGCTTCTCCAAACTCTCATTCTGTGCCCAAATGTAGAGCTTAGTAATCCGGACCAGATGCCAAAGTTTCAGAACTAAGCGTTATCTTATTCAAAAGTTATAAGTGATTTTCTGAAATTTTCAATGGGAAAATGGCCGCCCACGGATGCTCTCGAATGCAACTTCCTGAAGGTCGCCAGTTACTGAAAACCGGCGAAAAGGGGCCCCATTTTCCAACTGAGATTTTCAGAAAATAACTTCTAACTTTTGAATGAGATGACGGTTAGCTCTGGAACTGTTCGTGCCGTTAGCGCTGAATTTGAGCGGGAAAAGAGCATTCGGCGATGCGGAATTTATGTTTGCGTTAATATCAACCCTGTAATGTTTATTTATTTATTTTTTTGGGTGGGTGGGTTGCACCCTGTACTTGAGCGGCCACAAGGCTGCCTTGTGTGTGATCAAGGAAATGAAGGGTGGGTATGCGTAGAATTCTTTGTTGCAACGCGCAAATGACAGCAATTAATGTCAATTCTTCGTATCACTGTGGCGAAAAGCTGCGGACTTCTTTCTGCCTAACGCGTTCCGCTGTGGTGCCCTTCCCAGGAGGTGATAATGCCGCTGCTGATGGTGGCCTCGCTCATGAGCATCCGCAGCGGCCTCAAGCCGAGCTCCAAGCCCGCGCACCGCGGACCTCTGGGCCACGTGCTGCTCGTGACACCCTCGCACCTGTCCCAGGTCACGACCGAGCTGATGGCGGCTCCGGCCACGGCGCAGGTGGACGCCTTCATGCGCCAGGTCGTCGAGTTCCTCAACAGCAACACCTACACCAGCGGCTTCAATTTCTCCCTCTACAACAACTCGAACGACATGGAGCAGGTGCGGCCAAGCAACGCTCTCAGAGAGAGAGAAGGAGTTTGGAAAGGAAGAGATAGTCCTGTAGACTCACTCAGATGGGAGTCTTGCTAACTATCTTTGGGGGGGGGGGGGGGGGGGGTGAGGGGAGGGGAGGGGAGGGGAGGGGAGGGGGAGGGAGGGGAGGGGAGTTAAAGATCCTCTCACTTACTTATGCGGAGGGCAAGTCGTCTGCTTATTGCGCAGGAGTTGTGTTGACGTCAGAAAGATGCCGAGCTCTGATTGAAGGATAGTGGTAGACCTCAAAACAAGCTGCCTTGAGGTCTACCCGCTGCCCTTCAATCAGGACTAATCAGAGCTTGGCGTTGTGACGTCACCACAACTCTCGCAAAAAAAAGCAGACGAACTTGCGCTCCGCATTGCGGACAATAGTGGTTCAAACCGAACTTTCTCGCTTCTTTGGCCTACCGCCTGCTCCAGTGTCTGGAGAGCTGGGACCCGAATTTAGGATGGGATGCGTTGTTGAGGTTTGACGCTTCTGACTATTTGACGTATGGGGAGATAGGAGAGCTTGTGGGAACCGCATACCGCAGAAATAGGCCCGATCGAGTGTTTCAGCCAGACGTATGCTGGTTACTTGAAAAATGTAATGGCTTACAATTACAAATTACCGAGCTTGAAATGTCATGGATTACCGTTACAAGTTTCTTTCGATGAAAAGTAACATATTACTTTACTCGTTACGTTACAAATTACTTTCACGTTTCTTTTTCCGTACACTTATCCAGAAAGCAAGAGAAACAATTTTGATATATTTTTAAAATATTCTACAACACTACTGTTCATTTCTCATACGCCCGTATCATGGTGGTCCTTGTAAAAATAAAATATTATATTTAAGATAAAGAGTGTCGGTGCACTCCCTTCACCTGTAAGCTGACAATACTTTATTTTCAGCTTCAGGCATCTCGGCAGTGAAGTAAGCCCAATGACTGCCCAACTTAGGTTGCCCTGTACTTCTTAATGAAGGTACTCTCATGTCTCGTCAATATAAGAAACTTCCGTTTCCCCCAGAATATGATCAAATTGTGAGTTGTTTGTAATAACGAGAGAAAAATGCATGTATACTTATAAGTATACATGCATTTTTCTGCCGAAACAAACAAAAATATACTATAATTCGTTTCGAAAAAAAAAAATTGTGTCTATTAGCGAGGTTTAAATAAATGCCACATGACTGTATATCGAGAGAACTTGCTTGCAGAGGCTGCGGAGGTGTCAGCAAACGCTCGACTTATGTCCGCCGTTAGAAAGTTGGCAACATATGATGGCAGCAGTAGCGCTAGTCGCGCTGGCGGTGGTCGTATCGTACCTAGTGCTTAAGTCCCGAAACATTTCACGAGGCTGAAGAGTGCCAATGCTGACCTGATGCGATGGGGCGTGGGAAGTGAATCACCTTCGGAACTCTGGTCATTTGGATCGTTTGTGATCAGGAGTTCAAGACCTAGGATAGATCCTGTGGATATAATATGTGTTTATGCTTGTTCATTTGTTTTTTTTTTTTTTTCTCGCAGGCGTACCGGTTTAATGTTACGCACTCGGCAGTTGGCATCGTCTTTTCGGATGACCTCGAGAAGTCTGGTTCCTACCAAATCCGTTTTCCCTTGCGGCATGTGCCTTCGCCTGAGGTGAAGCAAGTTGGAATAGGTAACGTAGTTTACCCATAATAGACCTAATCCGATACCCGCTATTTTATTTTAAAAAATTTGCTTTTGGGGCGCTTCAAAATTGTGTAGAGAATAATTTTTTTTTTTTTTTTTTATGATACGAGAACTTGATGTTATAACAATTTCGTGACAGTTACATTCATCCTCGTTTATTTAATTAATTCTCCACATGAAGACCTTCCTCAAGCTTCTGCTTACTTGAATCGTTCAATCGTTACTTTTTAATTCATGATATAAAATTGTATTCACTTTTTGTACCTTCAGATTTCATAAGCTTGTATGATTATTTATAGTCATAAATGAATGGGGAGTTTCAGGAACTGCACCCTTATTCGTCACGCCAAGACAGGCTTCGTATCATGTGTGGCTTACAAAGTAGTTTAGCAGCCTATGGGCGTTTATTCCTTTAATGTGAGAGAAATGTAGGTGGTTCAAATCCGGGAACGCGACAGAACAGCACACGACAAAACAGCACGCGACAAAACAGCACGGTCAAAACAGCACGGCGACAAAACAGCACGCATATAGCAACTTCAAGTGCGTTCTTCACCTCTCTCTGCGCGAATAATATCGAACCTCCTTGACCTTTTCATTTTTTGTCCCTAGGTTATAAAGAAATTCATTGCCTATTTCAGAGCTTACCAAACTCCGCAACCCGGAACCCCCCCCCCTTTAAAAAAAAAAAAAAAAATATCGCGTCACTACCCTCCCTCGGGCTTTTCACGAGGCTACAAGAGTCAATGATGAATACTAGTAGCAGTGCACATAATAAAATGTATGCTGAAGATAACTAAACTTATAACCACAAAAAAAAAAAAAAACTGGATCTGTCAGACCCACAGTTTAGAAGGCACGGCAGTTGGTAGTGGACCACGATTTTTATCACAACAGGAGTTACCGTTCGGCATCCAGCGTTAAGCATTCCCGTAAGGTGACAAGCGGAAAGCTTTGAACAAGCGAGTGCAATTGTTCGAACTTCCTTCAGCGATGCTCTTGTTGGTGCGTTTGTTGGATTTTTCCGTGTCGTTTATAGTCAGCAGAAAAAGAAAAGGCCAGTATTAATTGAAAAAGGTCAGTATTTTCGAGGGCGTTTGGAGGGGGGGGGGAGGGGGGGAGGGTGGCGGGGGGATGCGACTTATTCCTGACTATATGACCACTTCCTTTCGCAGTTTTCAGCTTGTCTCAGAGGTCGGTTCAACGTTCAACAAAAGCTCCGGGGGCGCAGGGGTCTTCAGGTTGAAATCTGGGTCTTTGACCTGATAGGGACCTGATGGGGATAGGGATAGGGAAGAAGAAAATCTAATCGTGAACTGCACAATGCAAATCCAGCGCGCCCGTAAATGCCGCACACTTTTTAGCAACCTTAGCTTCCGTCTACAAAAGAAGGGAATAAATACGATCGTTTTATAGCCGTTTCTGTGGTTGTCGCGAATTTACCACCTCTCGCAGTCGTGAAAATAGGGGAAAATCGCACTGAGTACAATGCTTGCAAATTTCTGGATTTTGACATTTGCCTTTCTGACCGAAGCGGTAGTGAAGCTCATGTTTGTCCTGTGTACAAATGCGAGCGTACGAAAATAATGTCAGATCGTGATAGGGCCCCAGTGCGTCTTGCAGAACAAGTAGCGTCGGCTGCCACAACAAATACAAATATCAGTACCTGGTTAACTCACTATACATTTTAAACAAACGCTTTTAAATATTACATTTTCGTCAGTATACTGATTTTCGTCAATAAACCGAAAAGAACCGAGAAGTTTATGAGTCTACAAATATTTACCGCAATAATTTCCGAACACACATTTTTTTGGCGCTGTGCTGTCTTGTCGTTTTGCTGTTTTTACGCTGAGCTGTTTCGACGCCGTGCTGTTTTGGCACGTGCTCTTCTGTCGCTGTGCCGTTTTGACGCTGTGCTGTTTTGTCGCGTGGTATTTTGACGCGTGCTGTTTTGTCGCCGTGCTGTTTTGACGTTGTGCTGTTTTGACGCGTGCTGTTTTGACCGTGCTGTTTTGTCGCGTGCTGTTTTGTCGTGTGCTGTTTTGTCATGGTGCCTTCAAATCCATCTAAATGAAAGGAAAAAAAAGAGAAAAAAAAAAGAAAACCAGGTTGTGAGTGTGACAACACTCAGAAAAGGTAAATATTGCAATTGAAAACTATGTTGATTTTAAACATTGTATTCAATTGCTTCCGATCTTGGAAATTCACCGAAACACTCGAATGGACATGTGTTTCATCTAAATAAGCGCAGCAAACACTAGAAATGCGCTTGAGATTAGCATACCGCGTATCCGAGACCTCCGCTTTCTCCCCACAGAGATGTGCAGAGTGAAGCGCTTCATCTTTTCGTCCGACTCCGTGATGTGCCCGGCAGCCTCCTATTATTCCAGCGGCTTCAGCGCCCTCCAAGCTGCGATCGACTTCTGCTTCATCAAGGTTTGCGCCGCGCCTCACTAACGCACGTGTGTTTTGGGGTGTATTCCTGCACGTCAGTAATGAATGAATGAATGGACGGACGGGCAGGCGGACAGATCTCTGGGAGCAGGGGATTTCGCTAAGGGGGTACTCTGGCGATTTTTTGAACCAACCGAACAAAGAAACTTTTCTGCATACCCTGCCGTAATCCTCTCCCGCACGCTATTTTTAATGTTACTAAATTTCAAATCGTTGTTGTGAAACTGGCCAGTGAAGTCGATGCCAAAACCAACATTCGAATTTACCCACGCTTTTCAGTGCCATGACATACCTGCCAGGCAGGCAGGCTTGCAGGTCGAGCAGGCAGTCTAGAGAGCAGAGCATAGGCCGCACACTTGCTCCGTGCGCGAATGCTGGAACGAGCTTTCAAAGCATTGACTTGATATCATCAAACCTACTGTTATCATTTGGTAATAAATTCTATAGCCTAGCCCTAAAAAGTGAACCCCTGGCTGCCGCTGGCGTCACTTTCTTCGTTTTATTCTTGCCGGCAAGGCTGAGTTAAAAAAAAGGAGTACCAAAATTAAAAGTTCAACGACCCCGCAAAAAACAGCATATTTTGGCTTGATACTTCGATTGCT
This sequence comes from Ixodes persulcatus, assembly GCA_013358835.2. Taxonomy (NCBI): domain Eukaryota; kingdom Metazoa; phylum Arthropoda; class Arachnida; order Ixodida; family Ixodidae; genus Ixodes; species Ixodes persulcatus. The sequence continues at coordinate 87,487 of JABSTQ010010834.1, forward strand.
AAGTTCATCGATATTTGTTGACGTGTTTAAAGTAATTATTAATCGAATCGGAATCCATAAAAATACTCCGGAGTATTTAAAAAATGCATTTTATGCTTTAAAATAAAGGCTCGCATTGAGTTCTCTATCGCTGTGTGGGCCCCGCAGCTCTGGACCAAGGCAGACGCGCGGTTGCCGGAGCTAGTGGTGCGGCTCCTGCCCAAGCCTGCGTACGTGGACCCGGGCACCACGTGGAGGTCTCTGGTGCCCCTCTACATGACGCTGGCCTTCTCGCCCTTCGTGTCCGTGCTCTGCGTCAACATCGTACTCGAGAAGGAGCGCAAGATCAAGGAGGGCATGCTCATGATGGGCATGATGCCCTCAGCCTACTGGTGCGTAACCTGACGCGGTCTGTAGATTGCCTCAAACACTTCCCTACTCCCCAAATCAAGTCCCCCAACTACTTCCGAAAAGTGTACACACATACGGCACAGGCACACCCCAGGATCCCCACTGGAGTTATGGACACCTCATTGATTCAAAAGTCTGGATAAAAGTTTGCTTCTCAGGATGCCGCCGCTCTTTCTAGAGTCACCGATAGCTGAAGCAACGCAGTGCGTGGCTTGTCCCGGGCACCTCATTATCGCTCTGTAGCTAATGAGATTGCTTATTGTGGGGAGCGTTGCGTCCTTCTAATTTAAGTGGGAGTTCTAATCATGCTGATTCAACCTGAGACTGGGGTAGAGAAGAAGCATCAAAACGTAGAAGGGACAGAAAATAGACAGGACGACGTCTCAAACTCAGCTAACTGGTTTATTTAGTCCACCTCCTTATATAGTCTCAATCTCAAGGTCATCTCCACCAACACAAAACACAAAAGGACGAAGTCTATACAGTTCAAGCGCCACAGTCTTCACCACACAATGCAAGAACGTTGACAACCTTTACAGGTCGACGCGATAAGGCAACATCTATTGACCTTCAAACTTGAACAAAAGGATCGCTTTCCCTCCTATTCCAGACACAGTTCATACTTCTGAATCATAACTCTCCCTCTCCACCAAAAAAAAAAAAAAACACGCACACACTGAAACGTTAGTTGGGCCAATACATGTAAGAACCACACAAAGCAAAAAATCACAAGCAGGTCGCACTTCAAAAAAAGAAAAATAAAAAGAAAAAGATTACATTTTTAGAAAGCCTTTTGAATTGCTTCCAAACTGAAGTGAAGCCTGACTTATGCAGTTGCCTAGAGACTTTATCCGCACTGTCTCCCTTACTACTCTCTTTACATCGTTCCTCTCTTTGTGTATTATTTCCGTCTCCGACCAGAGCGCCGTGCAGTTGTTACATTCATAAATATGTTTTGCTATTTCCGAGTTTTGTGCATGTTCCTTACATTTCTTTTATGTTCGTTTAATCTATCATTTATGCAGCGTGACGTCTGTCCTACATACTTAAATCCACAATCCAATGGTATCTCATATACAACACCAGTCTCACAACATACCGACTTTTCCCGATGAGCCTTTTTGCACTCAGTCACACCTGTTATAAATGGCGTCAGTTTGCTTAATCTAAAATCTGAACTAAAGACAATTCGAATTGTTTATTAAAGGCAGGAGAGAAACCGAAGAGAAATCGAGGAACCGCTTTGCTGTAATCCCATATTATCATGACATCTCTCACAACCTGAAGGCATGTGCGAGGCAGTTTGGAGTAGATACGGTCTTTAGTTCAGATTTTAGATTAAGCAAACTGACGCCATTTCAAACAGGTGTGACTGAGTGCAAAAAGGCTCATCGGGAAAAGTCGGTATGTTGCGAGACTGGTGTTGTATATGAGATACCATTGGATTGTGGATTTAAGTATGTAGGACAGACGTCACGCTGCATAAATGATAGATTAAACGAACATAAAAGAAATGTAAGGAACAATGCACAAAACTCGGAAATAGCAAAACATATTCATGAATGTAACAACTGCACGGCGCTCTGGTCGGAGACGGAAATAATACACAAAGAGAGGAACGATGTAAAGAGAGTAGCAGACATGCACACGTTACCCCAAAAAAGTAACTAAATACCGTTACTCGTCACTCGCTGAAAAAGTAACTAAATACGTTACTAGTTACCGATTCTCACAAGGAACGCTTGAGTTACAGCTAAAGTAACGAGTTACTTTTCACGTTACTTTGACGGTCAAATACAAAACTTTTTCTGGTTTCATGTTTTTTTTTTTTCTTTTTTTTAAGTAGTTGCATGTCAGCAGTAGCTGCCTCTCGAAGTTTTCATCAGTTATGTTTCTACGCTTCCTTGAAAATACATCTCCGTTGACGCTGAAGAGTCGTTCTACACTGTTAGCAAAAATAACACGTCCAGACGTGTAAACCGTTGTCCCATAGCGGACACGTCGAAACGTGTTCGTTTTACACGCAGCCATGTGTGTTATTCGCCTACACACGAGGTGCCGTGTAAACTTAACACGCTACACCGTGTCTGCTTTCCGAGAAACACGGTCCAGCGTGTTTTTTTATGAAACATGGCGGCCAGCAGCCGAGAACAGGCGAGAGACGAGCCCAGCGAGCCGCGCGCCTTTCAGCCGAATTGAAAGCACACAGGACGCGTTTGTTCTCGTTCGATGTCTTTTATACACAGTAAACAGTCTCCAAGCGGTGGACGTAGCTACGTGCAAAGGCGGCAAAGGTACGTACGTGCGTCGTCGGCGGTCGGTGGCATCGGCAGCTACGACGGAACACGGAACCGCTAGACAGATAAACGAATACCGAACTTACATGGATAAATAGCTCAAGGAAACTATTTGAAGGCGGGCGGTAACTTGCGCTACCTAGTGAGATTTTTAGCAAGCAGTGAAAAAAAAAAAAACAATTAAGAGGTTATTGATACGCTCAGAACTATCACAAGTAGACAGCAACCCTGCATACATCACAGACAACACGAGTACCACATAGGACACAGAACCGACATATACACAAACACAACACCGACACTGCCACCGACACTGCCCCCGACACTTCCTACAAACATCTTATTCTCCCCGCGGCGTATATAAGCTTGACATGTGCGGGTGAGCGCTTTGGTCGCTGACCGTTACAGATTTATAGAAGAAGACACAAAACACGGCACAATGAACAGCTGTACGTAAGAACTGCTTGCATTTAAAAAGTATGGAGGCAACATCTGTAAAATTAGTCCGTTGCGAAAAACAACGATGTATTAACAATAAATCTTAAACCGGCCATGAAAAAGTGAAACTTTTTGTTATTTTCATGCTCGACCAGTGTTATGAGCAGTCCGACTAGCTTAAATCAGATAGAAAAACAAATTATTAGGGTTTTATTATTATGTATTCAATAATCAATGGAAATTACCCTTGCGCAAAGCATATTTTATGTAAGTATTTGTGAGGGACATCCGCCCAACACTTCACTTCCGCTAGTTGTAGTACGCGCGGTACGCGTACGGGAGCAGAATCCTTCACTTTTGGGGCGTTTTGATGCAGTTTGTTGTCGTATGTCGTGTCGGTGTCGAGTGGAGCGGTGGGGCTTGGGAGTTTGTGACCGGTGTTATTCGTGATCACTAATGTAACGCTGATGCGTTTTCTTTTTTTTTTTTTTTATTCCGCCATTCTCCCCAACATTGAAAATTCACGGGCCCGTGGCACTGCATTATGCTGAATCGCGAGCTCCTTCTCTGTTGTCGTTTTTCTGGTAGCACTCGTGGATACTGCAAGCGTTTAAACAGTGTGCACCGTCTCGCCTACATGCGCGGTGACGTGCTCGACCTGTTGAAACTTATTGTTTCCGTCATTTTGGAGTACGCAAGGCAGTTATCTCGCTGCTCTGGTTTCGGTTATAAAAGCATGGCAAACCGCTCATCTTCCACACTTTGACACCGGGTAACTGGATGAACGAGGATTTACATTTACTTCAGAGGTCACTCGCGCCGATTCCTCACCGTCGAGCAGCAGGATCAGCTGGCGACAAGCCGCGGATGAAAGGCTTGAGCATCAACAGCCCAAGTGCACTCGGTGCCGATGCGGGCGATGCGGGTTTCTGTCAACCGGTAGCCCAGCACAAACCGTGACCGTTCCAGCTCTTCGTCACGACACGGTGTTGCAGAGAGCAGGGTATAATACAACTACACGGACCACCGAAGCGAACGCACTGTTATCGTAAATCTTGGCTTGTGATTGCGCCTTTGTAGATCATCTTATTCGTTTTGCTGGAGACACAAACGACGGGCATAGCAAAATCGTTTGCATATTCCGCATACCTTGCAAAAGCATTTACCCAGTCCCCTTGCGAAAAGCGCAAAACACGGAGTCCGCACCGTCCTGACTTACTAGTCTTTCACCTGCTTTAGATCAGTTTGGTTTGTACCTGCTAGTAGGGATGTCTACTGAAACTGCAACTTGAAACTAGGGGCAGTGCCAGAGAGAAAAGAAACAAAGTCGGGAAAGCTTGCTCGCTCTCCCAATCTCTCGACTCTCAAAGATTGTACCATAATAAATGCACGCCTCTTCCCAAAGTAAAGAAAAAGCACTATGTTCACTACGTAAAAAATGCTCTCAGTTCATGCATCTGTGGGCACGTAGGAAATCTTGCCCTAATTTATTCACACCGCATGATGAGCGCAACAAACTCACACGAGTCACACGAGATTTACAGGAAAATATCGGTGGTGATTTAAGTTTCCCTGAAATTCTGTATAACCGGTTGTTTGCAGGACCGAATCATCTACTCGAGCGGTGTGCGTCGCTGTGCAAACACGTCGCTGTGCAAATGCAGACCAACAACACGAAGCATAAAAACGGCAGATTTAGGACAACAATCCGAAGCCCATTGTTCAATTAAAACGACATAATTTTGTTGAAAATGCCCGGAGCTTTTTACTCACGGTATGCGTCGGGAATCTTCCACATTTTGAAACGGAACGAAGGAAGATTTACTTTTAAAAACGCTCGCTGCGTCCTCCCGGACCCGTTGAACCTTTACTCCACAAGAACCAATTCGAGGTCCACGTTAGTGTGGGTTTCTACCTCTAAGCACCGCATCACACACCACGAACGTTTCGGCTCTTTCTCGCATCGCCGTGTTGCCCCAAACAGAACGAGATCGCCGAAGTCAACGCAGCGCTGTTGGCGCTGTCGTGAACCTTGGCTTGTGGTTGCGCAGTCGCGGACCCTGCGACTCCCTTCGCTTTCAAAGCACACACGACGATTACGAATGATACTTTCCGTCTTCCGGGAACATCACAGGGACACTTCTCCGGTCACGTCTTCGCTATGTGCTCGCAAACTGCGAAGCTATATGCGAAGCTTCTCGCGTCCTGTCAAACCAAAATAATAGCGGCGCCATGCGTTGATGCCAGATTTTCTCCGGTCAAACAAAAACAACGAAAGCAAACCGGCTCTAGCTTCCAGTGTACATCGGCGTTGCGCTTGCGCCGTGGCTAGATCGCTTGCAGTTGAAGGTTGAAGCCAAAACGAAACCAACTGCGATGTCACGTGTTCAAATTGAGGACACGCTTTTTATATCCATGTTAACTGTTTAAAACGAATAATTAGACTCGTAACATTATTTTTAGTGTGTACGAAAATATTATCAAGATCCTTAAACTAAATACAAACCTGGGCGACATGAGGGAAGCCACATTGCCATCGACCAGAAAATGGCAGCAAGCACGGTAAGCGCGGGTTTCGCCAACGCCCTGCGACATGGCGCAATTGCTTTTGGTGCATATCCGTCTCCGAGACATGTTTCTTTCCGCGGCATTTGTCTCAACGGTCCATTCTAAGTGTGTCCCCAACAGTGGTGCAAAGTACTTGAAGTACATTGTACTTGAAGTACTACTTTAAGTAGGTTTAGAAAACTTGTACCTTACTTGAAGTACGTTCTCTGAGTATGTACTTGTACTTAACTTCAAGTATTTTTTTCTGGTACTTTCCAGACTTCAAAGTACATTCCCCAAATTTGGTTTTGTTAAATTTGTATCACGAAATGATGCTTTGTCAACTCCAAAGAAATACTGGGAGGGATATTCTACTCTCACCCGAAACGTGAGCAGACCACGCATCACTCCATTTGTTCTGGGGGCGGCTTCCCCGTAGCTTTTTGAACTCTCGCTACTTCTCGGTCGACAACAGAGAAGAACGTCACAATGTTTTGAGACATTCCCTTCTGTCTTTTCCTTCAACTTGAAAGTTCCTTACTTTTTTCGTACCCTAATCTCAGGTGTCACCTTATGATTAATTATCACCAGCTCGCTTGCACAGTTTTTTTTTTTCATCAAAGGACACATGCAAAGGAAAAAACATTTTTTTTTAAACAGCCTGGTTGGGAAAAGGAATTCATAAAATGAGTTTAATACAAAAATAAAACTTTTTAGAGCTATATTTACGGTGCTATACGAATTTGTAGTTGGCGCCCGCGGGCGCCGCGGAAAAGTGGCCTTTATTTGTCACGCAACCGGCCGCTATAGACCAGTGTCCGGAAGTGCTCTTCCGGAAGTGAACAATAATCTCGAACCCAGGCGCTCACGGGAGGGGGGGGCTGCGTTGGCCTGCGCCGCTGCTACCCGCCGAAGGCTTCTTCGCTGGTGTGCCGACTGCCGTTTCGCCGGCATCGGTCCTGTTTACCGCGGTATGTGGGTATAGTGCCCGTAATGTGAGAGCCGTTTGTCCATACGCCACTTTGCCGCTGTTGGTTTCCATCAAGCCGAGCCAGAAAACATCTCGCGACGAGTTGACCGCGCCGCGAGTGACGAAGAAAAAGCAAACATGGCGACGGTTTGTACGATTGCTTTGGTGGCTCCGGTGTTGCGTGTCTTCAACGTCCTCGTGAGAAGATTCTCCTGCCCTTCGAAGTTATTGCAAGCACCACGAGTGGCACGAAAGCTGTGGAATCATCGTCTCAACTACAAATAAGCAGGCCTTCACGAGCAACGACGATGCCGAGCAGGCGCTCGGCACCGTTGTGTTGTCAGATGTTCTACAACGCCGAGGTATTTTATTTATGATTTGGAATGGCTTCAAGAGTGGCAAATTAATCTATTTCGCGGATTGTTAGCACCGAGGCGAGTGCCCTCCGTTGCAGTGCCGTTGTCGCGCAAAGTGCAGAGAAAACCGGGTGGCGATGGCGGCGGTGCTCTTTGATCGCTTTGATCTTGCGCCGTCGGGTTCATGGAGTCCGGAGTAAACGTACGTACGTGCGTCTGCTGGATCGGTGTTTTGGACTGCCTCAAAACACTTTCCCACGCGCATTTTCCTTGTGAAGCTTAGTAGCTCATTACACCTCGTCGTCGACTGCGCTCATTTGACTACGACGCACGAGCCTGCGTGATGTGAATTTCACTGCCTAGGATCTTTGGTGTGCTGTAACGAGGGCTAATAAAATATCACCGCGAACTTCTGAACAAACGAGTTGAAGTTTCGTCTGTTATTATAACTCATCGCCTGTCACAATATTAGCGTTCCTAAACTCCGCCCCCACAGGCACCCTGCTTCGTTGCCCGATAGTAAGTGTCTCCTGGTACCTCGTACAATTCCAGCTCCCACTTCAAGTAAGTACCATCCGTTAGAACTGGCAATTAATAGTTTCGAACCCAGAAGCTCGCAGCGTGTGTGTGTGTGTAGGGGGGGGGGGGGGGGCGATAGACTGCGACTTTTCCCAGTTTTAGCACTGTCTAGCAGTACTGGCACGTTGCCGGCGTCGGTCTTGTTTAGCGCCGTGTAATGTATCAGAGCAATTCGTCCGGACGGCACTGTGCCGTTGTTGGTTGTACGAACAACCAGAGGAAACGCAGGGTTCTTTTGGACACCCACTGCCCGTCACACAATTGCCTAAGAAGCGAGTGCGGATGCGACGTCTACGGCTTCCACAAGTTTCCGTCCCATGCAGGTTCTCGGCAAGAATGTACAGTCGCACTCAGAAGAAAAAACTTCACTCCGAGCAAGAACTCAAGAGTGAGTGCCAGTGTAGCAACAATTTTTTTTCTATGCGTACGTTTGGCGTGCGTGATGGATACAAGAGAGGTGGTCACTTCTCCGTGATCAGTCGGCAGGTCGTTTACGTCGTGTACGTATGCTAGCTACGAATGGTACTGTACCTTCGTTTCGGTTTCGGTATCAATGAAACGCGGATGTCAAGGGTCAGCAGACACCGAGAACATCTAAGACAAGAAAGGTTTTCCCTTGTTTTCTTGATCGAGATGGGTTCTCGAATGTTCACGACATCTTCCCTGTTGAAGAACGGGCCGCGGAGGCTTCTGGTGAAGGCATCTTTCATGATGTGTCGGTGCATTCGGACAGCCTGCCGCATCCAGCTCCGCAAAGCAACGCCGCCAACGCAGCCCCCCCCCCCCCTCCTGCCTGCCAGTTCTTTCCGCGTGGTGGCGCGAGCGTAGATAAACATGGCGGCGCCCTGGAATTGGCGCGGACACTGGTCTATTTGTCGCGTGGTACTTGCGCTCTTTCGGAAGATTCCTATGATCTCTAAAAGTTACTTATTCATCTTTGTTTCAAGTGCAACAAAAAGCGAAGATTAATAAGTTACTTTTAGAGCCCAAAGGAAGCTTATAAAAAAGCGCAAGCAGACGTGATAGACCTGTGCGCCGGTCAGATGACGGCGACGGTGTGAAGAAACTCGTTGAAACGGCGGCGCACCGTGCTCAGCGTGCGACGGCGGTGCGGCTTTGAGACGGCAGCGGCGCCGCGCAACGACGCACACGTCTACTACGTGACCCGCGGCGGCTCCCGCGGGCGCCAACTACAAATTCGATTTGTGCCGTAAAAATAGCTCTAAAAATTTTTCTTCGGTGTAAATACGTTTTATAACATTTTTTTTCATCTAGGTTGTTTAAAAAAAAATGTTTTTTTCCTTTGCATGTGTCCTGTAAGGACAGGACACTCCTATGAGAGGATTGCTTGCGAAAGCTACAGGGCTGACGTCATGCTCTCTCCTAGTACATTTAACTCCCTTGGGTGCAACGATCCAGTGCGAGAAAATCACTACACAGTGATTTTCAAAACTTTGGCTCAATTCATGAAAATAACTACTCTGTGGCCACTTCATCAAATATTCGCCGCACTTTCTGAAAATAGGTCATGCAACCCCGATTACCCCTGGGCAATGCATACCAGTTAAAAAATCACTGTATAGGGGAATTAAAGGGTATCACGAACGGTTGTGTTAAAATACTTGTACTTTATTTTGAAAGTACATTGTATTTATAGTACTTTACTTCAAGTACATTGCACCCAGTGTACTTACTACTTTACTTGAAGTACATCACATCTAATTTACTTTCTACTTTACTTGAAGTACCTTTTATATGTACTTTACCCAACACTGGTCCCCAAGCATTCCGGTGCTTTGATAGCCGGCAATGCTGCGGTCGTCGCCGGGGGTGATGCGTGTTTTCGAGGTCGGCTACACGGTTGTGCGTGTATGACCGAACCAAAACACGTTTTTTACAACCTCGCATGTTTTGTGAACGAGTTATCCGTTACTCAACGTGTAAATTTATGGTAATTTGTGTAAACAGCGTGTTTTTCACCCCAAATATTCACCATTTACACGGGACTTGCTAACAGTGTACCGACGCGCTCGAAGGAACGGCAGTGTTGTGCTTTAGGAAGAGCTGGTGAATCTTCGGGAACTGCGCCTTCATTGAGGACAGCGGGTAATTGGTTCTGTGCCTTCCCGTGTTCGCACCCTCCGGGTTTACATTCGGTCTGTAGACGATTCTAGAAGGTTCAACGAACGAACCTTATTGTGTTTGCTGGGTGAAGGATATTCCCAGGTGTAAAGTTCAGTACAGAAACGTTTATCGCTGGACACGTCAGTCGAACTGCTCGACTGACGTGTCAAGCGATATACGTTGCTGTACTGTCATACTGTTAAGTTGTTTTTCGGGTTGCCCACCTACCGTTCTCTCAATAGACGCCAACTCAGGTTAGAATAAAAACAAGGCCGTTTAAGCGGTGTTGTACACGTTAGTCCTCAGAAGTAACGAGATACCGTTACTCGTTACCTGACCTCAAAAGTAACTAAATACCGTTACTCGTTCCTTTTCTAAAAAAGGAACTAAATACGTTACTCGTTACCGAAAATAGTAACTAGGTAGAAGTAACTCGTTACTTGTAACGCGTTACGTATATGTCTGGAGAGTAGTAAGGGAGACAGTGCGGATAAAGTCTCCAGGCAACTGCATAAGTCAGGCTTCACTTCAGTTTGGAAGCAATTCAAAAGGCTTTCTAAAAATGTAATCTTTTTTTTTTTTGAAGTGCGACCTGCTTGTGATTTTTTGCTTTGTGTGGTTCTTACATGTATTGGCGCAACTAACGTTTCAGTGTGTGCGTGTTTTTTTTTTTTTTGGTGGAGAGGGAGAGTTATGATTCAGAACTATGAACTGTGTCTGGAATAGTAGGGAAAGCGATCCTTTTGTTCAAGTTTGAAGGTCAATAGATGTTGCCTTATCGCGTCGACCTGTAAAGGTTGTCAACGTTCTTGCATTGTGTGGTGAAGACTGTGGCGCTTGAACTGTATAGACTTCGTCCTTTTGTGTTTTGTGTTGGTGGAGATGACCTTGAGATTGAGCTATATAAGGAGGTGGACTAAATAAACCAGTTAGCTGAGTTTGAGACGTCGTCCTGTCTATTTTCTGTCCCTTCTACGTTTTGATGCTTCTTCTCTACCCCAGTCTCAGGTTAAATCAACATGGTTAATACTCACCAGCTCGAATGCACCCTTAGGATTTTTTCTATGAGTTCTAATCATTTGTGTAGAGACGCTTTCAGCGCGCGCCAAATTGAGCCGCCATAGCCGACCCTCTTTTGTCTTACCGAGATGCCGAGCCACTAAAGCGGGCGTTGACGTGTCTCCACAAGGGCCTATGGTGGGGAGAAGGACGCGGTAGAATCTAAAATGGCAATGACCTGACCTACTGTGGTAATGATGAAGTGGAGCGAACGGAATATGAGGGAACAAAAACTGAAGGTCGTTTATGGCGGCGCCCATGCACAGCTGCCTGAAAGCGTCTATAACGAGCTACGTTAAATCCTTTACTGAATAGTGCATTTGCTTATTTCGTGAGTAAATATACTACTTGATGAAACGGGCGACACCATCTACACCGCAGAGCAACCGTGCACCAACGCACGCACAGCGAACGAGGCAGGAGCCTCGCACCACGAGCGGCACACACGCGACACAGAGCTCGGATGGAATACGCCGGCTGGAACCCAGGCTCGTCTCTTCTGACATAGACATTATCTCGGACTGGCCCGTTTGTAAATATCTATCTGTAAATTATGTAAATAACAAGTGTGTCAGCAAAGAATGCCTCTTGGTATGATGACCACAAATTGGTGACCCGGACTGCCAGATAGCTTGGACTACGTGCCTCTGACTCCGAGATGTCCCACCCTGATGGCCACGGAACATCAGATGGCGATGCAGCGGCCGGGTCTGCTACCGCTCCTTCACACGCTGCCGCCATACATCTGAAGCTGCCAGATTTTTGGACAAATGGTGCAGAACTTTGGTTCCTTCACGTTGACGCCTTTTTCCGCAACAACCGCATCAATTCTCAGCGAGCCAAATTTGATTATGTCGTGACGACCCTGCCCCAGGCGACCACATCAATCGTAAGAGATCTCCTCCGTGCCCCTCAGGAAAATCCTTGCGATGGCCTAAGGGATGCGTTGATCCAGCGTACTACCGCCTCCGAGCAGAAACGACTGCAACAGTTGCTGACCGCCGAAGAACTAGGCGACCGCAAGCCGTTCATCTTCTTCGCCGCATGCAGCAGCTACTAGTAGATAGAGCCGACAACCTGAATAATTCACTTATCCGCGAGCTCTTTCTTCAAATGCTTCCAAATAACGTGCGCATGATACTTACAACATCCGACACAACGTGCTTTGAAGCGCTAGCACGCATGGCGGACAAGATCATGGAGGTTGGTTCCCCAGCTCCTTACGCCGCCCACAAAGTGCTTCCCATGCAGCAGGTTCCACCTCTCCCCAACGACATGAAGCGTTTTGAGATCATCCACCGTCTCTCATCAAACATCGACCAACTATCGGTGCAGGTTGCCGAATTTCGAGCGTCGACCACCTTTCGTCCTCGGTCTCGCTCCTCCAGTTTCCACCGAACCACTGGACGCAGAAGCTCTCCAAGCTCGACAAACCGCATCTGCTGGTACCACCAAAAGTTCGGTGATGCGGCAAACAACTGCTCGCCACCCTGCTCAATGGGAAACGCGAGAGCACCACGTTAAAGACGGCCAATGTGGTGATCTCAGAAAAGAGTCGTCTTTTCTTCATCACTGACAAGACCACCAAAATTCGATACCTCGTGGACACAGGCGCAGAAATCTGCGTTTATCCTTCAACTCCGGAGGACCGCCGACACCGTCAGCCTTTGACATCTCTAGCAGCGGCCAACGGCTCAGCTATTAACATCTATGGTTTGAAATCCCTCACTCTCGATCTCGGATTAAGACGGACTTTCCGCTGGATATTCATAATCGCAGACGTCAAGTACCCTATCCTTGGCGCGGACTTCTTACAGTTCTTCAACCTAACCGTAGACATGCTTCAGTACCAGCTTCGCGATGGGGAGGCGTATCTACACGTCCAGGGAATAGAGGTCAAAGATCAAAAGCTTCAGCTTCACCAGCCATGTCCCCCAGCCTCGACACAATGGGAAGCCCTTCTCTACCACTTCCCGAGACTAACACGACCATCATTCCATGCCGCATCCACGCAGCACACCATTACTCACTCCATCGAGACTACCGGACCACCCGTCTTTGCTCGACCTCGGCGACTAGCTCCTGAGTAGCTAACAATCGCAAAGAACGAGTTCGAACACATGATCGAGCTTGGCATTGTTCGGCCTTCATCGAGCAGCTGGTCGTCCCTCTTACACATGGTCCAAAAGAAAACCGGAGATTGGAGGCCATGCGGCGACTACCGTGCACTGAACAAAGTCACGGTACCAGACCGGTATCTCATCCCACATATTCAGTATTTCTCCGGGGTCATTGCAGGGGCAGCCATCTTCACCAAGCTATAGATCTCGTGAAGGCCTACCATCACATCCCAATGGCGCCAGAAGACATTCCTAAAACAGCGATTGTAACACCTTTTGGATTGTTTGAATATGTGCGGATGCCATCCGGCCTCAGAAACGCCGCTCAAACATTCCAGCGTTTTATGGACCAAGTGCTGGGAAACCTCCCATTCTGTTTGGCATATTTGGATGACATTTTGGTGTTTAGCAAGACATCTGAAGAGCACCAATGTGATCTCCGAACGATCTTCGAACGTCTAGATGAATTTGGTGTAACCATCAATGTGCAAAAAGTCCAGTTCGGCGTGTCCGAACTGGACTTTCTCGGACACCACCTCGACAAGGACGGCATTCAACCCCTGTCGTCGAAAGTCCAAGCAATCCAGGATTTTCCACGACCAACCAATGTCCGACAACTCAGAGAATTCCTGGGACTTATCAATTTCTACCGTCGCTTTCTCCCAGGATGCGCTGCTGTACTTCGCCCACTTAATGCTTTCCTCGTGGGAGTCAAGGCGAAGACTTCACCCCTAGCCTGGAACCCCGCAGCCGAGGAAGCCTTCGTCAGAATCAAGAACCAGTTAGCCAACGTGGTACTTCTGACGCATCCCAGATCGAACGCTTCAACTTCCATCATGGTCGATGCCTCGGACGCAGCGATCGGCACAGTTTGTCAGCAGTTGATTGATGGATGCTGGTGCCCCATCGCTTTCTACTCGAAATCGCTGTCCACTACAGAAGTGAAGTACAGTACATTTGGACGTGAGTTACTTGCCACCTACTCCGCTGTCAAGCACTTTCGTCACTTTCTGGAAGGGAGACGATTCTTCATACTCACAGATCACAAGCCGCTGACGTGCGCCATCGCCTCTCGCAGTGCTGCGCACTCCCCGAGAGAAATTCGTCAGCTGGCATTCATATCAGAATTTACAACGGACATCAGGTTCATCAAAGGACAAGAAAACATTGTAGCCGATAATCTTCCCCGCGTTCACATCGATGCGTCTTACATAGAACACCCACCTCTTGACTACTCGGCCCTCTCAGCTTCCCAGAAAAATGATTCTGAACTCCAGACGCTGCTCAGCTCCTCCAACTGCTCACTCGAGCTCCAGGAAGTCCAGACAGATTTATCATCACCAACACTGGCATGCGACGTTTCAACCGGTCAGCCACGTCCTTACCTCACTAGAGATTTTCGACGCCAAGCCTTCAACATACTTCATTCCCTGGCACACCCTGGTGTCAAGTCAACACAAAGACTTGTTTCATCTCGGTATGTATGGCCTGGCATGAACTCCGACGCCCGACGCTGGACATGTGCTTGCATCAACTGCCAGAGAACTAAAGTCCATCGCCATACTGTCTCACCGACTGCGACATTTCAGCTTCCCCATGGACGATTCAGCCACCTCCACATGGACATCGTTGGCCCCCTTCCACCATCTCAAGGTTATCGGTACATCTTCACCGTCATCGATCGTTTCACCAGATGGCCTGAGGCGGTACCCCTAACCGATATCTCTGCTGAAACCGTTGCACACGCATTCCTCACTTCGTGGGTTGCAAGATTCGGAATTCCTACCACTGTAACCACAGACCGCGGAAGACAGTTTCAATCCAACCTGTTCGCAACGCTATCAAAACTGCTTAGTTTCCATCACATCTCAACGACGTCATACCATCCTAGCGCGAATGGACTCGCCGAGAGATTTCATCGGCAGCTCAAAACAGCTATCACAGCCACGACGCCATCCACATGGAGTGAATATGTTCCGCTCGCCATGCTGGGAATCAGAGCTGCGCTTAAGATCGACCTTGGATGCAGCGCAGCAGAGTTGGTTTACGGCACCCCACTCCGCCTACTAAGCGACTTCTTCTGTGCTCGACCATCCAGCTCTCTGCCTGACCCCCTCGACTACGTCGAAAGGCCCCACTCCCACATGGTCACCCTCCGTCTTTCACCCACACGTCGAACCCGGCAAAAAAAACTCTTTGTGAGCCCCGACCTTTCCACCGCCACGCATGTCTTCGTGCTCCACGGTCCATACAAGGTCCTTGGAAGAGCTGAAAAGCACTTGATCCTGGCCTACCCGAACCGTGAAGACTATGTCTCAATCGACCGACTGAAGCCTGCGTATATCCTGAGCTCCGACGACACGAACAACCTCACACCGCACACTGCGAATGTGGGATGCTCTGCCACGATGGACATCGCGCATCCGACCCAACCCGATCAAGCCCGTACCCGCACCGTCCGCTTCACTCTCCAAAACACTACCAACTAGCGCGCAAACAGCGTCTTTCACCGCTATTCCGCTAGGGGGGGAGCCCATGTAGCGAGCAAGCGGGCGACACCATCTACACCGCAGAGCAACGTGCACCAACGCACGCACAGTGAACGAGGCAGGAGCCTCGCACCATGAGCGGCACACTCGCGACACATAAAGTCACTGGACCCTGGGAAAGTAACGCCAAGCTCCCCATGTGGTCGCCATCTTGGACCGTGAAATGAGCAATTTCTCCTTGACCCCTCCGTTCTTGGTAAGCCGATCTAGATTCGCTGGTGACGGGTAGCTTTATGGAGTCGTTTTTTTATAGCGAGATTTTGCTAACCACTCATCGGCGAAACAAGCGTACACCTTCGTACCACCACCAGATGCTGTGTCGGTGCTTGGAGGCACTGAAAAATAAGTTTACTGTCTTGAAATACGCAAGAAGAACAATATAATTGTAGAGATTCATGAAGATGGGCATGATTAATAAGTTGATCGCATACAAAGTGCCAAAGACTTTTAAATTGGCGAGGAACGCTTCCAGTACGATGATGCTTCATGGTGATCTTGGCGCGACTGGTTTAGAACGACCCCCAGGAAGCTTCGAAGATTTAAATGGACCAAGATGGCGATTTCCATGGCAACGTAGACCGATTGGCCAATCGCCTTGCGAGGTTTGGGTCGTCTGTATGTTAGTATCCGTTTGTGTCCGGCTAGCAGGTAGGGAAGGCAATGGCGCTACTTTCCCAGGATCCAGTGACTTTAGCGACACAGAGCTCCGATGGAATACGCCGGCTGGAACCCAGGCTCGTCTCTTCTGACATAGACATTATCTCGGACTGACCCGTTTGTAAATATCTATCTGTAAATTATGTAAATAACAAGTGTGTCAGTAAAGAATGCCTCTCGGTATGATGACAACAGTGTATAACGAGCTACGTTAAATCCTTTACTGAATAGTGCATTTCCTTATTTCGTGAGTAAATATACTATTTGATCAATATGAGCCTTTATTGTACCATGTGCTCTGGTGGCCCGTATCCTTCCAGGACCGCATGGTTCCTGGTCGAAGCCGTGGTGGTAGTGAACGTCTGCTTGATCATGACGGGGATGATGTACATGCTTCACATTTTTCCAAACACGGACATTGTCCTCGTGTTCGTCATATCCGTCCTCTACGGCTTCACAATCGTCATGTTCAGCTTCATGGCGACGCCTTTTTTCAGCAAGTCCAAGGTGAGTGTTTGTGGCCAGCGAACGGCATCGTGCGCCGTTCGGTTTTCGGTAGATAGAATGGTGCTTTGGTAAATAGTTACGATGACCTTGGTAACGACACCTGATAGAGGCAGCATGCATGCGCAAAGGCGCCGGCGGTGTATCGGATATCGTTGTTGGAGTTACCGGAACGGTCTACTAAACCTCCCTACTGCCGAACCCATTCCAAAACCCCTTGCCGAATCGGCAACACTGGCGACAACCTTTCTCTTAATGCGATAGCTTTATTACGCTACTCATCGCAGATTTCTGCGCATGTATGATCGCCTCTATGTAGTAAATGTTCCGCTACATTTAGCGGAAAATAGACTTTACCTGACCTATGCACCAATTCAGGTTCCTCGCTAAAGTTTAGCCAAATCAGGTTCCCCGCTACATATAGCGGAAAATTGACTTCACGTGACCTGTGAACCAATTCAGCTTCCAGCTACATTGAGCGGAATCAGGTTTCCCGCTAAATTCAGCGGAAAATTGACATCACGTGACCTATGCACCAATGCAGGTTCCCTGCTAAATTTACCAGGGAACCGAACACCTTCCCGTCTGGGCAACAATAAATTCTATCGCATTCCTAGATAATCACCCCTTTATATTTTCGACAAATTTTCCTCCGCCATGAATTTTTCGTTATTTCTTTCCTCTCTTCGTTTATTTTTCTAAATAAATGCTTCTATTTACGTCTCAGTCTTCCGTTGTTTCATTTATGTTCCTCATACGTATTTTTTGTTGTCTTTATTGGTTAGCCCGTGGACGAAATGTAGGGACTGAACTTCGCGAAGCTATGTTTGGCTTTTAATTTTTGAAAATTGCGTCTTTATGCAGAAGGGACGCCAATAAACCGAGCTGAATTGAATTCAACGCACAAGGACTTCACATGCACACTCGTATCATTCCGAGAACGGGCAGCTCACAGGGCATACGTTTGCACCTGTCGGTATTTGCGTGATATGATTTGTATCTTCGACGGCAGTGCCCTAAGACTCGCTCTTTCGATCCATTCGGGTCCTCTCATCCATAGTCACGGGTGGAGAACGACAGAAAGGAGTGAGAAACGCGTCGCTTGTCATGTTCACACTTCCTGATTGGCTCTTTGGCGTTCTTCTCAGCTAATGCAGCAATCTGACTGGCTGAGGAGGGAAAACGAGGCACTCAGGAAGCGCCACGCTCTGCGCTCCTTAATGACTGGAGTTGTTTATCTTATTCTTCCTGCCTCGCTTCCTGCCCTCTTCCACGCTGACACGTAGGTGGCCGGCTCGGTGGTGGGACTGATGATGCTGCTCTTCAGTTTCTTCTACATGCTGTCGGTCTTCCTCAAAGGCAGGGTCTCCACCTGGGTCTTCTACGTGATCGCACTGCTCTCGCCGGCAGCATTCACCCTTGGCATTGAGCGGGTGAGCCCGTCATTGGCTGTTTAAACTCAGCCAAAGCGACGCCAGTCCGGCGATTTATTTGCGTGCGGTTAAGGAGTACAGCTTGGTATGCCTAGGAGTAGAATGATTGATTCCCATTCGTCCTATCTACTCCACGTGGCATCGCGTTGCCTGTACTACAGTCAGATGCAAGCTAAGAATACGTGAGAGGTTCCTCCCACACCCTCTCTGCAGTCAGCCAGTGTTTCCCCGCGATGCGCAGATAGTCCGCTGCCGAGGCTCACGTCGCGCGAAGGTCTCGTAACCTTTCTTGGCTCCTACCTTTCCTGGTCGGGCCGTGGAGCGACCCGATGCCGTATCTGGTATGGATGGTAGTGCTGTTCATTTGTGCTGGCTGTACAACACTAGAGCGCCCAACACAAGAACGCCGACATTAGAGCGCCGACAGTAGAGCGCCATGACCAACGTTACTGGATCGGAGAAGTTGACAAGCTCCGAGAAAAAAGTGACGCGCAGCCAATCACTACCGCGTAGCGGCGCTCGTGTCCAATCCCGCCCGACCCGTTCGGTCTGACTGGCCTCGGTACCCGTGGATACGCCGTGAAATATCGTTTTTGTGCGAGTTCACAAAGTGTATTACTAAGGACTGTTACCAGTGTGATAATGTACGGATTCAAAAAACATATCCAGGGACCTTTGAGGTAAATGAGGTAAATTTATGCCCGCCGGGCCTTCTTAGTTTTGGCAGTTTTCCGACACTCGGCACCAAGACAAGCAGCTCGGAGAAATGGCTGCGTCTATCGTTCGTGGCTTCCGGCACATGAACCGTTGTGCTTTGGTCATTTGGGGACTAAAATACCGTGGACTTCCCTCTTCTGGTGTTCTGTGTTTGTGTCAGAAGTTCAAGCGTAAACAGCTGCATACATACCAAAGTCGCATTAGGAAAGAATGACAATTTGAAGACGTCTTTGTCATTTAAAAGAATCGGGATGTTTTTGTATTTGTATTCGGCTACTTCGAGGCCTGCTACTGGTGAAAAGTGTGTTCTTTACGTGTGCGACAACCTCGCTAGTAGTAGAAAACATGCACCAACTTGGTCACCTGTCAATCAAGGCCCCCAAGGGGGCGGGGCCAGCCCCGACCAATCACAGAGCCGCAGGGCGGGGCCTCTTCCCTCTCTCCCATCCCAGGGACCAATGACAAGGCATGGGCGTTGGCCAGTGACCAATCGGAGCTCGCCCGGGTCCCGCCCCCTCCCGAGGTAGGCGGTACGTGAGGTCACGTACCTCAAACCTCAGACCTCAAACCTCAGACCGCAAACCACAAGCCTCAGACCTCAAACCACAAGCGTGGTTGACCCGGTGTTGACAGCTGCGGTCATCATCTGATAACAACCACGTGATGCCACACGGAGTCCGAGCTTCGTTCGACAGAGGGCGCTATAGGACTTGAATTTCGGCGCTCGGGGCGTCTCACGTGTGATGTCACAGGGTTCGAGCTGCGTCCGACAGAGGGCGCTCACGTGATGTCGCACAGGGTTCGTGCTGCATCCGAAAGAGGGCGCTGCGCTCCGGTCACATGACGGTCACGTGTTTTGAATTTGAATCGCTGTGAGGTAAATGCCCCTTTTATTCGATAAAAAAGGCTCCGCGGGCGGCGGGAATCGAATTGGCTACTTCGTGCTCACCAGCCCGACGCTCTACCCCCTGAGCTACGAGCACCTTGCTTCCGAGACCGCTGAAGTCGGGTTAGTTGTTCGTGTGTGTGTGTGTGCAATTCAGATCACGTGTTTTCCTGCCACATGGCTTTTGTAATGCGGTTAAAAACAGGATGCGTCATTGCCGCAGGTTATGCGACGATGGTCGTGTGACGTAATGCATCGCTGGGCGCTAACGTTGCTCGTCTTCCTATCACGTGATTTCGCGCGCGCGATTCAAGCGGTGCTCGCGGACTCGTCACCTCGAGAATGGCTTTCGTAATCTGGGTGAAAAAACAAACAAACAAACAACCCTCCGCGGAATTTGAACGCCTCATTGCTCCAGGTCATGTGACGAAGCCTATCTATACAATTCCGTCATGCAGGAAGAAGTCTAGACAGGTTTCGTATATGCCTCGAGATCTCGGAATGTTATTTTTTTTTCATATGCAAATGAAATACATTGTTTTGACACTCCGCTCGTTCGCTTTTGTTTATTAAGCTGTCGCATTTGGGCACCTCATTCTTAAAATAAAGACAAAAAAGGACACAAAGCGAGGATGAATCTTTATCTTTTTTTATTCAATATGCATATATCTAAGAGATTCTCAAAACATGAAGAAACAGATGGCGCGCGCGCGACAACTCTTTATACAAATATTAAACACTTGGTGAAAAACAAAAAAAAAACCTCGCGCTACATAAAAATGGCTCTTTACAATACCCTCTGTACACACACACACACACACACAATACATCAGCTTGAAATGAAAAAAAAAATCACTTCACGAGAGGCTCCAATGTCCGAAAGGAAGAGTTTAAACGCCGTCAGAGTCGATGAAGCGCTTGTTGTCGAACGGGTTGAGTCCTATCTTCTCCACGGCAACAGTCTTGTTCTCGCACAACTTACGAGCGATGGTTCGCTGCGTGATTTTGTGCAGAGTTTGTTGCTCGAGTGTTTGAACGTAGAGCTCGTAGGTTAGCTTACGGGACTCGCACCTTTTCACTCCTTTCGCCCTCACGTAGTGCTCTCGCAAGGCTAGTTCCATCGAATAGAGTTTTGGTTTTAAACAAACAAATCCAAGAATGTGATCTTTTGGGAGCTCGTTTTTGAACACTCCTAGTTTCATTTTGTTTGCGGGAGAGAACAAACCGGTACAAAAACTGCTCGACGATGCGCGAGTCCGTGGATCGGATTACGAGAATGCAAAACGAACTGGGGACGTGCTTCTCGTAAGCCTGACCCATGTTTTTCGCTTCCAGAATGGCCTCGAAATCGTAGACGCAAAAGTAGGGAAAAGGTTCCATCGTGTGTGGGCTCCGGAAATACAGCGCGTCCCCCTTTGCAGGACACACTGTGCGGACTGCCTTCTTTTCTTTACACAGCGATAAATGACTTCCCAGCGCAGTGCGAAAGCGAAATCCCATCATACACCTTTTACAGCGAAAACGGTGACTCTCCTTGTTCGCGAAAAGTCCGACAAAGTTGGTGATTAGAACAAAGTGATCGTCTATTAAGAGCAAATCCACGTGCTTCTCCAACTCGCTATCGTTGACTTTGAGTGGATAGACGAACCTTTGTTCCCGATCGTAACCGTACACGTTCACGGACACGGAGTTTTTTCTCTCGAAAGCCTGCACGTCTTGCGGAAACGTCACTGGATAGCTGGTGGGGAACCAATACTTGACAAAATGTTCTCGATAGCTAGAAGCTCTCGATCGTTTAGAGGGTACGGGATGGAGACCGGCGAGCACAGAAAACACAAAGCACATGTTTCTTTCCGAGTCGGTGAGTTGCTCGGTCACATTCACTAGGCACTTTCTGCTTGGGAGTTCACCGGGCAACACAAAGCTTGCACAACCGACCGTGGGCGGAATGAAACGTCCAACGGTGATGGTGCAGGTCTGAATGGCGACAACGACGAGTCCGGACCCACGTTCTTGATACTGTTCGAGGCGAGCAGAGATCTCGGCACATGCAGTCTGTAGAGCATCGCGAATGCTACCTTCGGCCCAGACCGTGTGCACTAAGCAATGAAAGTAGTGCACGCTGAATTCGAATTCGTCGTCGCCATTGAGACGAGTCATTTCCACGGTTAGTGTGATGAAAAAACGCAATGACATTTCATAATGCCTAAAAACATTGGCCATTGCGTCGGACTAAAGCCGAAAAAGCGTGGATACATCGTGAGACTCGTCGTCGCGCTCGTGCAAATGCATATCATACCGCGCGGTAAAGTTCCGAAAAGCGCAGAGCGAGTTGATGAAGGGAAGGCAATCTTGCGGCGGGATATTGTGCACCTGAGCCAGATGAACTTGTAACGACTCCGCGGAGGAGTACTGCTGCCGCTCTCGCACATCGCACAAGTGGCAGGTTACCATTTTTTTTTTTCGAATTGTTCCGAGCGGCTCACAATTTCTAGTCAGAGCACGAGAAAGTAATGACCGGTGACCGCTCGTCACCGCTGGTTTTCTCCATCGTGAGTCAGTTCATCGCCCTCATGTTCTGGATGTCTTGCTCGTTCAGTACGGCGAACCGCTTCGGTAATAATACTTTTACCACATCGTTCTCGAGCTGAAGAGTCACACAGACTGATGGCCCGTATCGCGTGTCCATACGCCTCACCTCAGCACGGGTATCTTGACGTTGCACGGAATGGAGCCCATGCTGACAAACAAAGACGACGACGACGACGCTCGCAGTGAAGACAGCTTGTCCAGGACCCCGTTCATTTTGGGTTGACCGGAGGGCGGCGCCGATGGCTCGAGGTGAGATGACAGGTCTGAAAATAATCACGTTAGTACACGGTGGACCTGCGAGACCTTTTTCTCGCATTACCTTTTCTTCCGCGGAGAGCAGAGCAGTGAACTGAGACAAGTGGCGGATGAACCCTCGACATTTATACCAAGCGGATTGCGAAATGACGACTCGCCGTGAATCAACACGTGCGTCACTATATATGAAAAGAAAACAAACAAAAAAACACGAGACTGAAAAAGAAAAGCGAACGAGCGGATTGCCAACACAACGTATACTTAATTTACATTTACATTGACAGGTGGCCGAGTTGGTGCATGTTTTCTACTACTCCCGCTACCTTGCGGGTGCGTTTCGGAGACGTGTGACTAACAGGTAAGAATTTCAAGACATCACTTTCGATCATCTGATCAGCGCTGATTTGTGTGTTTATATTTGGAGATTTACGTGTGAACGTGCGGTAGATGTTAGACCCGTTATTTTACAGTACAGAGCGCGACACCTTTAGCGCGAACAAGCGATCGGCGGTTTTTCCAGTTCATGTCTTTGAAACCAAGGGATGTCATCCAAGTTGTTATTGCTACGGAAAGAGCTAATTTAGTTCTAGTTCTAATTTCGTGCTCGCTAATACTATTTAGAAGTAAAATGCGAAAATGCGCCTATGTCGTGTTCGCGCTGACAGTTTCGCGATGTGAACCTTCTACAGCTTCGCGGAAACCGTGCACAAATTGTGAGACACCCTCGTTAACTATATGAAACGAGTTCATTTTATATAAGCGTATGCATGTTCCATGGGTCTAACAGCAACATATTCTTGTTGACTTGTTTACAAGCGCGCATTAATTTAAATTCGCTTTATGTTAACTACTATTTTCTTAACGTTGCAGTTGTTCATAAATGGTCATGTTGTTGATCTCGTGACGTTTCTGCGATCGATTTAAAGCCAAAATAAATAATAATAATAATAATACTTTATTTCCATTTCAAAAAATGGCGGAGGCCGAGAAAAAAAGCCGTGTTTAAACGGCTTGACGAGCCCTCGGCCCCCGTTACATTCGACAGCGGCGACTCTTTAAAGTAACTACAAAAACATAAAAACTAACACTCGCGCACTCAATGCACAATATTAACAAAATCAAAAAGAAAAGAAGTACACGTTCACATCACATACACAAATCAAACAAATTTCATCATTACGTAACCACTGATAACGAGTGTTGAAAATAAAATCAGTCATAACAAAAATCGTACATTAGTGAACGTATTTCATTCATTGATAGATTCTCTGGAAAAATATTATTGGAACAAAAAATGTTTAGGAGTTTAGGTAGCCTGAACGATAACATTTCCTTGCCAATGTTCAATCGACAGGTAGGTACGCTCCAGCGCTCAGGGTTTCGAAAGCGATAATGGAGTGTATGTTCTCTTAAATGTGACAATTGGGTTAAGTAAGTATTAGCAGTAAGCAATTCATTTCTAAACTTTACTGCAAGTCTATAATTATACATTTTGTGAATTAATACTATATTATACATTCTGAACAGGCTTTCAGTGTGCGAATTAAAAGGTACATTAGCAATTATGCGTACTATTCTTTTCTGAAGCATATGTATTTTACAAAGATTTGTTGCTGTAGTTGTACCCCATACTAGATGACAATAATTTAGTTGAGAAAAAAACAATGATTTATACAATAGTATTTTTACTGATGTCGGAAGTATATACCGATTTCGATGTAATAAGCCCACTACCTGCGATAACTTTTTACTTATATATTCAATATGGCTATCCCATGACATATTATTTGAAAACACAACTCCAAGGGTCTTGAAAGACTCGACCAAATCAATCCGCTCAGAATTTAGAAATAGAGAGCCTATGGAAGAGACAGTTTTATTTTTGGGACGGAACAACATTGCCTTCGTTTTATTGGTATTAATTTTTAAAGCATTTCTCTTGGTCCATGTAGTAATTTTATCTAAAAGGATGTTAGCTCTAGACACAAGCTCATCTGCCCTATCATCAGCTAAAAGTATGGTCGTGTCGTCTGCATAAATAATAAATCTTGATGATGGGTCACAGTTCACAATATCATTTACGTAGATGTTAAAGAGAAATGGTCCTAGTATGCTACCTTGAGGTACACCTGACGAAATTTTGTTTATTGTCGAATTAAAATTATTGCAGCACACATACTGCTTCCGATAACTAAGATATGACTGAAAAAGGCGTAATGGTTGACCGCGAATTCCATAATACTGAAGTTTTTTTAGTAGTAGTTCATGATTTAAATAGTCAAACGCTTTAGTAAAATCGATAAAAATTCCCAGTACTAACTTTCTGTTTTCAAGATTGCGCAGAATAAATTCCTTTTCCTCGAGTAGTGCCAGTTCTGTTGATTTATTTTTCTGAAAGCCAAATTGGGATTGTGTAATCATATTGTATTTTTCAAAGTATTTAGCCAGACGGCTATGGATAAGTTTTTCAAGCCCCTTGGAAAATACAGGAAGGATTGAAACTGGTCTATAGTTATTTAGATCATTCTTGTCACCTTTCTTGTGCAATACAGATATCTTGGCAATCTGCATGCGTGCAGGAAATATACCGATAGATATACATAAGTTAAATATATGTGTAATGCAAGGTGCTATTAGGTCTAGAACGTATTTAACTGGTTTTACTTGAATATCGTCTGCGTCTCTGCACGTAGTATTATTTAAATTCATAAACACCGAAAATAACTCAGTCTCAGTAACTGGTTCTAAAAAAATAGTGTTCTCGGTACTTTTTTTAATATAAACACAGGCTTCTGTACTATACGGGTGGATATTTAAGTTTACAAAATGGTCGTTAAACGCATTTGCCAATGCAGTTCCTACAAGTTCCTTACCTTCAATAATCAGATTTTCTATACTATCATGCTGCCGATTTCGTTGCAAAACTGAATTAACTTTTTTCCAGATAATATCTGTGCGTTGGCTTGACGAGTTTAAGCTGTTTTGATAATAGGTAGCTTTGGCTTTTTGGAGTTCCTTAGTCAGTTGGTTGCGATAAATTTTAAATTCTTTTAGATCCTCTTGATCTCTTGTTTTATTAAACTTTTGAAAGAGGCGATTTTTTGTGTTAATTTTAGACAAATGCTTTTTGGTAATCCAAGGTTTTCGAATTCTCTTTGATGTTTTAAAGGCCCTATAGGGAAAATTGCTTGCATATGCAACTTTAAACCTGTCCAAAAATGTATTATACGCATTGTCGGGATCTGTATCACTGAGAACATCAGACCAGTTTTCGCTTTCAATACACTGACGAAAACTTTCTAGGCGGGCAGGGGTAATGTCTTGAAAATAATTGACACTTTTTCTTTGGCTGACATGCTCGTTTTTTATACAAATTACTATGGGTAAGTGGTCACTTATATGATAATTCAAAATCGCAGATATCACACTACTGCTGTCAACGTTTGTAACAAAAAGATCAATTAAGGTTTCGGTATGCACCGTAATTCTCGTAGGTCTAGTTATCACATTGAAACAGCCATATGCAGTGAGTAGAGTGTCAAAATCGTTCTTAGATGGCGTATCTATATGCATATTAATATTAAAGTCACCTCCAATCAGTAAGCGAAAGCCCCTATCTGTACTAAATCCTAAGAGCGTTTCAAAAAACTCAAAGAAACGTTGAATATTGCCGTCGGGCGGTCGATAAATTACCGAAATAAGTGTATCTTTTGTTAGTACAGATAACACTTCGTAATCTTCGGTGACAACGCAAAAGTTAGATAACAGCTCACATTTCATATTTTTTTCAATTAGGGCACACACGCCTCCCCCTCGACTGGAAGTACGATTCAGACAATAACTCTCATAGGATGGCAATTGAAAGGCGTCATTTTCACTAGTATACCAGGTTTCTGTTAAGAGAATTACATTGAAAGGAATTTCGAACTGGCTAAAGAGGCATTCAAGATCGATTATCTTGTTTTTGGCTGACCTTACATTCAAGTGGACAGCCCTTATCGAAGTCTTGGTTTCATGTCCGAGGCGCTCGATAAAATCAGTGACATGCAGATAGGGTGAATCTAACATTTCAAGCGTGAGACGCCAGCGAAAAGCGTCTAGTTCATTTTAAGTAAATCATCTTCATTCTTTATGATAACAGCGCGCTCACCATCTCTTCTACGAGCAAAAAGTTTTCCGTTACGGTGCCAGACGTACGAAAACCCTTTTTGTCTCGCCCATTCCTTCATTTTTACCAGCAGTTCCCTATTAAACTTAGTCAGGTTCTCATTTATGTAAATGCTAGCACCCGCGGTTCTTAGTTTAGCCTTTTTATCCAGCCAGACGTCCCGTGTTGCTTGTGATGTGAACCTGACAATGATCCCAGGGATTTTCTCAGGTCTGGATGGCAGTCTGTGGACGGCGGCTACTTCGTGTATAGTAAGCTCAGGCACATCCAATACCCTAGCAAGCTCGTTAACCTTGCTGAGCAAATTTTCCCCTTCAGTTTTTGGGATGCCATGAAATTCCAAGTTACATCTCCTACTTCTCCATTCAAGATCATTTATTTCCTGCTTAAGTTGTCCGATTTCACTCTGTTTTTCACTTTCCTCTATTGCGTCAACTCGTTTTTTTAAATCCTTGATTTCATGGTCCTGCTTGGCAATATGACTTAGAATTTCGTCGTACTTGTCGGACATAAGCTGAATCGACGCTTCAATGCCGCCCACAGTCTCTTTTAAGGTCAATAGGTCATCCAATTTCCTGTTCATGTTTGCTAGCATAGCAGACATATCATCCTCTTGCTTTTGTTTGCTACATGCGCCGCCTTTCAGCTTCACAGTTCGGCAAGTTGCACATTTCCACGTCTTGCGGTACAATTCGCCCTTCGTTTTAAGCGTAGCTTCAGACACGCCCGCGCATGATCCACAGTGATACGAGTACCCACATTCAGCGCATGAGAGCGAAAGTTTCTCAGTGGTAATTTCTTCATGGCACTTTATACACAATGAATCAGCCATTTATGCATACACTACGACAAAAGAAACGCTAAGTGGCAGCAGCGTCAGCGGTAAACTTGAAATGCAGGAAATCGGCTCCACTACAAAACCGATTCCACTAACCTGTGATGTAGAAGCAGAGCGTTAGCCCCCGAGCACCTCGCTGACGCCGCTGCCCAAAGAAGTGGCTGAACGCTGAGGGAGGCTGCTTTTCAGCACTCCGGCGATCGTAGCGGTGGCGTTGATGGCTTCCGTCCACCGATGACTGGAATCTTGATGCGGCACGTGGCTGTTTGCCCCAGAAGATGACGCTGCGTTGTTTGAAGGGCAGAACAGGATCGAAGAAATATCTGTGATGTAGAAGCAGAGCGTTAGCCCCCGAGCACCTCGCTGACGCCGCTGCCAAAAGAAGTGGCTGAACGCTGAGGGAGGCTGCTTTTCAGCACTCCGGCGATCGTAGCGGTGGCGTTGATGGCTTCCGTCCACCGATGACTGGAATCTTGATGCGGCACGTGGCTGTTTGCCCCAGAAGATGACGCTGCGTTGTTTGAAGGGCAGAACAGGATCGAAGAAATATCTGTGATGTAGAAGCAGAGCGTTAGCCCCCGAGCACCTCGCTGACGCCGCTGCCAAAAGAAGTTTAGCTACCCTGAGAATGCAACATAGGATAGCTGGGGTGCAAAGACCACTTTTGAAAACTGCAATGCGTCTTCGTTGAACACAAATACTCTTCTACGAGAGACACATCAATCGAGAGATGGCGGAGAAGGTGACAGTAGCAAACAAGAAAGCGCGGGCCCTGTGATCGCCGACTACAGGTATTTTCAGCCTTGGGGTTTTGCATTCTGCTCGCGATTTTTTTCATGCAAAAAGAAATAAACGCTGCACAGTATTCATCTGCAATTTTAACCTTGCCGAATATTTGTTGTGGTAACAAATAGAAGGCAGAAAGCGCCTTTTGTTCGTTTTCTTGTGACAAGTGGGAGCGTTTATCGAGATCTGCATATAGCGCTGACAGCGCACGCGAGCCCCCGCTTATGGATGCTGGTCATAGACGACATAAATCCCGTTATACTTTGATATTACACGAACATAGAATAGCACTTGGAAGCCAGACCCAAAGCTAGGCACCCATGCTGCTATCCGATGAAATATAGAGTCAAGATTGAAGAAATCATTAGCGTGCATAATTACAAGCGTGACTGCAGCGGAATCTACTTGCAGAGTCCGTTTCTTAAAATAAGTGCACAAGGGCTGCCGACGTGCTGCCGACCGCCTGATTTCACAATGAAAAGCCAGCGACCCGAGCTTGCCCAGAGCTTGTCTGGCCTTGCTTGTAGACCGGGGGACCGGGCGGGCTGCGACGACAGCGCCACCATGCTCGCGCGAACGGAGGGGGCCGGCTTTCCAAGCGCAGCAAATGCGGAGCTTGTCAACTGAGCTGATCTAGTGACGTTGGCCACGACGTTAGCGCGCGCGACACGAGAGCGCCGCGACGTTAGCGCGCGCGACTCGAGAGCGCAGCGACGCCCGTCACGAGAGCGCACAACCAGCCCAGCGCTATCGCCCGACCCGAGCGACCACTTGTTCGGACATCGCGTGTTTTATGTGAAATTGGCGAAAGTTTACGCAGAAAAAAAAAAAAAAAAACATTGCAGCTTACCTAGTTTCATTAGTTCTTTGATTTTAATTAATAAAGTTCACCACCGACATGACTAATTTTTATTTTAAATTATTTTAAAACGTTAAAAAGTAAAGAAGCGACATGTAACATGCTTTTCCGTATTCTGTGGTTTTCAAGAGCAATTTCGGGAAAGGAGCTCTCGTGCCAAGTGTCATACGCCAACCATTTATATTGTCACAAATGACAATTGTACTAAACGCTTAATCTGGGAACCTGTTCCGACACCGAAAATTACATATGCGTTGATGTGAGCGTTGCAGAAAGATAGAGTGCTGGGGCGAGACCGACAGCATACGGTGCGGCAGGCACCATCTCCTATGCGCTTCTCGGAATCTGGCCGCGATAGATCTTGACGCATTGCCGCTGTGTCTCTGGAGACGTTTTTGTCGAAAAAAAAAAGAAAAAAAAAACCAGACCTACGAATCCTACAATGAATCCTTTAAATTTACTACCCGCGGCACTATTTTTTGTGTAGAAGTTCGGTGTGTATTCATGTCTAAAACCTTTCTGTTCGAACTTTTATTTCTGTTTGTGCTGCGGTTTTTTCTTCGATATTCCTATATTTGTGAAATCTTTGGTATTCGTATATTTCTGAATCAAAGCACTCTCGTTCAGCTCTAGATGATTGGTCTACTTTGTAAGAAGAAAGGTGGAGAAGCTACGATTCTGTAGAATGCAAAGAGCGGACAAAGCGATAGACAAGATTTTTTCTCTGTAGGCTCTGTTCTGAGACATGCAGAAAGGGCATTACCTTTAGGTTGTGTTCTATCCACAACAGAAGGTCACGTCGTCACCGTACCCGATGCGTCAACGAATTAAGATTTTGGAAACACATTGTCATATATATTTCACAGATTTGCAGGGGAGGTTTTCCTGTATCCGTCAAACGGGTGGAAAGCTCTGCATCCGATAAAATTGCGCTGAGCTTTCCTTCGATGAGCTTTTTACTGATCGTTTTTCAGCGGTGAGCTTTCTTTATTACGATCATGGACGTGACAATACTATTTAAAGTTATGTGAGGGACGCCTAAATAGCCACAAAATAGATCCGAGCCCGAATGCCTGTCAAGAATAGACCAAATATAGCAAAAAGTAAACTATTTATTATAGCATATCCGAAAGGCGCACCGCAGCACCGTGAAGAAATTTCAGACTCGCTGCTCCACCCAACTGCAGACATTCCCGGTACCTATATGCCCCACCCCACTCCCTTGCCCCCTTTTCTCTTCGATGTCAACAAACAATTGGTTAGAAAGAGTCGTACCCGTTTTATTTTTATTTTTTTATTAACGGCATATTCAATCTATAGAGTTATTACAATAAACGCTAGAGGCTCAGGTGGCGCTAGTGTGCTATTGCATCTTGAAGCAGACAGCAAGCAGTCAGAAATTGACTTCCGGTAATGCATTTCTATGGGAAAAAGTGAGTGCATTTTCTCTCTGCGCTCGATTATAAGAGCAAATATCACGAATAATTTGTACGTACTAGGCACATTGGAATATTTCTCAGTCACGCAGACGAAATAATTGGTCAGTTACAGCATTTTTATTTGAAATGCGTGGCATGAAAAACGGTGTTAAAACCACTTCGTACTTGTATTTATGTGCACAGTCGGACACTGTTAGCGCGAACACGGCGTCGGCGCTTTCCAGCATGGGAGATATATGTGCCAAACGAGCGAAGGACATGTGGAAAACCAAGAGAGACGGCAAGAACTACGCAGTAACACTGGATAAGTAACTCCTTGCGCATGCAGACGATCAAAATAAATTGAAAGTCACGTAATATAGTCCGATTTGCAATAAATAAGTACTGCTTTATTCTTTCTGCTCTTGAATATGTGCGAAGATGCTTGTTCTGGGTTCAAATAATCACCCGCACGCTCCAAATCTTTGCAAATAGGGAGAAGCCAGAGAACGGGTACCAGATAAAAACTGCCCGACATAGGAAATATTAAGAAAACACACTTTTAGTAGCCTACGTACTTTATTCTTTACGTTTCGAACGTTTTTTTAACCACTCGTAAAGATGCACGACGGAGTCATTTTCATATAGTGACAGGACGGGCATATTAACAATATATAAGCACCAACGGAATGCTGGCGAACTTTGAACACACTTTACATTCCTTTCGATCGTTATTTTGCTTAGAATCGTCGCTCGTTTCTACATACCTGCCATGGAACAGAGGTTTGGGCCTGAAATATAGCGAAGTTTAACAGTTTAACATCGTTCAGTGGTAAAGAAAAAATGCTGTAACTAAAGCAATTACACTTTCACCATATTAATAAAGGTACATACTATCCGGTACAACCGAAATAACAAAAGTTATTCATGTTATTTTCCGGCGAAGAGACAAAATTCACGCGCGATTTCCCATAGGAATACACAGGAAGACTGGAAAAGTAGACTGCATGCTGTCTGCTTCAACTTGCAACCGGAAGTCCCGTAGACACTAGCGCCAGCTGAGCCTCTAGCGTTTATTGTAATAACTCTATGATTCAATCAATCGAAAATCACCAATGCTTCAATCCGATGAGTCGCACAATTTGGTTCTGTCTATGGAGCCGCGGGTACATCGCACATTTTGCGGTGTTCGCTCAACTGGGGTGCGCTCTCGTGTCGCGCGCTCTAACGTCGGCGCTCTAGTGTCGCGCGCTCTAAAGGCGCTCTCCCGTTCATTTGGCGCAGGATCTTGCCCCTGTCGGCTCTTGTCTTTTGACACCGTGCAAACGGATGACCGATGTCTCTATAGGAGACTTATACATACGCTGCCCACAACGCACCAATCATTGATATTTGTTTAATCAGTTCAACCAACCAGGCCGATCGATATCATATTCCGGGCCGTGCTGCCATGGCAAAAAAGGTGAACGCATTTTGAACTCTGGGACTACCTGACCGCTGTAGCGCTCGATAACATTCACCCTTTTTATTCTCCAAACTGATAAAACGACTTTCAACGAAGGAAGGAAGTTGATTTGTGTTCCTCTTAAAAGTGAACACTGATTGGAGCGCACATTTCTAGAATGTATTTTTGCACCTGTATTAGCTTGTTTATTGACATTTTCTTACTGATAGGCTAGTTTTCGAAAATACCGCCGTTTTTCTTTCTTCGCTTGCAGATCAGCCAGATGGACATGATAGGTTCTATGCGATTTCGGAATGTCTTTGAAGACGGCTTTTCCGTGGGAAGCTCTATGCTGATGCTCCTCTTTGACATTTTTCTCTACGGCTTTCTCGCCTACTATTTCGACGCTGTCATCCCAGGTAAATATTTGACTTGCTCTATGATTTCCGATGTCGCGAAACTATAGAGTTAGTAATTATTTTTCATCGACGATAAAGAAATGAAAAATTACTATACCATGGGCATCTCTTGGGCGTTTTGGATATAACGGCTATTTTCTGATAGAAGCATCCTAAATCTGCAAGTTTGTTTTTTTATTTTATGATTGCGAGGGAAATAATTACGAATTTTTGCGTGTGCTAGCAATGCTACCATTAGTTGTTTTCTGGCATGTTGGAGCGCCTTGTGGTCATGAAGAATTGGTAATTAAAGAAGTCGTCGCAAACTTGAAATACAAACTCGGCTGCAAGTGTTCTTAATATTAAATTGATAACTGCGACATTTTGTCGAAAAGATCTAACGTAGTGGCACAATATTGCATGGTAACGGTAGACCAAAATAATATATAATTTTGACAAGCACACAGTAAGTTATCTCATATTGACGAAACAATAAACTGAATCTAAAGCCATTGCACAAAAGGTAGTTTCTGGCAAGGAATTTTATTCGCTCGCAAATGCCATGCAACGCAAGTTGCTTGTATTGCGCGCAGTCGTATCTAAATGCCCATCATCAAAGCCTTGGTATGCATTACAAGCAATCGTATTGGCAATGGCCACCGTGGCAGCACCCACCGCAGAGACCTGGTATGGATTACTACTGAAGCAGTTGTAGTTTTAATACCCGCCGTATAGGCCACATTACAGGAACTTGTAATTGAAATGCCCACCGTTGAAGCCTAGATATTTACATTAGAGTCAACTGCGTCAATGCTGAATTGCACTGTTGCGGAAGCCAACTCAGATTTCGCGTACGTCGCGTGAACGTGTGGCGCGGTGTGGCTCAATCTAAGCAAGGAGTGTCGGCCGTCTGCCATGCACCTGTGCCGTAAACGAACTGGGCACCATCGCACGCGCCACGACACGTTTTGAGTCACACCACACGATGCTCCCTCGACTCACTCGGCGAATTCTGGGTGTCCTCGCTAGACAGAAAAGGCAAGAAAGAATGACGAGGCACGCTTCATGCCAGAAAGACGGATATTGAACTTGAGCGTCGGCTGGGTGTCTCGTAAAATGGAGATTTGCTGTAGTTGGTTCGGTGCTTCTGTTCATATGGACACCTAGACGAAACACAATATTAAGAAATTGACAATGATGAAAATGATCTCTTCGTTCATTTATTACTAACGTTGAGGTTTAGGCCAGTTGGTTTTTCACGGTTAAAAATTTAAAATAGAACAGACACGGACATGAACGAGAAGGTTAGAAGAACAACAGGTTGATTTACACCGAAGTTTATTTGTGCTAACATCGAGTATAGATACTGAAACAAACAAACAAACGAAACAAAGCGTAGAAAAAGATGCCACGTGATCCGTAGTGTTCTGTTCCGATTCCCTGGTCCCTAGTCTCCGAATAAACGTGACGCAGCAACGCTCAGTTCTCGGCAGAAAGGGCGTATTCCACTTACGTTCTGCTGGGGGGTTTCGGGGACCAAAAAACGTCATCGAGGAAGCCTGGGAGGGGTGCGCCGCCACTGTATGCTGCATGCCGATCCTTCCTGCGCTTCTAGTCCGCACATGTATACCGCCGCCATCGCCAATGTCCTCCAGCCGGTTCCCGAGCGGGGCACTATGGGAACCGTCTTCGCTATGGAGGCGACCGATGACCAGTGTCCAGGCGCCGGCGTTCGGTTTTCAACTAGATTAGGGCCAACGGGACCCCACATCCTTAAGCTGATTTAATTAAAAAAAAATTGATGACCTTTATGTTTCGCCTATATTGCTCAGCGGTCTGCATGAACAAATGCAAATGGCGGTTTGATTGATAGATCGAAATACATCTGCTTGTAATGTTCAGCGTAGAAGCTTGACCTCAACTTGCACCTCCCCTTGTGCAGGGGAGTTCGGCCAGAGTCGCAGCCCCTGGTTCATCTTCAGGTGTTTTGCTCCTGGGAAGGCGAAGGAAGCTCACGACAAATCCGCCAAGTCCGAGATTTCACCGAACGCCGATGTGGAAGACCGCCCTGCTGAACTGCTCGGGCGAGAAGCTATCAGGTGTGTCATCTCGTTGTCTCGCTGTTTACTGCGGAAGGCTAAACACTATCCTTACACATTCACGTACAGTGCTCAAGCACGGCCACTTGATCACTTCCGCTTCGCTACGGCCTACCGCTTCACCAGGAAATACATAGAAAGGGCGGTCCAGCTGAGTTTTCTAATCTCGCCGCCTGAGCCGTGGAACAGCGATCACAAGGCCGCTACGCGGAACCACAAGGCTTAATACCACTCTCTGCGGCCACCTTAAGCACTTTCGTTTCCCCCGGCAAAAAAGAGCCGTTCGGCAGGCCGTTCTCAAGGGAGCGGGAATCAGAAGAGAGGCCGTGGCTCAAAACGAAATGGACCAGTGGAGCGCTTGGCCTCGCTAGAGTAACTAACTGTACGTGGTCTGCTTGAGGAGAATATACAGTTACTCTTGTGCAGACTAGTAACCATATGGCTCCACCTATTAATTACTCTAGGCATCGCTAGAGTCCGCTGGTCTATTTACTTTCACTGGGCCCTTTACATAACTCGTGAACTGTGCACCGATGCAAAGTTTATCTACTCTAGATATGTTTACGGCCCAGGTTGTTATCTCGTTCGTCTTTGGGATCTCGAGCACACTGTACACCAAAACTGTACCCGATACCCGCTGTACCAGGAGTACCACGAGTGTATACTCGA
Source organism: Ixodes persulcatus (assembly GCA_013358835.2). Taxonomy (NCBI): domain Eukaryota; kingdom Metazoa; phylum Arthropoda; class Arachnida; order Ixodida; family Ixodidae; genus Ixodes; species Ixodes persulcatus. Next base: position 122,639 of record JABSTQ010010834.1, read on the forward strand.
TTCCCGGACTGTGAAGTCTCGCGGACTCTACCATCACTCGAACGTGTATCGAGGTCCCCATAAACCAGTTTGTTTTGTTTACATTTCATTTGCCGCAGAGCGGTCATACGGTTGTTAGAATCCTTGTTAGCTAAGAACTTCCTAAAAGCTATAGGTTCCTTTGTCTTACGTGGGCGCGATGGTATGCTGAGTTCGATGAACACGGACGTTTGGCATGATCCGCAATTTTGTGACAATGTGACATTCAAAAGAACCACACGAAAGGAATTCTGGTGCAATGACACTGGCTCGGAGTCTCAAAGGGATACTAGTTATAGCTTAGCAATATCTGTAAGCTTTCACAACCAGTTCTTCTTGGTGTTTTTCGCAATTTTAGCTCTATGTACCCATTATGCATCGGTTCATCTTACGCACCAGGCAGTATACATATATCTCTCGAGCGTTTACAACCAGACGAAAAATGCCGAGTCACATGGCCGTGGAGAAATGCACGGCGTCTGATATTTCACGTAAGAAAGTTACTTCTCATGCTCTCAACACGTTTCACAGCACAGTGAACGAAGATGGAAGTGCGCAGAATGTGGTTATTTTATTGTGTACAGTACACGAAATAAAGCAGACAATCATCTCTTCGGTCCTCTATCCTTCCCGCGGTTGACGTCCACGAACGCGGCAGAATACAGGATCTGCGCAAGGTGTTCCACTCGTGGCGCCAAGAGCCCGTGGTGGCCGTGGACGGCATCAGCCTGTGCATGCACGAGGGCCAGATCGCGGCGCTGCTGGGCCACAACGGCGCCGGCAAGAGCACGCTGCTCAACATGCTGGTGGGCACGCTGAGCCCGTCCCAGGGCACGGCGCGCATCTACGGCCTACGCACCGAGGACGCCGAGGACGTGGCCCAGATCCGTTCCATGCTGGGCGTCTGCCTCCAGGAAGACATCCTCTTCGACCCGCTCACGGCGAGGCAGCACCTCACGTTCTTTGCCAGGATGAAGGGCATCCCCAAGAGCTGCATCGACGAGGAGGTGGGATGGCCCTTTTGCAAAACTCTGGTGTTTGGAACGCGTCTGCTACTGGTGTGTTGACCACGGCCTAAACCGTGGTCTCTCGGTTTCCGCCAGATGACGTCACAAAAGTGTCACGTTGTCGTCGGTCGCGATCCTGGCGGTGTCCCAGCAGCGGGAGTGGACGTAGCAGACGCCAGTTCTTCCTCAGATCGCTCTCCAGCTTGACAAGCCTCTGAAGCTTCGGCAGACAAGAGCTGGGACGCCGCGACGACGACAGCGACACTCGCATGCCCTCGTCCTTTCTTCCAAAACTTGTACGCACCACCGCCAGGATCGCGACGTACGGCAGACTGACACTCCGTTCTTCGTGACATTATTTATGGAAACTTCGAGACCACATTCGATAAATGGGCGGTCTGGGACGCTAGAGACACCAGTCGGAAACGCATTCCAGGCACTTTAGCAAAACCTTCTACGTTGTAAAAGCCAAGCCCCAATTTAAAAACAAACGCAGAAAATAAGCAATCTTGTTAGCAAGTAAAAAAAGCAATATTACTTTTAATTCTGATATTTTTCCCCCTTGAAATAAATTCCACACGCGCCCACACTGCCTTTTCTTGGTTTGATGAATATTAAGCATATTTAAACGTCGGCTCATAAAAAAAAGGAACAAAATGGATGTTTAATTATTTTTTTATTTGGGTAAGGTCATGATTTTATCCTTTCGCATTTAATAACTACCGCTAGCATCGAATTCACACGAAGGTCTCACGTTCTTCGATGCCTTATTTATTCAGTCCTAAAAACTGGGTTTTATTTCCTCTCACGGACCGGGTAGATTTCGGTAACGAAACCATTGATATCAATTCGGTAATCTCACTTCAATGCAATGAATTATTGCAGGTGAAGAACATTCTCAGAGAACTGGATCTTACGGACAAAGCGGACGTGCAGGCGGTTAAACTCAGCGGAGGACAGAAACGAAAGCTTTCTGTGGGAATTGCGCTGATAGGCGACCCTAAGGTAAGAACAGACATAAACTAAATATAGCAACGGAACCATATGAATCGGTTCGTTTTCTGATCGCATCATTTTTTCTTCTTATGTATTTGACATTTGACTTTGTTATTGTCTTTTTCATTTAATTGTGCGACTTTGGTATAATTATTTAGCATTTGATGTTTGCTGTTTGTTATATGAATCTGGTGCAAGCATGAATACATATATTGTGAAAGGAACCGGATTTATGTTTCGGTTTAACATTGTTAGTACCCCTCATGAGGTCTCCGATGGGCATAAGGGGCGAGTATAAAAAATAATAGTAACATCCCCATTGAAATAAAGACTGTATGACCCATAGGATCCCATATGCCACAATGCTATAGAATAAATTGTAGGACATATTATACGCCATAGTCTCAAAAAAGAAAACACAGATCAAGTCAATGTTTGGCCATAGTTGCCTACTGTGCCTCACCTGTTAACTGGCACATATATGTAGAGCCCTGCGCGGATAACAGTTTGATTATCTGCATCCGATCCGCATCTGCAGACTTTGTATCCGTATCCGAACCGCATCCGCAAAATGTGGAATCACATCCGACTCAAAATCCAGGCATTCAATGTATATCATAACATCAAGCGTGAATTAAAAAAAATATATACAAATAGCACTTTTTAAGTTGTCTGCTTATCTTTGTACAAAGAAATCTTCGGGTCACAATCCAAAGGGGATGTAATTTTATCATTATCAGTTTCATCGTATTTATATTAAAAGCGATCAGCCTTCCCGAACACTGCGAATCGAAGGAAAAATGATCTCAGTTATGTGATTGTCCTAGGAGTCCGCGACACTCTGCCCGGAGAAAGGCTTGCGCTCTTTCCCTGCCAATGTACTAGCTTTTTCGGGACGATTAATGCCCTGCATCCTTTACTTTTTCTATAGATAGCATTTTTGACGAGATGGAACACACCAACTGAAGCGATCTTCAGTGAGAATCAGATCTTTCTAAGGATTCCTATCGTTTCTTCGAAACTCGTTTTGTGGAAATACGTTTCGTGGACAACGTTTCATTGACATACATTTCATAGACACACTGTTCGTCGACGCTGTACGTTTTGTGGGCACATGCTTCTGTGACGTTTTGTCGACAACGCATTTCTTCACTAAGCCTCTAAAAGCTAGCGTTCGATTCACTAAGGCGCGCTTAACCAATCCATGCCCCCTCCCCCCCCCCCCCCCCCCCCTGGTAATCTAGGCGAGACGCAAATAGTTTGTTACAAAAATAGCAGGGTTGTGTGTGACGAAACGTGTCAGGTTTTTCGATCGTGGCATTCAGTCGACGAACTGAATGCCACCAGGCAAAAATTTGGATCCGGATCCGCGGATATCCGCATCCGCAGCCCCTGACATCCGCATCCGATCCGCAATCCGCCAAAATGTGTCTAATTTTTATCCGCAGCCGCCCGTTTACTGCGGATATCTGCGGATATCCGCGGATAATCCGCGAATATGCAGGGCTCTACATATATGGCATTCTCTTTTCCCTTTGTCTTTAATAATTTGTCGAAAAGCAATATCTCAATTAAATAAATGTATCGCACGGCAGCCGACAATGTTTTGTGTTCTATGGATTATATACGTATCTAAGGCACGAGATATTGTCTGGAACGGCTTAAAATTCAAAAGTACTCTGAGAAAACTCCTTAATTTTCAAATGTTTCTTCGTATGGGTTTTTTATGAGGGATATTGGTATATATGTTATATCCATACGTATGGGGATTTTAGTAAAAAAATTAAAAACGTTTACAAATCTCTGTAATGCAAAATTAGAGTGCAGCTCTTGAGGTATTTTGATTTCTGCACCCTCCTCCTCTTCCGTGTCCTCCTCCTCCTTTGTACCCTCCTCGTCCATATTTTCCCTTCCTCCTCTTCCGTACCCTCCCCTCCTCTTCCGTGTCTTCCTCCTCCTTCGTACCTCCCTCCTTCCTATCCCCCTCCTCCTCCTCTCTACCCTCCCCTCCTTCTCCTCCATGCTCTCCCCTCCATCTCTTCCGTACCCTCCCATCCTCCTCCAGCGCACCCTTCCCTCCTCCTCCTCCGCACCTTCCCTTTCTTTTTCTCCATACCCTCCCCTCCTCCTCTATACCCTCCCCTCCTCCTTCGTACCCTCCCCTCCCCTCCTCCGTACCTTTTCCTCCTCCTCCTGCGTACCCACCCCTCCTCCGGCGGTTACGCCGACGCCCGAAAACACGGGAACGAGCGCCTAAGAGCTGCTCTCTAAAAGGGAGACGTGAAGAATCGAATGACAACTCAACATTTTATCCCGCCTTGTGGTCGGTGAATACCCGTAGCAATCTTGCTTCCTCGACAGATAGTGTTTCTCGACGAACCCAGCAGCGGCATGGATCCTTACTCCAGGCGTCATCTTTGGAGTCAACTCCAGAAACGCAAAGAAGGCAGAGTGATTGTTCTCACGACACACTTCATGGACGAAGCGGATATTCTCGCAGGTTGGTTCTCACATCTCCTTTGAGCGTGTTGTTCTGTGGCTACGGTTCTACGCTGCTCCTCTCGACAGACTGGAAAGCCATCATCTGCAAAGGGAAACTACGCTGCGCGGGCACGTCGCTGTTTCTCAAGAATCGCTTTGGAATCGGATACCATTTGACGTGAGCTTCGTTTTGATATTACCGCTTGCTCTTTGTATACCCTAGATACAAATTTAATAATTAGGTACTTTTATCATGTACGACAAATGATTGGTAATATATGAGGAAAATTCTGTTTCAGCTAAAAGATATGACTAGATACAAGAAATTTGGTTAAGCAGTTTTGTCTTTAGTGCATTAGCTCATTTTAACGACATCAGTATTTGAATTCGAAAATCAGTACGTGAAATGAGTGCACAGGATTACAGGCGTATTATAAGTTCGCTTTACTATGTTATCCTCAATATGTTGGCCCTTGCTATTGAGAGGTTTTGCTGTATTAAATGAATGTGAGGCTTCCAGCAAATAATTGGTGAAAGAGGGGTTCAACCCTCTTCGTACCGTCCCCCAACCTCGCTCCCTTCCCCCTTTTTCTGTCCCTCTGTCCCCCAACGCTTCCTACGGTGACGCGTTTAACCCACTGCGATGTATACATAGTTCTCACGAACGTCACTGCCGGGTCTTAAGCGATATGTCGCCGCCATCACCAGGTACTGACATAGTTTCGGTTTCCGATCGCCGCCGGCCTCGCTGACCGCTGCAGCTTCATCGTTTTCGGTGCGCGTTTCTTTCTTTCCTGTTTTCGTGTTATGTGCTCTTGCGGTCAAAGTGGTACAGTAATGCCGATGTGCGCGATGCTCGGTTGCCGCAGAAGAAGCAAGTCCTCCGTAAAGGAGAGTAACACAGTGCCAAATATAGGGCTGCATTGCTTGTCGAAAGTGATAAACCGACAGCTTGAGAACACAAAACTTCTAACCGAAAAGCACCGGAGCTTTTTCTCGCATACGCCGGAAGGATTTGAAGAACCTCGACAGCGGCCGTGTCTGTGGTCGTTGCCTCATTACCGGTAAGGAATACATGTGTCGTCCGTAATACACGGATTACTGATACCTAACTATCGTACTCTGTGCCATTTGCCGCAGCTGCGAAGGTAGCTTTACAGTGTCTGGTACTGTCACGCTGCAGAGAGTGACACACCTCCTACTAGATTATGGACAGCAGCTGCTGCTCTCTTTGCGTTTACATTTGTCGCCGAGCTTCCTTAAATCTGTGGTGTTGGTAACCCACTTGTGTCGATAGTGTTTCGGCGGCGGCGCGAGTTTGTACAGCTCAGATGCTTAGACTTTTAATGCCTCAAGTAGAGACACGTCTTTGAATGTGAAGGCGAACCTTCGACTTTCGTGGACGCTAGGAACCCCGACTGGGTGCCCACCCAGAGTCTGGGCTAAGAACGCGACGAACCTCCACCCTTTACGAGCCTTGCCGGTTTGTGTATTGTATTTTATGAATCTCTTGGGTTAAAATGTTCAGTTCAGTGAGCCTGCATTTCGGACGAAAACCTCGGGTTATAGTCATGCATGTGGATGCAGTAACATACGCACGATACACACGCCGTAGCAATGTGGTAGTCGAGCAGCGCTTGAGCGGCGGCGACGTCCGCGTCTGCTTCTCAGTACTTGGTAAAGGCGGCCGACGGGCTGAAATAGGGGAAGGGACTTTACGTGAAAAATACGTATAGCGCGGTGAAATGTATGGGACAAATTTGAGACCATACCACTTTTGTCTAATACTATTAAAGAATGCAGACACGGTTAAAATACTCAACAACAAGCGAGCTGGAGACAATTCATTTTTGAAAAACCTCGACTGTGGAAAAAGAGAAAGGGGGACACCGCACACAGTCTTCTTCCCCATTGGGTTATTGGTATTAAGAAATGCTTTCGTATTCAGAATATATCCTTCATCATGAATTTGACAAAACCCATGTAATTGAGCTAAGGCACGTAAAGGAATAAAAATAAGGTGCTCCAGCCTGCTCCAGGATTATCATTCAGACTTAACGCAATTAAAAATTAACGAACAGGGTAAAAACAAATAAAAAAAGTTGCATACAAAAACCAACTTGTAAACAAGAAATTCTGGTGGAATTTAGCCGAAGGAGCGGGCCCGAAAATCAGCGGCTGTTATTTAATTTAATTTGTGTTTTCTTTGGGTTCTCTTCTTTCTATTGCTGTCTCTTGGTCTTCATTGTTCTTTCTTTTTTTAAATTGTTTACCATAATATAGTCTTTGGTGGTTTAGAAGGTGTTCTAAGGAAGTCTGCGCAATGTGAAGCTGGTTGCCCCCCCCCCCCCCCCCCCCCCTTTCTGACGAAACCTTTAGCTGTCTCTTGAAAGCTTTGCTTTTGTCACACGGTCGCTGTGCTGGCTTTCCAGAATGGTGATCGAGAACGGCTCGGACAAGGCCGCCATCACCCAGCTGATACAGCAGTTCGTGCCGAATATTAACGTGTATCGGACGACGAGCACCGAGATCGCCTTCATCCTTCCTATGGACAGTACGTACAACTTCGCCAACCTCTTCAGCGCCATCGAATCCGCCGTCAGCGAAGAGGCCATGGGCATCAAGAGCTACGGGATCTCGATGACCACGCTAGAGGAGGTCTTCCTCAAGATGGGCGAGGTGGAGAAACCGGAGGATCTGCATCTCCGCGACATCCATGTAAGTGACGATGTAGAGAAAAAAACAACAAAAACACTACTGCACTATATATAGTAAGTTACCGCTCAAGAAGGTAGGGCGAGGGAGAGGAAGGTTGGGGAGGAGGAAGCAGACGGAGCGCTGGAGAGGAGAGGGGGAAACCTCCTCCTCTTTTTAGCGTTCCGTCTGTTTCTTCCTACCCGGCATTACTTTCCCTCGCTCTACCTTCTTGAGTTGCAACGGACTATATTACAAAAAAAACACACACAAAAAAACGGGACTATAGGGGTAAATAAGAAACAGGACAAACACGAGTTCGTGTTTGTCCTGTCTCTCTTTTTATCCTAGACATTCTTTTTTTTTCTTAAATTATGTTCAATTTAGAGCATGTCGTTTGTGCACTAACTTCTTATTTAATAAAACTACTAAACTGTAAAAAAAACACTGGTAGAATTTTTTTTTGCACTTTTTTATGATTTCTAATTTTAGAAAAGTTGGAATAATACGCTTGATACCAAATATGCGGCTATTTGTAAAGCATTGCATCTCGTGCATAAAACGCAGCTATGCTTAACGTTTTTTTTTTCTATGAGAAAGGCGCTTCGAAAAGGGAGTGAGGGTGACGGCCCTAATATAAAATGAGCCGCTCTGTCTTATTTCCTATGGAATTATATTTTCTTAGTCGTAGATATTGAAATTAGATCTCTTATTTGGACGGAGTTTTTGTGAAATGGGGCAACGATCATCCACTTGGTTTTGCATTTGGTGGAGTTGACGGCACGCAAATGATTACAGCATATTCTGGTAGGTAGTCCATTACCCTGAAATTTAATTTGCATATGCAAGACCTAGGTGTCTTGTTTTTTGAAGGCATATATACAGATTGAGCTATGTTCTAGTAGTTGCATACAAATTGTTTTAATGCAAAAGGTGTTTGTAAGCGAGGTTAGGAAATAACACAATGCCCAGAGGTTCAGGAAATATATCGCAGGTTGGACGAAATACCCTAAGAGGTTAAGCGTAATGGCGATGATACTGTCACTACTGATTATGCAAAGGAAAGTTTTGTCCAGAAAGACCCGAAGCTTTTGTTTCATTAACATTAAGACCCTTAAACGTGTATGGGCTTCGGGTATATATTGTTATATAAATCTCAATGTAGGTAGAGCACTGATGAGTAAGGCAGACTGAAGATTGGATGCTTGAACAACGTAGCGCCAGGAGGCCAGCTTCATTAAGACCTCGAAATAAATACTGTATTTTTATATCTATCAACGGCTTCAGTATATGCTTACACTTATGCACACAAGAGCATGATTTTAAAGACATTTTTATTAGCAACAATGTTGACCATTCGAATGTTTACAACATAGAATGCTGACGGTGCTGTGCAACATGACCGTTGGTGGCCGAATGATGAAGTTCGCTTTATTATGTTTTGGCTCGCAGCAACATTACCAGAAAGAGATCGAAGAGATGGAACTCCTTAAGACCACCGGCGAAGCCATGCCAATCACGACCGTAGTTCCCAATGCGTTCCAGTCATTCGTCGCCTTCTTCAAGGCACGTATTTGGGGGCACTCGCAGGGAGTCGCTTTTTCCTCATTGTTAGAAGTTTGGGTTCGGTAGTCACTGAGAACGTAAGAAAAACGCAGGGCGTGACATAGTGGGTTCGCACATCTTGCTTTGTAACTGGTTCTTTGGTCTTCCTATCGGCTACCGCTGCCATCCTATTGGCTGCTGAGCGATAATAAGTTCGGGCTGGCCACGCCCTTCGTTTCCTAAGCTGCCAGTGACAATGCGGAGCGCAAGTTCTTCTGCTTCTTGTACAGGGGGTTGCGATGATGTCAGAACGCCGAGTTCTTATTGGTTGATTAAAAAAAAATAGGGGGTAGACCTCGAGGCATCTAGCATTGAGGTCATCAGACTGTCCTCTCAATCACAGCCAATCAGAGCTCGGCGTCGTTCTGACGTCACCGCAACTCCTGCGCAAGAAGTAGACGACGTTCTTTCCGCATAGCGTGACAATAGTGACTTCCATGGATCGGTCTACCCGACCGATGTTCTTTTCGAAGTATTTAGAAGGACTTTTTTTTTCTCGAGCATAGAGTGTCGACAATCACTGAGCTTTGTAAGGGAAAGTATATTGGACAAAGTAAGCTCGTTCGATTTACCTGAACCTCCTGCACCGGCGCAGTAAAGGGTAGGGCGGTCTACTTCCGGTCGTATCTCAATACACATACTGGAAGTACACTGCCCTACACTTTTTTGCACCGGTGCAGGAGGTGCAGGCAAATTGAACGAGCCCATTGTCGAAAATTAGTAGACAAGTGAAGGCCAATAACGTAAAATTTGGTGTATGTATGTTTAGACTGCGGAAGGCTAGATCGTGTCTCCGCTGTAGATAGGCAACTTCGCCATTGCCGTAGGAGGATCGGTGGCCGAGTTTGCTAGCGCACACCAGCTCGGAGCGCGTGGAGCGAAAGTTCGCGGTGTTGAACCCAGGAATCCTGGGTTCAATCCACACCCTTGCCCGTTTCGATCTGGATGAGCATCGTACCGGTGTGCGGTCGTGTATCACTACTGCGTGGTGCACGTTAAAGACCCGAGGCTAGCGGTTGTACTGCACTGGCTAAATTGCTCATCTACAGCGAGTGACTCGTCGCAACTTAGAAATGGCTGACCAACTACATGCTGTATAAATATCCACACAACTCCAATTGTTTGGCCATTGCCGTGGGACTGCTAGTCTGTGATCATTAACTGCATGACCACACGGCTGCATAATGCTCATCCAGATCGAAATTGGTAGTGGAGCTGATCTCCTCTAATTAACAAATCTCCCAAAAAGTAATATTACAATTTTTTTTTGTAAAGTGTTCACGCGCACAACACGTACAGGTTTACATTATTGCCTCACCAGGAGTCAAAAGCTAACAATTACTCTGGTACCATATGTACGTTGGCGATATCTAAATTTCGAATGCAAAATTCACGGATGTTTTTATGTCATGTCTTGTAAGGACACAAATGAACTCAGTATGCCGATCTCAAAAGGTCGAAATTTGAAAGTTAATATAACTCGTTATTTATTTAAAAGAAAACAGTCTAACTTTAATCCTCAATCCTGAACACAGGGTGCAAAGCTCTAGGAAATCTGAAGGACAAAAAAGATGCACACTGGCTGCTGTAAATTTGAAATGAAACAATAAAGTGATCTAAAATAAATTGATATAGTTATTGACAAAATAAAGTAACAAAGGTACACTAAGATGTGTTTTATATTAAGCAATTTTATTAGATTTGCGGCGCACCGTTTAGCTAAAAAGAAGTTCTTGAGCGAATAGCGAACTGAGACGTGTGTGTTTGTCCCTTGTCCCCTTTGTCGTCCGTCGTCTCCGGTTAAAGTCATGTGTAGCGAATAGGGCCTTTTTTGTTGTCCGCAGGAGAAACGCTGTGAAGAATTTTAGCCTCGCGTTCTGTCACCTTCTATACGCCAGTTACGCATTTCAGAAGATCCTCGAGGCCCTAAGGTTGCCTGATAAATCAGACCACAACAGAGAGTTTTCTATTTGTAGACTTTTATTTCCCATTTCACGGTCTGCAACTGCAGGTTCGGATGCTGCTCTTCCTCCGCGCCCCGATGCACGTGGTGCCCCTGGTGGTGCTGCCCGTCATCATGGTGGTACTGAGCTACTCCTTTCTCTCCAAGAACGAAGTTCCCGTCAACAAGCTTGGCGTGCTCACCCCAGAATTCTATCCGGACGGCAAAATTATCGAAGCCTATCGGGTACCGAGCTCGGAAGGTATTAACCCTTACGGTGACTCCTTTCAGAACGCTTTAAACAAAACCTCCGACGACGCTACGTAGTGAAGAAACATAGTACATAGCGGGACAAAATTGACGCAAACAAGTGATCGTCATTTTTTTTTCTTTTTTAAATAGCTTTTATAAAAACTACTGCGATGGAGTAAAATGCTCATTCGGTGAAATAACCTAAGGTACATTTTGATGCCTGTCAGTACTTTTTCGATGTAAAATGTGAAGAAACTCCGACATCACATTGGCGCTATTCGTTTTGCGAGGTGTACATGAGGTACTTTGGGCCTAAGGAATATGTACCCTATATGATCAAAAATTTCCGAGACTGATTTTGTAGCGTAAAAAGAGAGGGCAGCAAAATTATGCGCGCGTAGCAGTCGAAGGAAGGAACCTTCGTGTCTCGTTGTACCAAAGCGCGGTGCTGTGTGAACATTTGGAGCTGCGTTACACGAGTTTTTCTGACCACGTGCAGGGACACAATGGCGATTTTACCATAGACTGCAAGCCAGAGCGAGAGCGCACGTCAATTCTGCGTCAACTTGGCAAATATAAAACAGACCTTTGAAATGATTCATCAGGCTTGTCTCAAAAAGCAGTGAATTTTGTGAAGTGTTTGAAGTTGCACCCGCGCCTCGGATAAGGTCGCGGTAGGGCAACCTTATTCGACCTCTCCTTGACTTCATTTAAAAGGTCACTGTTTTAGATTTGCCGAGTTTGGCGTAATTCTCGCTTTGGTTTGCAGTCTACGGACAGATCACCATTATGTTCGCGCATGTGGTCAAACAAACTCGTCTAGCGCAATTCCGAATTTTCACAGAGCGACGCCCTTTGGCATAGTGACGCAGGAGGGTCCCTGCCTTCGGCTGCTGCGTGCGCCTCATTGTGGTGCCCTTTTTTTTACGCTAGAAAATCAGTCTCGTAACTTTTTGATTAGACCTCGTAAATACTGAGTGGTTCAGTGAGCGCTCTCCTAAAGACAATGTAGGTGCCGTGCAAACTAAACTTCTTTTCACTGTTGCTATTCTACCGCTGAAGTTTTTCTCTTGCTGATTTGGGGCTTCAACACGTAACGTGGTCAACAACGTTCACGTCATAGACAAATCACTTTTTAGCAATGTTTGGTAAAGTGCATATAAAAGTACTTGAAGTAAAGTACAAAGTAAATGAGGGGTTATGCACTTCAAGTAAATAGTAAGTACACAGGGCGCAATATACTTGAAGTAATGTACTATGAATGCAATGTACTTTCCAAGTAAAGTACAAGCACTTTCTATCATAATATTTCATGATGACCTTTCATTCCCCTATACAGTATTCTTTTTTGAAATCTAGTATGCATTATCTCTGGCGTAATTGGTTTGCGTAAGTTTTTTTCTGAAATGGCGCTGAATATTGGATAAGGTCAAGTGGCCACAATGTAGTTGTTTTACTCTCGCTGACGAACTATTTAACACAATCAACTTATAAGACACTTAATTGTTGAGAAAGCATAATTCTGATACAAATGTAGCATGACCAAATTTTGAAAATGTCCTTTAAAGTCAGCAGTTGTACTTTCCTCGGAAAATACAAAAAATACTCTAAGTAAAGCACAAGTACAGTCTCTTGCAATATGGAAGAACCACTGGGAGCGCGTGGCCGAGACGGCGGCGGGCGGGGGCACTGCGCGCACTTTAGGCGATTCCATTCCGCTTCGAGGGGATGACACTCGGGCCTGAACACGCGTAACGGTTTTTGATTTCGATTTGGCGGAACAGCGTGCTTTATCGGCCTCTTATATACCCAGAGATAGAGCCACGAAAGCTCGAAAGAAGCCAGTCATATCACTGTTTCTTATCAGTTGTTTCTGGTGTAAAATGTGAGAAGAGGCACTGCCAAATGAACAAATATGAAAGTTATACCTCAGTCCTATATTTAAAAGATAAAATTCGTCGAAGAGTGCACTGATTGGTTAGAAGGATGGCACGAATCTGGCGCTTTAATAGAAATCAAAATAATCGCATTGCGGCGTTAGTAGGACATATATCCGTGGCATGACGCTGACGAACTGCTCTCCGCCGCGAAACCGACACTAATAAGCGATAAGAGGGTGTTACGCTTTAGCTGAGCCCTGAGTGAGTCCTCCCCTCGGGGTAGAATGGAATCGCCCGGAGCGCCCGCAGTGCCCCCGCCAGCCACCGTCTCGGCCCTGCGCTCCCAGTGGGTCTTTCATATTGCGGAAGACTGTACGTGCTTAGAGAATGTACTATCGCGGACAATATGAGCTGAAACAGCGCTCCGGCCGGCGCACGGTACTACCTGCGCCGCCTGTCGCATCGCTCCGCACACATGGCGCACCCTGAGTACGAGATAAATTCTCACTTGCGCTCGCTGCGCCACTGCGCTCTTCCGGCCGTCTGCAAACGAGACGGCGGGTGCGACAGCGGGCGTGTGCGTGGTAGGGCGGAAGGGGGAACAAAATATTACACTTGTCGTCCCTCTTTTGGAATTGATTTACTTTACTCTATCGCGCTGAATCCCGTAGAAGAAAACGCTGACTGGTGAAGAAAAAATGTTAAAGTGTCTTTAATTTCATCTGCGATTATCGTTTTTGAAAGTCACATCAAAAGACGTTGCAGGTTGTTTTTGTTTGATTATAGGTGCATGCACAAAGTAGGACATCGTAAAATATAGGCCAAAATCTGTATGCCGGATTTAGTCCGGCTCCAAGGTATTTACTTTTTTTTCTTTTTTTCATACCCCCAATCAAGGTTTTGTAACCTTGATTGGGGGTATGAAAGGGGTCAAAAGTATTATTTCTTTATTACTGGGCCCACGTGTTTGTTTCAAACAAAACAAGTTGCTGACAAGACACCAGTTTTTTTTTTTTTTTTTTACAAATTACTAGCATTAATAAAGTGGGACAAACAGTCATATATTTGCCAGGAGAAGGAGCTTGAAAGTTCATCGAAGGAATATTTGCAGGGGACAAACTCAGACACGAAAGATTAATAGTCGGCGTGGAAGTTCAACTGCACTATACAAGAAGATCGGGATCAAGGAGGCACCACACAAAAGTATGCGTAGTTAACGGCGTCAAACAGTGTGTCGCAACCGTAGCATCAAGCTTTGTTCCAATCGGCAGAAGTCCGCTTCAGGGGGTCCTGAGGCGCAGTAAAACTTGCAAAATAATTTAATACCGCGTCATTCTCCCCTGACCCGCGACCACAACTCCCATCCTGTCTGGTAAGAAATCATAGAGCGCGGCAACGAAGTCAGGCTCAGCCCGAAGCCACTTCCATTCACCTCATTGCTTTCCACAATTCGCGTGGAGGAGGGGATGCCGTGACATGGCCTTGATGCACCTCCAAATGTTTTCGATGATATTCAGATCGGCTCCTTTTGGGGGCCAAGGCAGCTTCGTCAGGCAGCGCTCCTTGAGGAGATACGAGTGTGACAACACATTTTCCACTTTAGCGCTTTCTTGAAATGCACTGAAATGCACGTTAGCTGAAAACGGGAACATTGGGCTACACGGCACACGCATCGTGATGGTGGTTCCGTCGGCCAATATTTTCGCTAGCAGACGGCCGGAAGAGAGCAGCGGCGCAGTGAGCGCAAGTGAGAATTTATCTCGGCCTCAGGGTGCGCCGTGTTTAGGGAGCGATGCGACAGGCGGCGCAGGTAGTACAGTGCACAGGCTGGAGCGTTGTTTCAGCTCATATTGTCCACGATAGTACTTCTTCAAGTAAGGTACAAGTGTTCTAAACTTACTGGAAGTAGTACATTGAGTACAATAAACTTTAAGTACTTCCCAACACTGCTTTTTAGAGATGCATTTTTAGAAACTTAAATAACAAACACATAGTAAAGATTTCATATATTTTTTTTCTTATCTTCAAGGAGGAAGCTTTAATTGAAAAACAAATTGCTGTGTTATAGTTATCGTAAATCAACATGGTATCCCTCCTCCTCGAAGGCAAAGCCAGAAGCGAAGCAAGCTTATCTTGCGTAGCAAAGCTTGCGGCATACGGAGACACTGCAAGCCATACAAATCGATTGATTAACTCTGATCGGTATCCTCCTTCTTTCCAGATAGTCTAATCGAAATCTATGAGAAGGCTATGGCAAAGCTCAACATGACCGTACGGTGGAACAATGGCAGCCCTCTTCTCGAAAATATTCCTCCTGGAAGTTACTATGCGCAGATTCCAGACAACCTTGGGGCCGAAAACAAGGTAAACAATCTCGCAGAGTCTGGATATTTCTTGGACGCGCTTATCCCGACAGCAATCAATGTCTCTAGACTTTCTGAAAGACTGGGAGCGAACGCGAGGGTTAGGTTCATCTATATAATAAACCGTTTACACAATTGCGCACCATTGATCGTCCGCCACTGTTTTGGGCGCATACTCTGAGCCATAGAGTTGTTATAATGCACGCTAGAGGTTCATCTGGCGCTAGTGCGCTGCGGCAAATTGAAGCAGAAAGAAACCAGTCGGAAATTGACTTCCGGTAATGCATTTCTATGGGAAAAAGCGAGTGCATTTTATCCTTGCTCTCGATTAGAAGAGCAACTATCACGAATAATTCGTACGTGCATTGAACATTACTCAGTCTCGCAGAAGAAATAATTATTCAGTTAGGGCATTTTTATTTTAATTTGTGGCATAAAAAATAACGCTAAGACGCCTTCGTACATGAATTTATGTGCACTGTTGGACACTGTTAGCGTGAACACAGCGCCGACGTTTCCCATAGGGCCAATGGAGTCGACTTTTGTACAGTAGCTCCGAATTCCTCGTCCGTGGTGGGAGGCTCTCATTACTTGAACGAGTCGACATATCATTTCATATTCGGTAAATTATAAAATCATATCAACAACTAATCATGCTATGAATAAAATATCTGGCTCACTTTTCGAAATGGATTTTTTATAACACTTTTGGGACGCGGTAGCCTACTTTGAAGTCGTTTCTATGCCAAGCCAAAAAGAATCCAACATGGCGCCCTTCTATTTTTGTAGGGTGGTTGTCGTACGACCGCTTCGGGGTCGCGCTGGAGCCAGGCTCCTGAGCATCACGCCCGGTCCCAGTAGTGTTATAATAGGGACTTTGAGCAAACTGTTACCGTGTTCCGCGTACCGCACTATCGGAGCCTTTGAAGCATGGTTTTAAGCGCGCGCCCCGCGGTCACGGTATCACTTCGGGCGCGCACTTAAAAAGCATGCTTCAAAGGCTCCGACAGTGCGGTACGCGGAACACGGTCACGGTTTGCTAAAAGCCCCTAACGTAGTACACGCCTACTATGTGCGATTTCGCTTTCAGCTGAATAAGGTGCGTAGTCGTGTGTGTTCGTTGTTCTTTTGTTTCGAGACGTCCAGCCGTCCAGTAACAAATCGAGATCTGCGATCGCAATATTTCGAGGCATATTTATTGCGCACATGCTAAAACGAATTAAGTACAGAACTGCATCTCCACACGCGAAAAGATAAAACATTGGCAAAATCACTTCGTTACCCTCGCCCACAAGCTCCAGTTATAGATCGCCAGCACGTCTCTCATCTGTGCACGATCTCATAACTTCATTACTACATGCGGCGCCGCACACCTTCTTGAGAATGGGCTTTATTACTAATTTTATCACATTATCACTTCTTGGGAATTATCATATATATATATCCATACCACTGTACACATTGACTCACATAATTACGCATTCAACATGCCAAGTTGGATCAGCTGTTTACTGAAAGTAAATAAGTTGTTCACTGATAAGCCACTAGGTAGCCTCCAGCGATCATTAGCTTCATTTTTACATATTCAAAGCTTCTCACGCAAGCAAGATGAAAAGGTGGTGAAATAAACCTTCGGAAAGTTTGGCACTCAAGAGGCTGTAGAACTGGTTGGGAACCACGAAGTGTCCAAAGCTTTCTTCCTCCGTGAGAAAACGTTCAAATAGTCGTTGCATGTCCCAGCAGCTGTAATGATAATGTGGTCATGATATTTAGAATTGTATACTTATTTAAATAGTCAGGACACAAAACAAACGTCTATCTGTAGAGAACAAACTAATGACAAAAAATGCCGGTTGTCGCACCCGGGACCAGGAATAAATGAAACTTCAAATAAACATATAGGGAGCCGATTTCTGTCTTTATTATCCTTCGTCTGTTCGAGGACGGCCAGAGACCATTTTCAAGATTAAACCCTATTGTTATACTTTAAATATGCAGTTGTGCTTTATTCAATGTTGGGCTAAGTGTATACCTTTCACTTCATTAAAACCGTAGTAGTTCGGGGATTTACTTCGTGGAGAATATCAGAAAACATTTGTTTTTACTGCGGTCAACCCGTAAACTAACAGCTATAGGCAGCAAAAGTTCAATGGTAAGTTTCCTGAGCAAATAAAACTGAGTACGGGAAGTATACATACTCACCTGTCTTTTGTTGAAAAAAAACGAACAAACAAACTTGTAGGTCTTGGCATTTGCGCTGTTCGTGCAGCATTTGGATATGGCCACGTCAAATGCATCCCTCAACAGTCTCTGAAAGTTTGCACCAAAAATATCTATCGAGTTCGACAGGCGCGCGGAACGCCGTAGAGCGGAACGACGCTCGCACGACCATCGGGTAAACAAAAGCATGCGACCACGCGCAATGCGCAGCGCCGCACAGCAACACTGCCGTTACGAAGTTTCAAATTTGGGAGAGGGGAGCGGCGGCGCCAAGGCAGCCAAGGGCCGAGGCCCGGGGCGCCGGCGAGGCGAGCGAGTTGACTGCTCATGCAACCTCTGCCCGGTCGGTTTAGAGTTTTGGTTTCAGACCGAAAGAGAAACAGACAGAAATAATTATACAAAATAAATTACATTTTATTTTCATGGTGCGATGAAGACGTTTTGGTGAAATTACTGTTAGCAAACGAAGTTCCATATTTGTATTTTTATATTAATGAGAGCCCCCACCACCGAAGCGCTGCTGCCGGTGGCGATGCTATTCACAGCGCCGCCGATGGTGGCGACGCTAATGTCAACGCCGCGAAACTCAGATTGTGACCGGGGGTTGATATACGTGCCAAACGAACGAATGACATGTGGAAAACCAAGAGAGACGGCAAGAGCTGCGTAGTAACACTGGATAAGTAACTCCTTGTGCATGCAGACGATCAAAATAATAATACATAAGTACTGGTTTATACTTTCTGCTCATGAATGTGTGCGAAGATGCTTGTTCTGCGTCCAAAATATCACTCGCAGGCACGAAATCTTTGAAAATAGGGAGGCTCCAGAAAACAGGTGCCCGATAAGAGCTACCTGACGTAGGAAATAATAAAAAGGCACACCTTTCACAGCCCACGTACTTTATTTCTTACATTCGAATGTTTTTTAACCGATCGTAAAGATGCAGGATGGAGTCATTTTCAAATAGTGTCAGGACGGGCATATTAGCAATAGATAGGCACCACCGGAATACTAGCGAACCTTAAACACACTCCACATTCCTTTCAATTGTTATTTTGCTTAGAATCGTCGCTCATTTTTACATGCCTGCCATGGAACATAGGTTTGGACCTGAAATATAGCGCAGTTTCACATCGTCCAGTGGTAAAGAAAAGTGTTGTTACTTAAGCAATTACACCTTTACAATGTTAATAAACGTACATACTATTCGATACGACCCAAATAACGACGGTTATTTATGTTAATGTCCTTTGAAGAGACAAAATGCACGCGCGTTTCCCCATAGGAATGCACGGGAGCACCGCAAAAGTAGACTAGTTGCTGTCTGCTTCAATTTGCCTCCCGAAAGTCGCATAGACACTAGCGCCAGTTGAACCTCTAGCGTAAATTATAATAACTCTATGCTCTGAGCATCTATTGGAAGCGAGGGCACCGTCAATGTTCGGTGTGAACTCGGCTCAGCTGGTGTCGGAAACGAGGTCTGCGTAAGCGTTCGGCGAAACTCGGATCCAATCAGACGCTTCGTTCCTAAGCAATGGCAACCGCCAATGTTGCTTGATGGACTTTTGAAAAGGGCCTATTGCTCACCAGAAAATATAAGTCAGCAGCGGTGTCAGTATTGAAAAACCACAACTGATTCTTTTACTCATATCTTGCACATTTCCGTGAACCAAACACGTTTGTGACTTGCGCTATATGACCATACTTAAAAAGAACGGTGTTCCGAAGTTCAACGTTTTCTCTTCATAAGGTGAAACGTATGTTGCAAACCAAGGTCGGAAACAGAAGCCGCGTTTAATTACTGGTAAGATTCATTTGATGACCACGCGGGTCAAATGAACCAAAATGAACAGCTAACAGCGCGATAGGAATCGGTAGCAACGGTAGTACTCACCCGGGGAACGACGCGCGAAGCGGCGTGTTGTCCGTCGGCACTCCCGTCGAAAAAGGCGAAATAAAGGTACAAATACTATATACAAGAAATATCGCGCGCAGAAGAGAATAGAAACACTTAGAAGCAATAAAAAATACACTGGAATAGATAAAACTAGGTAATGGAATCGAAAAACAGAGGATTAAGAGGAGGCAATCGACAAGGCAATGCGATCTCAAGGCAGAGCGGCCAGGCGAGGGATAGTCTCTCCCACAATTCCTCGCGCGCGGGCCGGGGCGCTTGGGAAAATTGCAAAAGGTCTATTGGCCGCGCACATCCAATCGGCGTCCTAGGCGTACTGACCTTGTAACAGCCTGCTAGGGCCATCGTATGGGAAGGTAACTTAGGATGACCGTAGATCTTTGGCAGCTCTGTATTCAGATGAAGGCAAGTTGTAAGTATAGAGATAACCGTAGTATGGACAATCTATTAAAAGAGTAATAGATTGTCCGCGACCAATTTCTTGCGGTGGTTAACTGGCGCAACGCTGCTCTACGCAACAACATAAGTGGCCTTACTGAACTGGGTCTTAACCGCAGTGTACTTAGTTGCTCTAGCTATCTCCTTCCGTGACAGTCTGTCAAAAAAAAAAAGTTACAGGCTTGCGATTGTGATCATGATGCCAGGAAGCACAACGAAAATTCAACTTACCATCTGTGTTGTTTTTTCTTTTTTTTTTTCGGGACCGCGTGGGCGGTGCACAGTACCTGAACCCGCTGGTGATGCTTGTCAACGACTCGTACGTGCACACGCTGCCCATCCTGCAGTCGCTCACCTTCAACACGCTGTTTGCGGTCTCCGAGAAGTCGGCGGACGCGCTGAGCCGTCGCCGCATGCAGCTGTCGTCCTACCCGTGGCCCCAGAGGGGATTCGTTACGGTTTTCGACCCGAAACTGTACACCTGGACGATGATGATGAGTGTGGTGATCGCCTACATGCCGTTGCTCATCACCGTCGAAGTGGTCGAGGACAGGCAGGCCAGTCTCTTCGAGTTTCTGCCTTTCTCTTCGCAAAACTACACTCTTAACCCTTTGGTGTATGGTTGTGTCAAACTGTTACCACCAAAATAACGGGGTCTAAGAGTGCAACGGAGAGTGGCATCAATCTGAAACCAGCGCACTTTGCAGATTGATAACGCCCTCGCTGGGAAGAAAATCTGAATATTTAAATTGTTCCCCTAATGATGCACTCTAGTTCTCTGGAAGTATGCTGTTGAGCATGCGCTTTCAACATGTTATGATAAGCACTTTGCAGTTATAAAACATGTTTCCTAAATAAAAAAGAAAACTCTATGTGCACATTTGTCTAAAAGCTCCGAAGAGGAAGTAAAGCACTTTTATTAATGGCCATTTTCATTCATAAGCTGTCGATTGGCAAAAAATTGGAGTGGTGCATTAATGCAACCACTGTATCGCGCCTATAAATTTCACAATCCGAAATAATTGTAAAAGGTACTTATAAACACGTGAAATCGTGTGACTCACCTGTATTTATTGCCCATAAGGTAAACCTAGTTTTGTGTACCAAAAACGTATGGCTGTCACAGCTTTGATAGTTGTGCTTATATGATGAAAATGCAATCAAAGTCTTCTTTTGCTACAGAAAAGCTCTGACATCGTAGTTAAAAAAAATACCCCGAGACGAGGGGCCTGGGCAATCAAGCAGTGATGACAAAAATATACAAAAGCAGCTGGTGCGGAACTTTAAAAATCGGAGAGCTCAGAAAACTTTGACGAAAATTTCGCTCCGCACGATCGACAACAGTCCCACCTGTTTTAAATCTCTAAATATACTTGTGCTGTCAGATCACGTTATTATATGACATTTGTAAATTATTTCACTACAAAAAATAAGTATATTGACTTTAAATTTCAATTTTTTGCAACTAGCCTTTATCCGGTGTGGTACAGTGGTTTCGCAATTGTTGCACCATATTTAAACATAAAAAAGGTCACCAATTGACTGAAAAATGTTTAAAGTTTATTTTCGCGATTTGAAAAAGTTACGCGCAAAGTGGTAAGTTGAAATGTTATTATCAAATGCACCGTACTTCAAAGGGTTGATAATGTTCCACCTAGGATCCGGTTATATCTGGAACTGCTTTGCGAAAAAAAGTTTCGATGAACTAAAAGAAACCGTGGGCCTCATATTTCCTAGTTTATACAGAACAGAGTTTCAGATAATTCTTTATACTAAGCAATAAATGTAAGGACGCACTTTCTGGACGTTTTAAATGGAGAAAATTGGCGAGTAAGTGCAGCAGGGTAAGTGGAATGGCATTTAAGTGGAACGGCAATCCGTGGAGGACCTATGTGTTTTAGATAAAGAAAACAAAAAAATGAAGCGAAGGGCACTGGTGTTCATCTTAAAATCTCCACTTCACATAAACATTTTACTTGTCCCAGAAAAAAATATGCGGAATGTTAATTTAACTGGAACCTATGTGGAACAAGGTTAAAGGGCCCATGAAACGAATTTTGGGCTGGAATAAATCAATTTATATTAGGATTTTACTAATAGCACATCGTTCAGTGGGCCAAAAGAAAAAAGGTAAAAAATCAAAAGCCTGACTTTCGGTACGAACATTTGAAAATATAGCGGACTATTTTGTACTTTCTTTCCTTCGAAAGCTCTCCGCCTTTTCACTATGATACATCCGCGGTTCCCAAAGCGCGTCAGCGGTGCCAACCTGACGTCAGCCGAGCCCAGCTCACGCATTGGACACGAGAACTGCGCCACTCGGACGTATGCGCTCGTCAACAATCAATCCGTCGACGAATATTCGGATTCGCGTTCGTGGCCAATGAGTGCCCTGACGGAAGTTATCGTCACTGGCGTATGACAAGTTCTATGGAGTGCATAAAAAGCACAGTGGAAGCTAGGAGTCATCGCAGCGGTGCCGCAGAATGTCACGGCGACGTGATTTCACAATGCTCTTTAGGGTGGTTTCAGAAAATGCTCTTTCATAACGGAAGGCTAAGCCGCCTTCCGTTATGTTGACGAACGGCGTCCGTCACTTTCTCGAGTGTTTTTTTTTTTTGCATGCAGACGATTAGTTATATGCAATAATGCAATTAAATGCAAAGGTGCAAGCAAGCTGAACAAGAATGACGAAAATAATCCCTGGAGAAGGAGAACAAGAGGGACAAAGGACAAACACAAATCTCCAAACACAGCTAGGTGACTGGTGCGCGACCGAAAAAATCCGCCTGGTCCGGGTATCGAACCCGGGACCTCTCCATTTCCAGTGGAGCACTCTACCAACCGAGCTAACCAGGGGCTAGACGTTAGTAGAGCATTTCGTCATTCTTGTTCAGCTTGCTTGCACCTTTGCATTTAATTGCATTATTATCGTAACCTTAAAATGCAAGCTTCACCCTTGTTGGTGTTAGACTGGTGGCAGCTGATAAAACCCGTTTGCTCTACTGACGTCTAACCCTTGGTTAGCTCGGTTGGTAGAGCGCTCCACTGGAAATGGGGAAATGGGTCCCGGGTTCGATACCCGCACCAGGCGGATTTTTTCGGTCGCGCCCCAGTCACCTAGCTGTGTTTGGAGATTTGTGTTTGTCCTTTGTCTCTCTTGTTCCCCTTCTCCAGCGATTATTTTCGTCATAGTTATTGGCGTCGCTTTTGCTCTTGTTGAAATTCACGAGAATGGGGAGCCGCTCCCTGAACGATAGAACTCAGTAGGCCCGGATGGGAACGTATTTGGCCCGCATAAATGCACGCTTTGAGTTTTTTTAATGCTCTTTTCAAAGTCTCCTCGGCGGCATTTATTGGAACTCCTTGGCCGCCGATGGGTTGACATAGATACTGGTATCTATGAAACTCGATTCCTCGCCGATGCTGTTTTATGTCCCCGGCTGCCCTAGTAGGCGCCGTCGATCACGACAAAACAGAACTCGAGCAAGCTGTGAAACACGGTCTCAGCGCATACTGAGACATAGGACGGAGGTTCATCAATATGTCGTCCGACGTGATTTCGATTCGGATGTAGTTCGTCTCCGTCTGGTCTGTTTACAGCGTTCTCGTTCGTGGTCCTTCAGTTTCTTCCCAACGATGTCTTACTCGACGATGTCTTACTCGTGTGATGTCGTTACCTGCCGCGATCGTGGTGGAGGCACACCAGAGATTATGTGTGATGCCCCGACGACAGCGAGACTTGCGTTCGCTCATAATTTTTACCGAAACATCTGCGACTAACCGCCACGATTGCGGCATCTGACAACATGACACGTCCGCCCTGCTATGATGTCATGTGCTGCCATTACATGACCACCTTCAATGCATGGGCGGCATAGGACACTATAAACACACAAGTCTAAGATGCATTGTAGCAACCGTAGCCGAAATCTTTGAAGAAAAAAAAAAGTCTGCCTGCTCACTTTTTTAGAGCTCGGCACCATGACATCATTTTACCCCTGCAGCAGGAGCAGACTCACTTGCTTGCCGTGTATGTCCTATCGATCGATACCGTTGGGGAACCTGATTTGGCACAACACACAACGGGAGCAGAGTCAGAATAATTTGCCTACTTCAGTTAATTAATTTATCTAACGCCCCAGGGACTAACAACAACTTTTTTTTTTACTCCGACATAAACAAGAAGTTTAACTGCCTATCCTACCTCATCGCAAATTTGTGCCTTTAATTTGTAACCTTTGTGAAGGTTTTAACCGCTCCTTTGTTGTAAATTACAGTGCCTAAAACTCAAAACTCGACTTCTTATATTTATTTATTGTGACGTAAAATGCTGCGAATAGCGCTGGTTTTTAGGAGAAGATTCATCTGAGACTTGGTAGGTGGAGAAACTTAAAGCAACTAAACTAGAAAAAACAGGGAAAGGACGACACTCTTTCTTCTACTTTGGTTGATTCAAGTTTCTTTATCCAGTCTCAGGTGTTTTAAGGAAATTATATATCTACACCAGCTCTCCTGCGCCTTTACTGTTTTATAATCGATACATGACAAGGACGGAGCTTGGACCGGAATCGGTAGCACAAAAACCGGCCGAAATCTTCACGAAACCCAAAAGAAACTGCATCTGGCCAATAAACGTTACAATGGTCTACGTGAAAGAGTTTTTCGGTTCTCTTCGTATCTCGTAGAACAAGGTGAAAAACCAGTTGCGCGTGTCCTGGGCTGCTCTTCTCGGGCTACTGGTTCACGGTTCTGCTGAGTCACGCCATCCTCTACCTGCTGTCCATGATGCTGACGGTGCTGGCCCTGGTAATCATGGGCGTGCCCTTCCTCAGCGATCCCGTGGCCGTCCTGGCCATCGTAATTCTGTTCCTGCTCTACGTGCCGGCGTCATCTGCTCGTCTGCTACGTCCTCACCCACATCTTCAACAAGCACGAGACCGCTAAGGGAGTGCTGCCCTTCCTCAGCTTGCTGGTATGGGACCCACCGCCCTGGCACTCTGGTCGGTCTTGGTGACTTCGAGCATTGCGGACGGAATCGAACGTGTGGCCTCGGAAAGCGCGCATCACCAAACGATGACCCTATTGAAGAGGAGCCAGAACAGTCACGCCTCTAGCGGCATACCTCAGCCGTGTGGGCAACAAACCGAATTTTCTTTTTGTTGTAGATCAGAAAAATCGAAGATGACAATTCGAAGGCTGCTCCTCGTGCGTCCGAAGCACTGGTGAAAGCGAAGCGCTCGTGGCCAGACCGTGCTAGGCGATGTTCAGTTTCTTTGTTTTCCGGTGTTATTAAGCACCGTGATGTGTGGTCAAGAAGCTCGATAAAGCGCCCTCTATATTTCAATCTCCTGCCCAATACGGATACAGACAGAGGGAGAGTGTGAGATGAAAGCGCACGGGGACAGCACTCTGACGTCCTGCGCGCTCTCCTCCTCTCCCGCTGTTCGTATTCGTACAGCGTGGTGAACTTTCGATAAAAGCAAACAGTGTCCGATGTTAGTGGTGAACTGACTTTTTTCATTCGAGCAAAGCCGGTCGCTATGTGTTTGTTTGCACAATGGAGTCGGAGTTAAACCTGTCGTTTGTTGAAACGCCAATTCTGCCGACTGAGGGCTGCAAACGAAAACGTTACCCGAGAATCATTAGGAAAACAGGAATACGCGACGAATCACTAAAAGTTGTGCAATCCTCGGGCGATTGACGGAGAGAAATCAATTACAATATACCTCAACATATATGGCGACTCTGTTGAAAGGGGCACTAAAGCGGCTTCTGAGGTCGTTTTGTTTATGGTGCAAACTCAACTTGAGCACCCAAAGCATCATAGAAAACTCCAAATTGCAATTTCGCCTGACTTGGCTGTAGTGCCTTTTTCTGGAATTATAGCCAGGCTCTCCCAGAAAAAGCGGCTGTAGCCCCTTTTGTGGGACACATATCACAAAAGGGGCGCGTCGCGATGTCTGGTCGCGTTTTAGCAGGGAAAATGTCACGGATGATCGTGATTTTATATATTTAGAACGCTTACTCTGCGTAGGTGAAAAACGAAATCCACTACAGTGCCCTTTTGAAGACCGACTATTCTGAACGTGATTTGGAGCTAGTCAGTGACTCGCGGCTTGACGCGGTGGTACATAGTATGATTTTGCAAGAAGGCATTCGGTCGCCTCGAGTTGATTCTAAAGAAAAATGTTTTTTTCTACAATAGTTTAGGTTTGTTCGAATATATATATTCGGTCGTTGATGACATATCCTGTATTTGCTTTCCCACGTGTCAAGCTCGCCTAAAGTAATTTGCTACTCAGACCACGGACCGAGTTCGAATTTAGAGTTGTTTTCTCGTTTCGCACGAGATGAGTACACATTGCGGTTCCGTTTCTCTTCTAGTGCTCCATGTTCCCCGCCGTCCCTGTCATCATCCTGGACATGATGGGCTCGTCTCGTAGCGCCACCGCCCTTCACATCGCACTCTGTTTGCTGGTTCCCTTCTACATTCCAATCGGAGGCCTCTACTATATAACCAAGGTTGCATTCACGCCTCTCTTCGTTCAGATTCACTACTTGCATATTTGTTTGTCTCGTTTCTGATGAACGAATCAGACTCTACTGCAGCCAAAAGAAAGCTAACACCGACAACGAAGTGCGTCGTCTGCTCGCTGCGCCTATCGGGAGATGGCGCCACACATAAATAGCGTTGCAAGCTCGGTCGTCTGCGAACGCGCTCACCCTTGACTTCGGCAGAAATTTTGCCCTCATTTTCTTTTCTTCTTTTGCAGAAAAGAAATTGCGTTCTGAAATTTCAAACGGTAAAACTGACCTGCTCAGTGCACATTCAGCAAAAGGTCTAACTTTCTATGTGTAGGCGCCGATTTTTCCGACTTGTTTTATAGCGGATGGTCCGCTTGGGACACCCAGTAACTGACCGCTAATGCAGGACGTGGCGTGTCCCTAC
The DNA here is from genome assembly GCA_013358835.2 of Ixodes persulcatus. NCBI lineage: Eukaryota > Metazoa > Arthropoda > Arachnida > Ixodida > Ixodidae > Ixodes > Ixodes persulcatus. The sequence continues at coordinate 149,405 of JABSTQ010010834.1, forward strand.
CATCCTACTATTGCTCCGCAGCCAATGGGATTGCGGCATCAACTGATACGAAAGCCGAAGAACCAATCACAAAGCGTGATTAGGATGAGCCACGCCCGCCTTTTCCTAGCCGTCAGTGACTACGGTGTGCCCTTCGTAAATATTCTGATAATTGCTTAAAGTAATCCTTCGGTTAAATGTTAGGAATGTGCCGAGTTTGATTTATCTCACTTCTTGCATGCAACAAGACGTCGGTCATCATCGACACGAAAGCGTCCAACGGATACCCGACAAACCGTTGGATGTACTTCGAGTGGGAGAGCAACGTCCTCATCACATACATCGCGGTAAGTGTGCAGTAGTCGTTATCGCATGTGCGTGTTATACCGTCTCGCACGTATCTGTTGGACGCATCTGAAATAATTCGGAGAGCAAGTCGTCTGCTTCTTGCGCGGGGGTTAGCAATTACGTCAGAACGATGCCGAGTTCTGATTGGCTTTGATTGAAAGGATAGTAGGTAGACCTCAATGCTAGATGCCTTGAGGTCTACCCACTATATATGTTTCAATCAGCCAATAAGACCTCGGGGTTTTGACATCATCGCAACCGCAGTGCAAGAAGGAGACGAACTTGCGCTCCGCATTTGTTTAATTGTTCGTGACAGTCGCCTTGTTTTAGCTAATCTGATCCAGCGGCCAGAACGAGGATTGGGGCCCGTCCTGGACGGCCGCTGCATAAGTCAAAAGGGTCCTGAAATCAGAAATAAGTCAAAAGGGTCCCAGAAATAAGTCAAAAGGGTCCTTAAAAATGTGTCGGGTAGTCCTTGTGGCAACAGTTTTGCCTCGGCAACTGTAATACGAAAACCATTGACCTCTAAGAAGTATTCCAAACGCAAGGAGAGTAATAACCACCGGCTGTTGCCGGCCGTGAAGTAAACAGAGGACTTTTTGCTGCTAAGGGAATGTCGGTCGTGTGTGCAGCACGTGGAGTTGCAAGCGCACCAAAGTTAAAATCAGGCGCACGCAGCACGTGATGCCGCGCTTAGGGAACCAATCGAGTTATTATACTTGGAACAGACCATTAAAAAAAAAATTCGGTTATTTTTTGAAAGCTGGATGCACCAAGTCAAATGCTGGTTATTTCTCACCTCAGTATGACCATCGGTCATTTCCATCGTTATTCATTACGGCCGGATTGAAGCTCATATCACATTAATAGTGAGACGTAACACGAAAGAAGTTGAAGCTATTAAGGGGGGACACTACCCAAAAAAGTGAATGTTTGAACCGCTTGTTTGATTTAAATTAGATTTACAGGGCTTGTTTCTGTTAACGTTCAGAACATTTCTGCCAAATTTTGTTAACCTGGGTGATGTACAAAAAAAATTGCAAATATTCAAAGATGAAAGTGGGCGTGTCTGTGAAGGAAAACTATCGTTTTGAAATTACTTATAAATTTGTCATTTTCATGTGTTATATTTCTTTATGACAGTTCAGAGCAGATAACTACGGAGCTATATTTCTATATTATGGCATCTTTCATGACAGAAAAGCCAGAGAAACACAAATACTGTTTTTTAGATTTCCATCCCTTGTTCTAAAGTTTAGTTATTGAGCATGAAAATTGACAAAAATAAAAAATAGAAGCTAATAGTTATCTTCCCCTTTAAATTTCACCCCAGAAAAACTCCTTAAAGTGGATACAAGTTACGTAATAACAAAACGATAGTTTTCCTAAAGTGAAATTTCCGCCAAAAACTGGAATGTAGAAAAATGCATTCAAAATGCTCCAACCTCTACCTTTTCTTTAGCATTGGTGAACCGAAAAAAATTTATGAAAAATTAACTATACAGTGAAAACTAATGAAACTTTCTGGGAATACTCTCTGGATGTTGGTGGATGAAAATATGACATTTGTCAAAATCAACGTTTTTTGCAGAAATTGTTTTTTCTGGGTGTGTGTCCCCCCAAATAACATAAAAAAAATAAAACTTCTTGCGAACTGTAGAGGTGAAGCCGAAGTTTAACCAAGAAACATTTCCCTAAATACATGTCTCTTATTGAGACGTCTGCTGTCCGTCTGAGGTTTCTCGGAGGTCATACTCGAGCATAATGCGACGTGTTTGATCAAATATGCGAGTGGGTTCACCCATTTATAAACGCGAGCCAAATTTGCTTTCCAGAAGATTTGCAGAGCTTATGACGGCCACGTTTCCTAAGAGCATAGCCAATAAGAAGCGCATGCGAATGCATTTTGATTCCTCATTCTTCGCGAAACTTACCCTGTGCTGACATATGTCAGGCGTTCAGCGGTGGCAGCAGCGCAGTTGTCGCAACACACTAAGCCGGCGATTTCATCGTTACAGGTTGGTGTAAATTTTAACACAACCTCTCTAAAAACTTGCCTGCTGCTGCCGCTGCTGAGCGACTGTTGTGTTTGTTGTCATGGTTGACGAGAGCCTTTGTCTGGCATGTCACAAACCCTTGCCAGAGATTGGTGTCTACGCGGCATGTTCGAAATGCGGGCACGGTTACCATTTTGCGCAGTGTGCGAACGTGGATGAAAAGGCTTACAGGCCAAAGAGCTGGGAGTGTTCGGCATGCCGGACAGGAAATTACAAGGAAGCTCATGACCTAGAGAAGGCCACGAAAGCGCAAGAAATTAACGTCATGTCGCTTCTAACTGAAATTAACGGAAAACTTGCAGGCCTTGTCGGGATTACTGCAAAGGTTGACATGCTACTCAGCATGAAAGAAACCGTCTCTAGTATTGAGGAATCGGTTCAACACATGTCAGACCAGTACGATGAAGTCCTTAAGCAAATCAAGGAGCAGAACAAAGAAGTAGCTGAAATAAAAAGAAGACTTGAAAAGGTTGAGAACGGAGGAGGTCCAGAGATCGAACAACTCCGGCAAAGCATTAACAACTTGGAGCAGTATAGTCGGCGCCAGAATCTTGAGATACATGGCCTACCACTAAAAGATCACGAAAATCTTTTGCAAACCGTAAATACACTGGGTTTACTACGGTTTAGAGAATGCCATTTCATCGAAGCACGTTTTAGAGAATGGGCACGTTTTATCGAAGCACGGTTTAGAGAAAGCAGAGCCTCAGTTTAGAGAAACGCCGTTTATCGAAAAGGGGACGCTTTTTTAAAAGAGGCTTTCCTACTTCTCGCGTGTATCACTGGTCCCGCCGCTTCGCGGCGGCAGTCTACGGCGGCTCATTACAAAAATGTTAACTCACCTGATTTACCCGTACACGCCGCTTCGCGGCGGCCGAATTCGCTAAAAGGAGGCTCATCGCCATTTTCTCTAAACTGGGTTCTCTATAAAGGCATTCGATAAACCGGGGTCGGTAAAACGGCGTTCGCTAAAACGAGCCTCTCTAAACCGCATGCCTCCGAAATACACTCGCGACTGAACTGGAACTTCCAGAGCTTACCGAAAGTGACATCGAGGGCTTGCACCGCCTGCCAGCGCGCGTTGGCAAGATTCCCGCGGTGCTTATAAGATTTAACTCGCGAGCAACTCAAGAGAAATGGATCAACCAAAATATTAACTTGCGAGAACGTCAGTCCAGAATCCGGGTTTTTGAAAATGTAACGGCGGCAAACAAAAAATTGCTGTGGCTGGCAAAGGTAAAGGCAGAAGAACATGGCTATCAGTACACTTGGCAGAAGCATGGAAATGTGTTCGTTCGAAGGAGGGCGGGTGATCGAGCCATCAAAATTGAAAGTGAGAGCGACCTAGAAAAGATAAACTAGACACAAGATAGCTGTGTATAGTAGATACCACTTTTCAGGATGACCGATAACACCACAATTTGTTCCTACTATGACTCAGCCTCTTTTAATCACCTCGTGGGGAATGCTTCCTACAATGGAAGAGGACTATCTCTTTTCCACTTGAACGCGAGAAGCCTAAGAAACAAACAAGACGAATTAGAAATCTCTTTACACAACCTGAATGTTAACTTTGATATATTAGCGTTCACTGAAACTTGGTTTATCGGTAAAGATGATGCTGTTTCATTTGAGGGATACAAAGTTGAAAGTGTTTACCGAGAAGATAAAAGGGGAGGAGGGGTTTCTTTGTATATTCGATACGGCCTTAAGCACGATGTTGTCACTGAATATTCCTTAATCTGCTGTGACTATGAGTCGCTTGCTGTTAAATGCGGGCAGATGATTATAACTGTTATTTATCGCCCGCCATCAGGTTGTGTGGCAAATTTTTTTGAATTTGTGGAGAATTTATTAGACTATGCTTCGTGTTCCTGTCTCAAGCTGACTTTAATTGGTGATTTCAATATTGATATTAACTCCTCTAACCAATCATCTACGAAACTAATGGAGATTGTAGAATGTTACAGGTTTTCAAATGTTGTTGATATACCTACGAGAGTTACTATAGAAACTGCTACTGCGATAGATTTATGTATAACAAACTGTGATCCCAACGAAATTACGGGGGGTGTGTTAACATGGAACATAAGTGACCACCTGCCGATTTTTTGCTTTCTTCAGACATTTATAAATAGGTTTGTGCCCGCTCCCCCTATAACATACCGACCCATCAGTAACAAAACAAGTCTTGATATATTTTACAGTTTGGTGTCAAATATTAATTGGGACTTTGTGTGTAATGAAAGCGATCCTGACATATCGTACAACCTTTTTTTGAACAAGATCATATCCTTATATAATCAAGCCTTCCCATTAAAAACCCTTAGAAAACATAAGAAATCAAGAAAACCATGGGTGACTCCTACGCTCTATAAAAGAATAAAAGAACGAGATACCTTGTACGATAAATTTATCAAGCTAAAAGATAAAAGTATCCTGGTCAACTACAAAACAATTCGAAACAAATTGAACTCGGATTTAAAGAAGGCTCGACGTGAATATTATATTAATAAATTTACGTGCATTCTAGATGACCCCAGGAAAATCTGGATCACTGTAAGAAATTTAATTTCAAAACCTAGTAATCCGCCTCCGCCTGAACTTGAAATAAATGGCACAAGCTATAGAGGAAAACAGCTCTCGGATATGTTCAATGAACATTTTCTCAAATCAGGTGCACCTTCGTCTCCCCCAACCAATGAAGGAAATGCCACTTCGTACATATGTCATCAATCATCAATTCAGCTTTCTTACGTCCAACTGATGAGGAAGAAATACTTAACCTGATTAATGGTCTTAAAAACAGTACTGCTGCAGGAGAGGACGGCCTCAAATCAGAACCAATTAAGCATATTTCTAAACTGATATCCACTCCGCTAGCACATATATGCAACATGTCATTATTAGCAGGTTGTTTCCCAAGCCGAATGAAAGTAGCGCGAGTTTGCGTTATACATAAGGGTGGTGCGCAAAACGTCTTCAACAATTACCGGCCAATCTCTGTATTACCCGCTTTTTCTAAAATATTAGAACAAATAATAAATAGTCGACTAACTAGTTTTTTTACAAAACACAAAATAATTTCAGAACAGCAGTTTGGATTTCAAAGGCATAAATCGACGGAAATGGCACTTCTAAACATTAAAGATAAAATTATAACCAGTATAGAAAATAAGCAATATACGATCGGAATATTTCTTGACTTTCGAAAAGCTTTCGTCTCAATTAAGCACAAAATACTGTTAACAAAGCTGAGTACCTATGGTGTAAGGGGCAAAGCGCAAGAGTTAATATGCAGTTACTTGAGCTCTCGTTCACAATTTACAGTCTATAACGGCATTAAGTCTGATATTCAACAGATCGCATATGGTGTCCCACAAGGATCCATTCTGGGACCATTATTGTTTCTCGTTTATATTAATGATATTGTACATATCTCGCATTCTGCGGACATGGTATTATTTGCAGACGACTCCAATGTTTTCTTCTCCCACAATGACCTCAGACATCTCGAAAGTGTATCGAATGATTGGTTAAATAAACTATCCACGTGGCTAGTGACAAACCAGATTGAATTGAATATTTCTAAAACTAAATATATTATTTTCAGGGCAAAAAACAAGGCACTTAATTATGACATCGATATACAATTTAATTCAAACAAATTAGAGAAGGTTGAATTTATAAAGTTCTTGGGTGTATGGTTTCACGAGAATTTGAACTGGACAATTCATGTATCTAAACTATGTTTGACTCTCACACGATCAATCGGCATTTTGAATAAACTAAGACTTTTACTACCAACGTGGCTTAAGTGCCAACTATACAGTGCACTTGTGCACTCTCACCTACATTACTGTTCATTGGTTTGGGGAACGACATCAAAAAGTAACCTTGAAAAACTTTTAGTACTCCAAAAAAAAGCAATTCGGTCCATTGCATGCTTGTGCTATAATGATCACACTTACAATTATTTTAAGAAGTATAATTTATTCACTATCCAACAGTTAATATTTTTCAACTTCGCGAAAGTAATCTTCAATTCTCTTAAAAACAATACGGAGTCCTTTGTTACTCAATTTCCCTTAAGAGACACCCAATACAACTTGAGACGTGTTGAATATGATAGAGGCCAAATTCGTACTAATTATGGAGAACAAACATTGAAGCAGCAATTAACACAACTTTTAAATATGCATCCACAAATTCTCGGTATAGCAACTAAATCAAGATCTGCAAATACATTTAAAAAAAGAATAAAGGATTACATTTTTGAGCATGTGTAAAGCCTTGTGTAAACATTCTGCCAGACATTATTGCGTTAGAAATGTTCATATTTCTTGTTATTTCTCTTATGTTCTTGTGTTTCATTTGTATATATGCTGTGTGTCCGTTGTAAGAGCTGCGCCGCTCTGAAACCTGTATGGGGTACGGGACCTGAGTCAGGTGTTTTAATACACCTTTTGTCCCTGCCACCCCGAAATAAAATGGCAAATAAATACAAATACAAATACAAGACAAAAATATGTTTATCTGCAGCTGAGTACATTGATGGCTTTAATTTCAAATGTAATGTGCGATAGTTTTTAATTAGCCTCACAAGTTTTTTGGCTGGTTGCTCCGGATTTTGTGAACACACAATTTGGATTTCGGCCACACATGTCCACCCAAGACATATTGCTATAGATACATAACGACCTCCTGGAAGAGCCAGCCATGGCGGCCAGACTAGGTGCATTCTCGCTCTCGGCCTAAAAGGAGCATTTGACAATGTTCTACATAGCAGTATACTCAAGGGGTTAACGGATATCCCAAGTAGCACAGAAACATTTGAAGAACATTCCAAGAACATTAGCAAGAACATGTGCAACGTTCTCAGTAAGTTTGTGAATGTATCTGGGAACGTTCTCTAAATGCTCTTAGAACGTAGCATAGAGACTTATCCATCACATCTGGGGAACATTCTCCACGAAATGTTTGCAAAACGTTGAAAGAACATTGAATAAACATTCACAACATTCTAAGAATGTTTGCAGAACATTCTCAAAATAGTAAATCAACATTCATGGAATAATGCTTATGTAGTTCCAGGTATCTATTGTGAAGAAAAGAAGAATGCAGACTATGACGTCAGCAAAGGATGTATCATCGACGGAAGTAAGAGGAATGTCAGAACTTCAATTTAGACGGAGAGCGCTATGATTTCAGGCTTTCACGAAACGCCATCGAACTTGTTGTTCACAAGATAATGACGTCACGAAAGGTAACCAAACGGGGGCGCCACCGAAACATCTCACCGCAGCACCAATGAGCCATACTACATATATGGATGTGGTAAAGCTCCTCACAGGGCGATCAGTATTTTTTAATCGAAAGATATTTTACAAGGCGCAGGAACAAGATTCCCGCTTTCCTAGCGCACCATCCTAAGCATGTACTAAGAACAATTTACTCCTATCTGACACTTGTCAACTTCTTTCATTCGAAATGTGCTGCTTGCATAATCGATTATTCACACCGAGCTTAAAGGGGCGGTGCAATGATTTTAACACTGAACGAATGTGCAGCTTGTATTTTTTTTTTTATTGTTAACTTCGGCATAAGTAAGAGAAAACGTGCCACCATACCCCGAAATATCTATATTTCGCTGCGTAATCGCAAAATAAAAAAACCTTTTTTTCCCAACCTGCGGCCACATGGTGGCCGCAAATAGAATCTTTTGTGTGACGTCATTCGGAGTGTTTTTTTGTAAGTGATAGTGTTGGGCAATTGTAAGCTCGATTTAAGGTTAAGTTTAAAAAATCTTGTTGTTTAGGCATGCAGAAATGCGTCAAAAGCCTTATATTGGCGATAAAAGGGTATAAATTATTTGTGGCGCCATCTACCGCAAGTCAACAAAACTTGCCGTCGCCGTCAGCCGTCGACGCCCGAGGCGCCTACGGCGGCTACACGAGCAACCCGGAGGTTTTGTCTTTCCCTCCTTCGACGGAGTCTGTTGGTCGTGGTGCGTAGTATCGTGGTATCGTAATGCCCGTGTCCCACTAGAGCGACATACAGAAACAAAAGACAACGACAAGCCTCAAACCAGGGTCTTTCGCGATTGTAGAATAAGGAAGGCTATGCTCAAACACGAGCATCATGCACGCGAGGGTATCTTTGACAGGCTTGCAATCGCTCGTGCTTACTTCACGAGCACCGAACGACTAAACGCCTGCCAAAGGTACCATCGCGAGCACGCTGCATGGGCTGGGGAAACGGAAGCCAGAAGAACCCAACCGGAAACCAACGCCACTCCGAGTGACGTCACAGGCGAAGCAGGTGCCGCTTCAATGTTGAGTTGAGGGGTGTCAGAGATATCAATTTCTTTCATTAATTTTTTTTTGTAATGAAAACTAGGGCAAGCATGAAAGAATAGTTTTCGTTCTTTCGTTTTATATGTGGCCGGGATCAATTCCCGCAATTAATTAGCCAAAGTCCGCAAATTGTTGCACCGCCCCTTTAAGAACAGATACACATGGCATCCCACATTCAACTACAGGATAAAGCCGTTTTCAAAGTGTTGAACCCCCACATGATAAAAATCGGGTCTATTCAAAACGGCACCTTTACATACGCAGTGACTGCCAAGTTCATTGTCAAGTTTTGTAAACCATTGCTTTTCTCCTAAACCTTATATCACATTCATCGGTAGACTCAAATAAGATAAAACTGATCCCTTATGCTAAGTTTCCAGAAACTCCACTTAATTTGCATATTTTTGGCACAAAGATAGTGGATGGTGTTTCGAACCACAGGCTGCGTGAGAGCTCCGTAAAGTTGGCTTCACCTGCGAGAATTCTAGGAATGTTCGCAAGCAAACATTCAAAGAATGTTGCGCAAATGAATGTTCGAAGGCGAATGTTCCGAGAACATTGTACATACGAATGTTCGCCAACGAACGTTCCTAGAATGTTGAGCAGCTTACCTTGTAGGGAATGTTCGCATACAAAATACAAACGTTTCTAGAACGTTCCGAATGGTGTTTTAACGTTCCTTCAACATTCAGAACACCCAGGGAAGGTTCGCACGACATTGGGTGCTACGTGGGATTGGATGCGGACCGAAGTCCTACCGATACATCAGAAGCTTTCTTACGGCCAGACAAGCTACCTTATCCCTGGGGTACATCCATTCGAAGCCAATACCTCTAGGTTCCAGAGGTACACCTCAGGGAGCCGTACTCTCGCCCCTCCCTTTCAACCTGTCACTGAGAGACCTCCCCGCCGCATTGGACAGCATTCCCGGAATCAGTCACGCCATATATGCAGATGACATCACGGTATGGTGCAGGACAGGGAATGATGCGGAAGTGGAAGAGAGCTTGCAGAGGGCCGCAGACACAATTGACGCTTATGCCAGAAGCAGGGGTCTGCAATGCGCCCCGGAAAAGTCCGAACTTTAATCTTAAAGAACCCCAGACAGAAAACAAGCGAGCGCATTGAAATTGACATCAATGGCGAGTCGGTCCCACGACCCGAATGTATCAAAATCCTGGGACAATACATTCCGCAGGGCAGGGGAAATGGGGCCACACTCAAGAAGCTCGGGGGAACAACTGAGCAAGTGCTCCAGATGATCAGAAGAATAAGAAACAAACGCCACGAACTTGGTTAAAGGGAAGCTTCATGGCTAGTGCGGGCCTTCGTGGTCTCTCGCGTCATTTACGGGGCGGCGTACCTCCGCCTTACGAAGGGCGAGGTGGAGAAACAATGTTCTAATTAGAAAGGCATATAAGACGGCATTGGGTGTCTCAAGCTCTACATCCTCCTGCAGACTTTGGAGCTCGGGGTCCACAACACGGTAGAAGAGCTTTGGGAAGCTCAGAAGCTCGCCCAAATGAGGCGATTAAGGCGGCGGTCCCACGGCCCCAACTCTAATACCGGTGGCAGCTCTGCTAACGCTCCTGTTTGCTGTGCAAATGTTGCGTCTGTGCGCGTGTTACGTATTTCATTATTTTTGCAAATAAATCGCCAATTCATCATCACTCTTTCAGTGCAAGATATGATACGCATTTCTCAAAACTTAACGCACACTAAGAAAACAAAAAGTGCAAGTTTTGATATTTTCAAAGACATACCTCTATGCATTCCAAGTTTCTAGACTTGTAATGCATCCAAGACGCGTTCTTAATTTTCTATTGAATAGAAGAAGGACTCGTCTAGTTTCGTGTATACCTGTTTTTCTTAATTAGCACGCTCACATTTTTTAATATTTATTCAAAAAGAGCCTTTTTTATGCGATTTTGAAGTCTCGTAACTCAGTTTCACATCATAACGCAGCAACGACATTCAAGGGCATGCTTGTGGTAAACATAGAAACTCAGATTACAAAATATTAGAAGTGCAACGCTAGCCGTTTTCTTGCAAACACAACTTGATTGTGATAAAATTTCTAAGAATTCCCTTAACGCGTTCTTGGTTTTCTCAGACAGCGTTCTGGTATCTGACCTAATTTGTTTTTAAGTGTATGCTAAAGGAACTGAGCTGGTTCATTAGAAGCGTGATTTTTTCGTATTCATATTCAGATTTGTTTAAAATATGTTAAAATCATGGGACTATTTTGAAGCTCGACTCTGTACGCAATAAACCGGTTTCAAAGAAGAGGGCAGCTATTTAAGGAACGATTCTTTAATTAGTGCTTTTCTCGTTCTAAATAAAATCACGTTCTATGATTGCAATTTTTTGAAGCATACTAATTGTCCTAAATAGTAAAAAGGACCTATGATTTAGCAGACGACGCGCACTTGCGCCATCTTTTGAAAGATGGCTGAAATTCGAGGATGAGAAGTTCAGGCAAAGTGGCGCTGATTCTGTCCCTGACGCAGAGGATTCTTTTGTCAAATATTTCCTCGCGCTACTTCCTCGTTCTTGCAGTAAGTCACAGTTAATCTTGCAAGAAAAAAAAAAGAAGAAAATGAGAAGCGCGTTACAAGGGTCACGAGCAAGTTCTTGAAAACGCCTAGCGAATAAGCTATTCAATGCTTTCCGCCAAGTTCCGACACCACGAAAGGTGCAAATATTGAACTCCATATTATGGTGACGACGAAGAAGAAATTTTTTTCCTCCACTCTAAGATTTTTAACAGACTTTTTTTTTTTTTAGGTTCCAGCTTTCCAACCGCGCTGGTTCTGTTTTGTTCGCAATCGTGCAGGGATTTGAGATTTTTAGTTTTAACGTTACTCTACTCGTAGACAACTTACGGAGAGTGTTACGTGCAAACCGCAGTGACTGGTCCTCATAGTAAGGCAACAAACAGCAAGTCATCGTGGCTCAAATCTGGGGCTCAGGAAAAGGGTCTGATAAACCGCCTTTCCATGAAGTGCTCCATTAAAAGCTTTGCACATGTGCGAAACCCTCACTAGGTCGTCTTTCTTTGGATTAATTTTTATTTCATTTATTCAAATAAGAACAATGTCAGCCGATCAACTTTCATGGTGTTGGTTTAATAATGCAACGACTCCAAGCTTCCACTTTGGGCGTTACACCAACCTTGACTCTTGTCCTTTGCAACTAATTATAAGCAGCCAGGTCCGACTTGCTAGAAACAGCGACTCAGCTGAGACTGTGGGAAAGAAAGCAATGTCAAAGCCAGCGCTCGAGCTGAGTGGCACTCAAGCCGCGTCTCAAGACAGTCGCGCGCCCAACCCTTTGCTATGCTTTCTTTCATTCAGTCTCAGCTGAGACGCTGTTTTAGCAAGCCGGATCAGAATCACAACTCGTGAAGTTTCCTCCCGCTTCTCTTTCGTTCTTCGGAGTCCTCGCAATGAGTGTTGCGAAATAAAATCAAGCGAGATGCTCAGTGCTGCCCTGACATGTTCTTCCATGACCGGGCTAGAGAGCGGTTTCCTTGTGATCTTCACTCTCGCCGAGGAGCAATGGGACTTCTTTAGCCGCGTGAAGGTCCATACCAGACTTGTACACGTTACTGAAAAATAGTAACGAATTACAGTTACAATTACTCAACGTTAAATTGTAATTTATTACAATTACAATTACTCTCCCATAAAAGTAAGTGACCGTTACCCCAAAAAGTAATCCGTTACTTTCATGGCGTTACTTTCAAGAATATTGTCTACAATTAAGAAACAAAGGGAAGAGGGTTATTCAAGTTCTTATTGTTGCAACCTGTTCCATTTAATGTCCTTGAGTATTTTTAGCAACAGCTGAGTCTCGAAAGTCTCGTCAGACATTTTGCACTATTTCTTATTGAAGATGTCGACTGTTACGCTGAACACCCTTTGAACTGAGGCACTGTATGGGAGTGGCATATTATTCCTCACGAATGCTTTATGCTCTGCATTGAGCTTCTTCAGCGAAGCAATGGAAGTACTATTTACTTCGAAGATAGAGCAAAGCTTCGTCATAGCAGCCGTTGCCTGATATTCGAGAGTTTTAGTAGATCGTTCCGATACCTCCATACCCCCGATAACGTTATGATAAATGCGCATGTGCGGCGGCGGAGTATCGGGTATCGTTATCGGAGTCATCGGATCAATCTGCTGAAACTCTCCATTGTCGAAATCGCGAAGCTGTAGAAGTCACCATACATCTGGCCAAAAGTAGAATAAGAATTATTTTATGTCCATCTTAGTATACCGGCATATACTGCCAGACAATAGCAAAACATAGTTGTAACTGTAAGGTATTATCGATATTCTTCTTCCTTTGGCTCTGAACAGGTCGAGCCTCGGTTGAGACGTTGGTGAATAAAAAATGGTTTCCAGTATATAAATATCAGTAATCGAAAGGAACGTCGGTTAAAACAAGGAAATGTAAACGCACGTTTACCATGTGTACCTTTCTTGATGCCGTTCAAAAACGCACGGAGCACGAACCGACTGCAGTTTACTCCGGTGTTCTCCAGATAGACGTCTGCTGATGCCACGGGCAGCGATGGGCAGAGAACTAAGTAAGCCGCGCTATGGCTCCACTCACGAGTTTCACTCTCTCCTCAAGCCCAGAATATCAAGTCTACGTCAGCCACCTTATGTTTTATTTGTAAAAATATCTGCTTGAGATAAGATGCGTCCTGCTGGGGTAAAAACAGGGAGAAGAAAAAAGGAAGACTATTACCATTTTCGAAGTGCTCGCAAAAAGCTGACTCACAAAAATGGTGACTGAGATGCAGATAACGTGGCTGGAATTCACAAATGAAAAATGAAGTGGGCCAACCCTAGAAGTTGGACTACAAAAGAGTAAGTAGCTCTTAAAACGGTCAAATAAGGTGAAAGAAGCAGAAAAAATACATCCTGTTTTCTAAGAGAAGATGATAAGGGTGCAGCAACGAACGAGGATGCTTATGGCAATAACACCTTCACATATTATCACATCCCTTTTAGTGGATTTTACGGCAGTCGGAGCGTGGAAAATGGTCGTAGTCACTATAGGAACCGTGCACATCTAATTCAGGCCCCGACCAGGGCACCCCTAGCGGCTAACGGGTCCGTTCCATCGGGGAACTTCTGCCAGTCGCTGCGTTGGTTGTGCGTTGTAGCGAATTAGCGCTGTAATTTCCAAGGTAGCTATTCCGCACTAAGAAAGCCGCAACAATTGATGCGGCAAACAATAGGCGACCGCCGCGACGCGGCCAGCATAGCAAAGATGCGGATCTAATTCAAGCCCCGACCAGGGCGCCCCTAGCGGCAAACGGGTCCGTTGCATCGGGGAACTTCCTTGGAACTTCTGCCAGTCGCTGCTTTGGTTGTGCGTTGTAGCGGGTTAGCGCTGTAATTTCCAAGGTAGCTATTCTGCTCTAAGAAAGCCACAACAATTGATGCGGCAAACAATAGGCGACCGCCGCGACGCAGCCGGCATGCTCGCTTCCCATAACCGAGAAGGACATTGTTAATTCTTGTCTGTGCACTTACCACCTCGAGCTTCTCGAAGAGGCACACAATAACTTGGTGTCCGCCTCGCCCCGCCTTCGATCGCAAAGAAAAAATAAAGGGACTAAAAAAAGCGGATATAACTTGCCCCCCCCCCCTTGTTTTTTCTTATATTTGTGGAAATGTTCATTTTTATTTTTTGACATTGTTGTTAGGGTCTAAAAAAAAGATTCAGGTGCTTAGTGTTGAAAAAAAAAAAAAGGCTTTGCGGAACTGAAGACTGCCAAGCCTCCCTTTCCGGTGTCACTGCGCTCGACTTTACCAGAATAAAAACAACCCTTTCTTTAAAAAGAGGGGGGGGGGGGGGGGGTCCTGAAAATAATGTAACGGATTACAAGGAATCCGTTACGTAAAAATGTAAGGGAATTACTTTAAAATTACTCTAGAAAATATGTAATTATTCCGTTACTAAATTACTGATAAATGTAAGGGATTACAAGTAATTTCGTTACTTGTAACGGATTACGTACAAGTCTGGTCCATACGCACATTCGCGTTTGAACGCGTTTGAGTGCGTTGCGGAGTCCTTGCGTCCAGGCGCGGTCGCTTGCGGTACGACGCGCGCCTTCCCGCAAGGCTCGGCAGCGCGACGCAAGCGAGTAGAGACTCGCTCAACTTTCCGAAGCGTCGCGGTGCGTTCGACCAATCAGAACCCGAGAAAGGAGAGGAGGGTGACGTGTTCGCTCGCGCCACTCGGCCACTCGGCCGACTCGGCGAGAGGTATCCGGTTCCGCTCGCAGTGCTTGCTTTTTCGTTTCGGGGAGCGGTGGGGACTGGTTTTCCCAAGCCTGCGATGTTCAAGCTTGACAAAACGTCGGGGAAGCCAGCGGGATTGTCCCAAGATCAAACACTACGGCGCTGTCGCTGGACGCCGCCATGTTGCCGTGGATTTCGCTTACTATTGGTGAGCCGCTAGCGACGATAGCGCGTTCTTATTGGCTCTTGACTGCGGTTGACTGCGTGTCAGCGCAACTGTGTGTACACGCTTGGCGCAAGCACTCTTCGCAACGCAACGCGTCCGCTTGCCGCTACGGAACGCACCGCGTTCAAACGCTGATGTGCATATGCCCCTTAAGGGTGCGACCACACAACCATGCCCAACGCCGCCTGAGCCATCCTGAACAACTGTTCCCCGACCACTGCGATAGAAATTGTGTGAAATTATACTTGCTTGAAATAACTGTAGTGAGCCGACTGAAATAAGTTTCGGCAATAATTAAATGCTTGTCTATACAAACTTGTCTCTAAGGATACGAAGAGAAAGACGTTCTCCGCATAAGTCCCTGAAGGCAGCCGGCCTCATGACCTGTGGGTCTAATTACTCTAGAAACCTCTCCAACTCAAGCCCGGAGCAAAGAGGACAACACGGTGAAGAGGAGGTGCCTCTCAGAAGGAATTAAAGCGCTGTAGGAGCGGTAGGGTTACAGCGACCCCTACAAGCTGCCGCCGCAGGAAGCAACTACTCCCGGTGGAAAGGCCGTAAGAGATCGCGCCTCTTCGCTGTAGCCCGGCCACTGCTCTGCAAACTGCTGAACGAGGCAATGTCCACTCACATAGGGGCTTTTGCTCATGTTTTTCTACGTTGCGTTACAACTAGTTCTGGGCACTTGATCTATAACCTACCGATAAATCAATTAATGATTTAAGCGCGATTAAATTTTTAACCAGTTAATCCGTTAAATTTTGACAAACGAAAAAGTAAAAATTTAACTCTTTCAACATGCAGACGTGTACGGGTACACCTGTTTGAAGGCAAACTTTAGGTGAAAATTTGACCTAAAGCAAACTCTTGGGGCGAGATGTGTGACTCAAAAGAAGTGGAGAAGGTTATATGTGCCCCCAGCCATTTCAACGCCACGCGATTGTCCGTTTAGCGCAGACAGCTAAGCCCATAGACCTATTACTAAATTACCCAAGCATCAAGCAGAATGCAGGGAATAGTGTTCCACGCATCGCACGTGCTCGCGTCTGCAGCTGTAACTGTCCTGAAAAAAAGCCTAAAACAAATGGCATTTTGCACGCGCGTTCATTAGCGCTTTACTTTGGTTATTTATTTCGAATCTTTTGAACGGGGAAGGCCTGCGCGTGCGGCGCGTGGAACACCATTCCCTGCATTCTCCTTGATGATTGGGTAATTTAGCATTAGATCTATTGGGAACAATCAAAGGAGTTCCTTATTGCTGGAAATTATTAACGAACCTGTTTCCGTCTGTGGCTGGAATAATAATTTGTGAGTGTGACTAGCCTTTCGACTGTTCTCAAATACACATCGAAGTTGATTTAAAATCTGAAATTCTACATTTTGCCGTTTATCACAAATTTAACAAAGACAAACAAAAAATTTCATTTTGACTCTTTTAGAACTATGATGCATGGGAATGTACGAAACCTATTAATATACCTATTGCTATATTACCCAAGCATAAAGGAGATTGCAGGGATTGGTGTTCAACGCGCCGCACGTGCTGACGTCAGCCGTAGTAACTTTTCTAAAGCAAATACCTAAAACAAATGGCACCTTGCACGCGCGTTCGTCAACGCTTGATTTTGGTTATTCACTCCGCATCATTTATACGGGGAAGGCGTGCGCGTGTGGCTCGTGGAAGACCAATCCCTGCATTCTCCATGATGCTTGGGTAATTTAGCAATAGATATATTGATTAATTATTCGATTAAAATTGACGCCCAGTCCTAGTTATAACTTAGTCCGCGGGGCATCTGTGCTTCATATGTCGCATGCAAATCTACTCTTTGAATTGGATCCCATGCCTCATTCGAACCAAGAATGACCCCGTAGACTTTGAACTTAGTGTATACAACGCTGGCAAAGCTACTTGCGCGAGCATGGGGTTTGATCTCGCAGATCTTTTGCACGTGTTCTCGCGCAAACAAAACTATAAATGAAGCCACGCGCCCGCACCAGTAACGGAGTATAGACGCTTTCAGGCAGCTGTGCATAGGCGCCGCCATAACCGACCTTCAGTTTTTGTTTCTTCTTATTCCGTTCGCTCCACTGCATCATTACCACAGCAGGTCAGGTCATTGCCGTTTTAGATTCTACCGCGTCCTTCTAGCCATCATAGGCCCTTGTGGAGACTCGTCAACGCCCGCTTCAGTGGCTCGGCATCTCGGTAAGACAAGAGAAGGTCGGTTATGGCGGCTCAATTTGGCGCGCGCTGAAAGCGTCTATACATGGCTTGCACTGACGTCACAACAGCGGCCATCGTGGTGGTATTGCTGCCGAGCGCGCACCTTCGACAGCATACACTTCGCACCATCAAACTTGTTATTCTCGGCAAGAACAAATAGAAATGACCACCAGCACGAGGCGATGACGTCACGAGCAAGCCATGTATACATCTTTCCATAAAAGCGTACGAGGGCGCGTTCATTGCTGTGTTTGTGTGTTATGCACGAGTACTTTCTGGCTGGCTGCAACTGCGATCGAGCGCTGGCTGGACTGTGATTTAGCATGCGTAGACTGTGCTTTTTGTGAACAGTGGAAACGTGCACAGATGGCGAGAAACGAACTGTCGTTGTATAGTCCCTCGATAAAATTCACGCTTACAAGTACCGCCAACCATTGTGGTGGAAACGCGCAAGACACGTGTCACGACAGGGTGCTGATCCGCCGTCATTCCCTTCCAAGGGCCGCATATTTCAGTTGTGCGCCGCCATTTGCTTCCAAGGGCTGCTCGAGATACAGGTCTCGTGCACTGGCGCATTTGACGCTACTTGCAGACAAACGCCAACATATCGAGGGCTTTATGTCTCTGGCCACCTCGGCATTCATTGCTGAGACTGTGGTTGGCGCGGAATGGCGACCCGCTACTACGAAAGATTTTTGAAGCTCTAAAGTTCGGTTGATTAGGTGTTTCTATCTGTCAAATCTCTCAATTATCGTGAAGACAGCGTGCATATACCTTCATGTGGTCTACGGTTCGTTGTCATTTGAAAAGAGAAGACGGTCTACGGTGTTTTGCCATTTGAACGTGAACGTGCAGACGGCCATAGGAACGTAAAGACACACTGAACTTTGGATGATCTGGACCGCTTGGCGGTTCTCCCATGTACATGTTGTAAAAATAAAAATAAATATTACGACAACAAGTGTGCGTGAGTTAATATTAAAAATAATAATCCTTATTTCCAGACATACATGTGTCTGAGGGGCTGTGGCAAAAGAATACAAAAGGAAATTCGGCACAGACACTTAAGACTGCTTACGTGTGGGAATGCGAAAGCATTGTAGTCCCTTTGGTGAAATGTTTTCGATTTATTTTTTTGACATGCGTTAAAGTTATTTCTGCTGATTCGGTGTGTGACGCGCGGGAGGCAGCACCCGCCACCTTCTCCCCATTGGCTGCGCCGTCACGTGCCCAATGACGCACGCACTTGGCCACACCTTCAGCCAGCCAGATGGTAGTGACGGAACGTGTGCAGTGACGCACGCACTAGGCACACCTTAGTCAGCCAGGACCGTGGAGCCGCCGTGGAGTCGACAATAAAGAAAAGAAGAAAAAGAAAAAGCCGCCGTAGCGTCGGGGAAGCGTGCCCGTCTCGCACCTTGGAGGCCCGGGTTCGATTTCCATCCAGACCGAAATGTAACAGAGTTTCTCTCTAAAGCGCCAGTCATTTACATAGTTTATAGGAACCTTCGTGAAAAATGTGATGTCAATCCGGGCATTTCTAACGTGTTTTTACTCTTTGCGCCATCGGCGATTTTTGGTACCATCTCTCGGTCATGCCGCCGACGACGACAACGGATTTTCGCGTTATGAGGCAAATAATCTTTTCGCATTAAAAAGTCTTCTGACCAGGCCATCAGTCCCTTTTTACAGCATTCAACAGTGTACAGGACCAGTGTCAGCATAAAAAGCAATTATACATAGAATAATCAAATTGTCATTAGCTAAGCGTCGAAGTCACAATAATTAATAATCAACGTCATCAAAAGTTTGAAATAGAAATCATTCACATCACCATCACTGAGATCACATTCATTACCATAAAATGTCAGCGTTACTGTAAAATTCCCCATTTCTGTTGCATTCAAACAGAATATATATATATATATATATGGGTGGTTTCATCTCAAATCGTGCAGGCAAAAAGGGTCGAATTTTTAATTTCGCTGAAAAAAATATATGTTATGGCGTCGTCTCTAAAAACGCAGTAGCCGCAAACCGCAAGTTCGTCGGATTTTTTGTTCTCGACTTACAAATTTTAAAAGAGGCCGCGGCGGAAAGCAGTGTTTTTCACATCCGTCGTGCGTCGGATGTTTCGCTCGATCTCCCGTCGTGGATTTTCAGTCCACATTATATTAACTTTTTTCAAGCACTCTGTGGGCACAGGTAAAACGCTATAATACCATCAAATAATTTTAGGCGTTTTGCTTTTTTTCTGCAAAAATGTCAAAAACGCCCCCTCGGTCAATTGTTGACGAACTTTGACAATTAAATACTGGCGATCTACTTGGGTTACATCAATATTTTTTATGTCTATGGAGAGCCCCAAACACGCTCTTTATAGATATTATAAAATAAATTAGCTGTAATAAATATCCTTAGCGGGACGTTTACGTTAATGTTATGCGAAAACCAAAAAGTACCAATTTTAAGATCAATTTTCTCAAAAAAACCATTTTTTATTTTTTTATTTTTGGTTAAAATATAGATATTATAGTTGTCTACTCGAAAAGCAAGTCGAGAAAGTGTATATTTTGTTTGTATGTTCTATATTTAAGCATCAATATCGTACAAAAATGTGTTTTTACGGCTTGAAAGGGACTTGCGCATTGCGCGTCTTCACAAACTTTGAAATATTTTTGCATTTTTTTTCAAAGCTCCCACGTAAAAATGAAATACAGTAGTTCCACCCTGTTATATTTATTATCATTTAAATTTTATTATAGGCGGCAAGCTACATTTTTAATGTATTTTTAATGTATAGAAATCGGCAGACGTCGTATTGATTCGGGGCCTTCATTGGCCTATATTAACGTCCCGCCCTTCCGGAACCAGCAGATGACCACGACCTTTCGCGCTGGTTGTGTTAGATAGGACGGCCCGTGACAGTAAAGCGAGCAGCGCACCCTGTGTCACGAGGAGTGAAATGGTACGAATGTGTCGTTGACGCGGCGAACAGTGACGGCCACCCAGGAGGAGTCAGTCAGTCAGAGTATTGCAGAAGGGAAAGCAAAGGAACTGTTGCCTGGGAGGATGAGAACACCACGGCCTTACAATATCGACGGTCAACAGTTCTGCCTGCCAAAACAACGCCGCGTGCGAGCTAAAACCAGCGGCGCGGGCACGCACACGAAGATGGGCCGGTTTCGTTAGGGGTGTGGGAAAATTTTGAAACCAGCCATCCGTGCACGCGTAAAACGATACCGCGTATTTGCCCAAGCTTCGAACGCCCTATCCTAGAAATGGCCGTGCTCTGCAAAGTGGCTGTCCTGTGCTCGTCCTCCGTGTTTTACTCTTTCAATTTTATGTACTCTATCTCCCTCCGTGGAAATCCGATAGCACCGAAGGGTTATCTCTTTTATAAACAGCAAAGCCCGGAGACTAGCATCAAAAACGAGCGTGTTGGTAAATATACTTGTGTCTATTCTGCCCGGAGACTAGTTGGGTCGAAGTCAGCCTCCTTGTCAACTATAACCGTTTGTGAAGAGTGGTCTTCTCCCGAGATGAAAAGTTAGCGCCGGCTGACGTGTTCTTTTCAAAAAGGGAAGGGGAAAGAGAAAGTTTGAGTAACTGCATGCAGTAACTACCTCGAAAGCTCCTCTCACGATATGAAGCTCGAGGCATGTTACGTCTCGGTTAGCTTCTGGCGCGCCGCTGCTTGAAACTATTCTTGATTTTGTTCCGCACAGCCCCGACGGATGTGCGGAACAGAGTGAAGAATAGATTCGAGCATCATCTGGACGCCATCATCCTGCCAGGCTTCAGTGTCGTGGGACTGGACTCGGCGTCGGTCAGTTAAGACTTTTTTTAATTTTATTTCGTGAGTGTTTCTTCACTCCGCTGAACTTTGTTTCTCGGGTGCGGTTCTGCTGAACTTTTTTTTTATGTTTCGTTACTACCTGTTTGTTAGCATTGTTTACTTGTTTGTTTTATTTCTTCATGGCGTAGCGGCCTGGCGGTGCTGTAGAGAGCGTGTTCGCACGCGTTTGGTTGTGTCCCGTTTAGGGAATGCCCGGAGGAGTTGGTTTTTATTCTTGCCACGTGCGGCTGAGTTTTTCTGTCTTAATTATTTTTTTTTTCCTTTACGTGTCGTTGACTTCTTTGTCTGACTCTCCACCAGGCGTGGACCTATCGCCTTGCCACCGCTCGAACCTAAATCTTTTATTTTTTTACCGCAATTTTCGTTAAGATCGGAGTTGGGTAATTTTATTCTCATTTATTTATTTTTATTCCCTACCCTTCTCCGTGACAATCTCTCCGTGTGTTTCGCATCGTTTTTGTGTCATCACTTTTGTGTATTACGGAAGTGAAAGGCCATTCCCTGGTGATCTGTGCGATGTGCGGTGAACAAACCCTAGCGTTTGGTTTCGGAAAGAATGGTATATAATAGATCAATAATGTGGTGATTTTTTATGTCTTAGTAATATGACAGCTAATAGCTAGTCATGGTAGTTTACAGTGAAAGTTTTATAAATCGAAAAAATACAACGTCTGTGCCTCTTCGATATTGAAGGTCTACTAGGCCTGCTGATTTGATTAGATATGTTTCTCGTGGTTTCCCGCTCTTTTCAAAACATAAATAACTGTTCAATACCACGAAATGCGTTTATAAGTGATTAAAAAACGCAGACGAAAATTCAAGAAAACTTTTTTACAATTCATAGAAGCGCACGTCTTTTTTTGTCTGACTTAGGTCTTGCAAAACGAAGACGTCTTTTTCCGATATTGAGGCTTAAATATAGAACATACAAACAAAATATACACTTTCTCGACTTGCTTTTCGAGTAGACAACTATCATATCTACATTTTAACAAAAAATGAAAAAAATAAAAAATGGGTTTTTTGAGAAAATTGATCTTAAAATTGGTACTTTTTGGTTTTCGCATAACATTAACGTAAACGTCCCGCAAAGGATATTTAATACAGCTAAATGATGTTATAATATCTATAAAGAGCGTGTTTTGGGCTCTCCATGGACATAAAAAATATTGATGTAACTCAAGTAGATCGCCAGTATTTAATTGTCAAAGTTCGTCAACAATTGACCGAGGGGGCGTTTTTGACATTTTTACAGAAAAAAAGCAAAACGCCTAAAATTATTTCATGGTATTAGAGCGTTTTATCTGTGTCTACAGAGTGCTTGAAAAAAGTAAATATAATGTGGACTGAAAATCCACGACGGGAGATCGAGCGAAACATCCGACCCACGACGGATGTGAAAAACACTGCTTTCCGCCGCGGCCTCTTTTAAAATTTCGTAAGTCGAGAACCAAATATCCGACGAACTTGCGGTTTGTGGCTGCTGCGTTTTTAGAGACGACGCCATAACATATATTTTTTTCAGCGAAATTAAAAATTTGACCCTTTTTGCCTGCACGATTTGAGATGAAACCACCCATATATATATACATGTAAGACGTTGGAATATTTTTTTCAACATCAAATTATCAACTAATTTAATTATTAATGAAAAAATATCAAAAGCCCTATAAAACACACTTTGAAATCTGCTACCCACTCGACTAGCAAAAGTTTAGGTCACTGGGACTAAAAAATACACTTTTACTATTTTCTTGAACATGCAGATTCTTCGACCTCGGCGTACTATTTCAACAATATTTGGGGTGGTTGTTTATAAGGTCAGATAACTGATAATCATGTTTAATCAAACTATCATCAAAATGATGAGTTATATAGGGCGTCCCTCTGAACACCTGTCTTGAAAATGAGTCTGCTATTGCTTGTTTTATCATAGATCAAAATGCAGTCAAAGACTAAGGTACACAAGCACAAACACGCATACTAAAAGCGCACGCCCATGGTGCATGGTTGGCGCTTGATTGCTTTGACCGGGGTAAAAAAAAAACGCATGATAAGACGTTGAGCTCCGTGACATGGTGTTTTTTGGCTCTGCTTGACTGGCCTCATTGACCTGTTATGCCAGCTGCGCTCCGACTTACAGCGAAAATGAATTTAAACGTTTATGTCGTGCAAAACCTCTTTCATTCACGAAATGCTGACAAGGCATGCCTTATATATGTTCTTTATCGTTTGATAACATTCTTCATTGATTGATTGACTATGTTTTTAATGCTTTAATAGTTAAAACGATAGCTACTGATTTGTGAGCCTCTAACGAAATCGCTTTGCCAACCCTGCAGAGTGGAACAAAAAAATTTTGCCCAGCTAGGCACTCTCGATCGGGTCGATGAGCTAGCTGAGCTCCGCTTTTGTGCGAACTGGGCACTGCTATACTCGGCGACAACTTTTCTTGGCAATGCTGCCAAAGCTACAGAGCCGAAGCACGCTGTCTTCTTACGCAGCTGAACACAGTCCTCGGGTCTCAATTGTGTTTTGGCTGTAACGTAAATTATAATCTTAATATTTGTCATTTGAATAATAATTGTCACATCACTATGAATCTTGAACAATAAAAATATAAAAATGAAATTAGTTTTCTAGTTACCAAATATCTGGTAGTAGGTAACAAGAGGAAAAGGAGGTAGAGGAGCACAGAGCCACGAGATCATGAACGGCACGAAAGGGAACGATAAACCGACACTATCGAAACGGGCGTGCCCGGGATCTCTTCCTTAACAGATGACATCTGTTCTGAGCCAGGGTATGTCCTCTGGAAACGGTTTCATAGACACTAACGAGCTGTATAGAGTGCTTGCCTTGAATGCCGACAACGAAACCAAAACTGAAAACGAAACCAAAACTGACGTAATGAAAGCCCGGATGCTTGGCGGAGTGATACATGTGCAGGAGCTCCGCTCCCCCCTAGCATTCCCTTCATTGCCAAGAAAAGTTGCTGGCATTTGTGTCAGCGGGAGCACGGGCTGAGCGCTGAACGTGCACGGGCGAGCAGCAGAAAGGAGGAAATTAAGAGCAGAGGAGGAACATCACTGCCACGATCCTGCTTTCTGGCCACACGGATGAGTGCCGCCATCTAGTGGTTGAACTAATGGCTTGTTCAAGATGGCCGCCGTGGGACCGCCGCCTTAAACAAAACAGCAAATGGCAAGTGGCTCTTGGCGCAGTTAGGCCTCACCACCACTGGCGGGAAACCAGAGCCTCTAGAAGATCTCTCCCCGGACATGAGGGAGAAAATTAGTGTCGGTCCAATACCTAGACACATGCACCCCGTACATAATGCCGAGAAGAGGAGAGCTAGGGCTGAATCCCTCGGTAGATTGGGGAACAACGACCAGAACACGCTATACGCAGACGCTGCCGGACGTCAAGAAGGGCATAGGGTTGCTGTCGTCGTGACACCGGACGGAAGAGTAGTAAACTCAGCCTCAATGAGGACCAAAGTCGTCACACACGAGGAAGAGGCAGCCATCGCCTTAGCCATCGCCTACAACCTCCGCGCAATAATTCTCACAGGCTCGCAAGAGGCCTGTAGACACTTCGTTCAGGGCTCAGTCAGCACACTCGCCCATGAAATACTTCGTAAACACCCACCGGAGGAGGTGTTTCTCATCTGGACGCCAGGACACACGGGGCAAAAGGGGAACGAGGCCGTCAACGCCACATCCCGAGGTCTTCTCATCCTGGCCCCCTCACGCCAACCCCCGTCTTTGGACATGGCGACCGTAACGTTCGCCGAATATTTAACTATATTGAGACTAAACAGAAGAACATTCCCTCCTCCGGACAAAAGCCTAACTAAAGAAGATGAATGCATTATTAGGAGACTACAGACAGACACACTGCCCACGTTGGCTAAACTACACCCCTGGTACCCCTCACTATATTCCCCCTTCTGCCCGCATTGCCGGGAGAAGGCGGACGCATACCACACAGTATGGGCATGCCAACACACACCAACTATAGACCCGATCTCACACGCGTCAAGGGACCAGTGGGAGGCCATCCTGCGCAGCGATGACCCTGCCTGCCAGCATTGGCTGGTAGAGAGGGCCACTGCGGCGTTGGAGGCCAGTGGAATGCTGGAATTGGGATAAACACCTTCTTTCCTCCCCTATTTCCTCTTGGGTGAAACCAGCTGAACAAAGGAAGGAAGATGACAGGAGAAAATAATGGCGAACCGACCGCTGGACTACCAACTGTTTTTTATTAAATCTTCCTCTTCTTTTATTAATTTATATCCAATCCTCCTTTTTCTTTTTCTTTCCCATTGCTCTTATTTGTGCTCTTATTTTTTCTCTTATTTTTTTCTCCTGATTTTTATCAATTACCCACGAAGGGTGCCGTGTAGAAAGAGTTGTTCTTTGGCTTGCAAGGTAATTGAAGGGATGATAAGAGCACAAATAAGAGCAATGGGAAAGAAAAAGAAAAAGGAGGATTGGATTTAAATTAATAAAAGAAGAGGAAGATTTAATAAAAAACAGTTGGTAGTCCAGCGGTCGGTTCGCCATTATTTTCTCCTGTCATCTTCCTTCCTTTGTTCAGCTGGTTTCACCCAAGATGTATCAGAACCAACTAGCTCAGCTTTTCCCCTTAGTATTTCTTTTTACTTTTTTTCTGAAATAAAGATGTTTTCAATCAAACCGTGGGGAAACTAGTGGGGAACTTTAGCGGGGAAACTGAGGTCGTGGGGCGTCACGCCCCACGACCTCATTTTCAATGAGGACCAAAGTCGTCACGCCCCACGACCTCAGTTTCCCCGCTAGATTTAGCGGGAAAGTTGACGTTACGTGACCTCAACGCCACTTCAGTTCAACCCCTGCCCCCCCCCCCCCCCCCAAACCGAAAAAAAATTGGCGAGAAAAATGATGTCTTATGACTTCATGTCACGTGACCTATACACAAATTCAGTTTACCCGCTAAATTTAGCGGGAATATTGACGTCACATGACACGAAATCACGTGAACTACACTCAAATTCAGTTTTGCGGCTAGATTTAGCGAGTAAATTGACGCCATGTGACCTACACAGAAATTCAATTTAAGCGCAAAATTTTGCGGCAAAATTAACGTCACGTGACCTCAACCCAAATTCACTTTCCCCGCTAAATTTAGCTGGAAGCATTAGGTGACATGACTACGTTTCATATGACCTGTACATAAATTCAGTTTACCCACTAGATTTAGCGGGAAAATGGACGTCATGATGATGACACGGGACCTATACTCAAATTAAGTTTCCCCGCTATATTTAGCGAGGAAATTTACGTCACGTGACCTACACATTATTCTGTTTGCCCACTAAAGTTAGCGTGAAAAATTGACACCTGACAGGCCGCAGCCCGTCATTTCCCATACTCTGTGGACGCAGGCCGTCCCGACGGGGAAAGTCAATGGGGTGGAGAGGAGTGGAGGCAACTGGAGGCTTAGTTCGAGAAGAAATGCCTGGAGGTTACTAGCGCTAAACGAAGAACGGTTCACCTAGCAACACAATTGCAGGGCATTTTGCGATCAGTTTGTCTTGCTTTTCTTTACGCGTCTAAATACAGACATTTTTCTAAACTAGACTCCTTCTATACCCGTTTTCACCACAAAAAAAAAAAAAAAAAATTAAGTTTTGCGCATTGTTCATACGCGGCGCGAAGTAGTTCTTACAAGATTTGGTTGTCGGAGGAAAAAGCGATGCTTTTAGCGTTTGAAACGCGTACGTCTTACTAAGATAACATATTTGTAATCCAAAAATCACCTGCATATATCTTAATTATCAACATAAAGGGGAAAATTAGTAATGCACCGCGAGGAGCCGGACTTTTTTTACTACGGTTCTTGAGGGGAAAACAGGTATAGCTTTGTAGCTTCTTTCTCGAGTCGCAAGCACAGGATCCGAGTGGGAAGAGTAATGTCTATTGGCACCATGCGATGTGGGCACATGCCGCCCGGTCGGTAGCGACGGTCAGCTCTTTGGCAGCGCTTTACAAGTCGTGTAGTAGTGTAGTTGCGGCGTTTGAACTGAGGTCAAAGGGATGCAAGGGATGTAGTCGCCTTCTCTAAATTGCGCTCATTCACCGCTTCGTGCAGTGTCTGCTACACCTCGTGTTGCACTACTTCCTGCTGCGCATCGCCGACATCGCCAAGGCCGGGGGTCGGGTTGCGGACGCCTTCTGGATCACGAGGCGCATCATCGACATCACGCCCAACTCCGACCTCCCCGAGAAGGAGGACGACGACGTGAGAAACGAGCGGCGCCGTGTCGCTGACATGGACGTCAGCCTCATGCCCAAGGTGAGCGGGCACTAGGCAATTAACTTTCAACATTACGCCCTGTTCTGGTACATCTTCAAACAGAGCTGCAAAGTAGGGGGTGAGAAAGACAAAACCGAGCTAAAAGACCTGTAATATTGTTGCAATGAAAAGGTGCGTTATTTATAGACGAGCTGAGATGGTTAATGAAATTGAATCGAGTCGTTCCTCCGTGCTTCAGAGGTCTAGTCCTCTTTTTGCTCTTCTTCCTCCAACACCCTTCTTGGTCGTTCTTCGTCTATGTAATAATTTATATATCATAATTATTTCACCTTGATGCATGTCCTTATAGAAATACACGCTCCTGTGTGTTGGCAGTTCCATCTATGTTGCAGAATCTTTAAAGCTTGAAGGAAAAACGCCATCGTTTCGAAAGGGTTTATAGACATGCAATCAGAGTGTTGAACCGGAACCGAACCGAGCCGAAAACCGCAACCGAACCATTATTTTTAGGTGAACCGGAACTCAACGGAACCGAAATCGTCGCCGCCATTTTGGAACGGAACCGGAACTAAACCGGAACAAAGCATAACGCTAACCGGTTTAAAGCGGTTGACGGTAACTATTTTTTTTATAATATCGCAAACTGAATATTTGAGAATAAAAATTGGGAGCTGAAGTTTTATGTATTGATCAAATCGTCATATGCAGAACTGCAATGTCTTAGGAATTGTGGGTTATCGTGGCGCTTTTGTATTGCCACTATGATTAATGACGAGTAGTCACGTTTCACGTGCTCACGTGACCTCACGGTGCCAAAACAGGATGTCAAGTAATCAACTTTACTAGATTACCTCAGCTGTGAAACTCCCGCGGAGGGGGGTACCTCCCATCACTCACTTCAGTCCACCACCCGTCGTTTGAATCGCCATTTAATTTTTTTGTTTTAAACTGTGTTTGTCGTAGAGTACGGTGAAACGCCTTCTAGACGCTGTGCTTCGAAACACACAAATTTCATAGAATACTTTGCAGTTATTATAGCAGCTGTCGGGCGCGTCGACCGACGGGAGGCGGGTCCGGGGCGGCAGAAGGGGGGGGTACTGCTCGTGCAAGCAATGCCTATGAGCAGTTCCGCAACCGGGCTAATTTAGTAACGTTGCAAGAAAAGTCACGCCACGTGCCTCCAAGACGTCACGTGACTCACTTCGTCAAGTTAATTCAAATTTAGAGCGTCACTGGATTCATCAGTTTTGTCGACACCGTGACGTCAAATGACACCAGGACTTCGCACCACGAAGAACGTGACACCATGACGTACTCGATTGTCATGAGCCGGAGTCGAGTGCTCGGCTTTATGAATACCAGTCTCTGCAAACATTCCGGTAATGGCTTGTGTTCACAATAGTAGCCATTAAACGATTATTATACTTTCGCTAAATACTACGTAGAATCACTCACTAACATTATTACCTGAATAAACTTGCTTTAGTTTTTCTTTCTAGGCAATGGCAGTCGCCGAAAAACTTGAGAAATATGAGCATCGTTCATTCCTCTCAACTCGGTGCCAGAACAAGCCGCCACGTGACCTTGTGCCTATCCTATCACGCCAACGTAAACCATACCCACGAGCTGGGGTCGGCAAGGTAGAAAACGGGTGCTGAGCTCCAGGCATTGTTAGAGTTCGGCTATTCTCATCGCCGCCGTGGTTGAACACGAGCCACT
The DNA here is from genome assembly GCA_013358835.2 of Ixodes persulcatus. Lineage (NCBI taxonomy): Eukaryota > Metazoa > Arthropoda > Arachnida > Ixodida > Ixodidae > Ixodes > Ixodes persulcatus. Next base: position 178,742 of record JABSTQ010010834.1, read on the forward strand.
ACGCGAGTGTCCGCAGAGGCGTTGATGGTTACGAGCCGAAGTCGAGTGCTCACGCAGTTCTCGTGTCCAATCCACGAGCCCCGCCCGACGACCCCACCATTACGTTTCGATCCCACAATTACGCCATCAAGCTTTGCGAAGGCAAGACTGAAAGTCGTAGTCCCATTTTATCCTCGCAATCTCACCGCGACAAAGGAGCTTCTGAATTTGTGGCGGTGTGTGCGAGTATACTTGGGACAGACTACGACCACAGTACGCCTCTGCAAAGTAATGAACATTCCAACCGGATATCGTTTCATGGCTATTTTAAAGATGATAATAGCCCAACTCTAACTCTGTCTGAAGCTGAGCCTATGCTCTATCCTTTGGCATCCCCAGCGCATGACTATGATGAACAATGATGGTCTATAAGTAGCGTCAGATCACGGGGGGTTAATTGCAAGTTTTAAAAGGGAAAGCCTTTTTTTGTTGCGTCAGTTATTGCGCGGTGAGAAGACCTAATGGGTGTATCGCAGTACGAAAATTGTTGGACAACCTATTTTACATTTACGCATCACTGAGTCGCCCAACGTGCTTTCGCTTTTGCTGAATCGCCACAGAATTTTTTCCCCGAGAATAGAAACATTGAAAGGACTAAATGTGACTTATTAATCTGACGTTATATATAATTGCAAGTGTGTACACGAAGGATACCTGAAAATAAAAAGAAAGATCCTGGTGACCTCAGATGTACATACAGCCGAACGTCGACAGCCGCTCTGACGTCTCAAAGGAGTGTCGTTTTCACGTTCGTCCCCAAGTTTGCACCATTTCAGTATTTTGTTTAAACTTCACAGTTTTTGGGTGCACAACAAGGGATATGGAGGATTACTGTTCACTGGTGCAACAAATGTAATTGTCGAATCAACACCCCCATACGGAGGAGGGTCAAGAGTCCCTCAAAAATAAAAAGTGTTATCTGACAGAGCAACGAAAAAAGAAAAAAGAAAAGAATGAGGGGTAGTTTTAAGAACATAAGTGTTGTATAGGTTCCTCGGCTCCGCATCTCCCACAAAGACAGGAGAGCGTAGCCTCAAAAATTGCTTAGTTTTCAAAAACGCTCTTGCCAGAAAGCGCGTTTTGTGGTGCCAGACGCTCGTCCCGTTCCTCACGACGCTGCACCAAGCAATAATAATTTGTGTATCTCAAATACATGGCGTGCACTGACCTTACATTAGCTGCTACTGCGGCGGCCTTGCTGCTGAGCACATGCCTTCTCGAGCGTGCATTTTGCACTACCAGAGTTTATTCCTCGGCAAGAACAAGTCACAATGACCACCAGTATAGAGTGCGATGATGTCACGTGCAAACCACGTAAGCAGTTAAGTTTCCTGGTGAAATGGGATGTTCCCAACTATCAAAAGTAGATATTCAAGTTGTAAAGATATGTAGTATGCATACATAGCAATCTCGCGATGATATGCGGCAGCCTAACAAAATGTGAGAGCGCATGACTGATAAAGAACAGAGTTGTAAGGTCAAAACAAGTGCACGCAAAACCGAATATAACATTAGCCTCCCCAGACAGTATTTCGCGAAGTTTCGAGCTCATGGAAAGTGCACTTTTCGAAAAAAGGGTCACTATAGTCCTCCCCAAAAGAGAGGACCGCTCTTGACACATACGAGGGGCGTTCATAAAGTTCTTAATATAGTCACGAAGGAATGGAGATTCAGCAATCAAACTCGAGTAGGAGTTGCGACTTTCTCTACATGTTCGCCACCAAAAGTTACCCCCTTTTTCCAGCGATGCACCAAATGCCGTAGGCCATTGTTATAGAACTCCTCGACTTGAGTGTTCAGGAATCGCTCCAATTCAGCAATCACTTGGTCGCAGTTCATGAAATGCTTTCCTCTTATTTGGCCACACTAGAAGCGTCTGTGCCATTTAACCAAAAGTGTCGTAAACTGGAACGTTGACCCCGAACAACGCTCCCAGATTGAAATGAATATCCTTGGCATTGCTGCCCTTCAAATGAAAAAAACGGATCGCTGCATGTGCTTGGCACCGACGGGTGGTGCCATTTTAGTTTCGCCTCCCTAGCGGCGTTCCGAGCTACTATAGCTTGCGATGTTTATATTCTGCGGAAACTATAGAGGGACGCGCGCTCATGTTGATGCCTGTTTTGTTCCGTTTTCTTTAATTTTTTATGCCGATAATACCAACTTTATGAACGCCCCTCGTATGTTCCTTCAGAAAGGGAGAAACTTCCGTCCTGAAAGCAGGGGAGCAAAGTTCCTCCGTCGCCTCCATCTCATTATGGCGGCCCCGAATTGAGCAAATCGAGCTCAATAAGGCTTAATGAGGACGGTACGTCTATTGTACGAGGCGAGAGCAGCAGCCAAAAAAAAAAAAGCGTTACACGAGCTTTCCGCGAACTGTATTTATTTCCGAAACCGGTTTCCCCCTGCAGGTAAAGAAACTTGCGTTTCGAAAGCAGTCATTTAGTCTTCTCATTGTCGGCACTGCGATGTTAAACGGAGACAACCGCTACCCAGTTTCTTCGTGAACCTTACGCCTTACCCTTGTAATTTCTCGAGCCACAATTCCTTCGTCAACCGCACATCACGGAGGAGTGGTAGACTATTCGCGAAACCAAAAGCAGCTCTCAAAGAGAGCAAATTTGAAGCAGGGTAGTTGTACGGTAACCAGAAATCATGCAAAGTGTAAAATAAAGATAAATCGCTTGCCACCAGATGGCAGGGTCAAGCAGAGTAATAGTAAGTAGCTAGCCTAGGTGGTGCTACGTACCGCTGAATTTATGTGCTACAAAACATATTTATATTTGCTCACGCCACCATTACACTTCGGGCCCTTCGGGCACCTGAATGCTAACTTTAGCATTCAGGAGGTTGACTAACCGCAGAGCTCCTGACGTCTTCTGCCCAATCAAAGCTCTACCATGTCGACTGTTACATGCCTGGGTGAATCGGTTGGAAGTGAAGTCTGTTCTTCTTCTTACCTGGGTTGTACAGAAAATTTGTTTATTTTTGAGGCTTACCGCCGAATGTTAAGTCCTTTATTCGCGTTCCAGGTCAACAATAAAGATTTAATAAAGGTATGTACAATAACATGGGTTTTCAATGAACGTTTTTGGGCGTTTTCGATCGGCTCGTGTGGTAGGATAGATGCGATGTCTATGTGCCGGGGAGAAAACTATCTGGCGTTACTTTTTGCTTGTATAAGGGCTCCTCTTGGAAGATTGGAATTTCCAAAGTAAAGTGAATTTAATTTATCCATCGGGTACAGTGAATTACGATGTCCGCCGCGTGTCTTATCTGGCGTATCGAGTAGGGGAGAGGTTGTTCCTGAGTGGATGTCGCTGGAAGAGTCTGCGAACGCTTATGAACGACGAACGCAGCCTCCCGTGGTGTACGTGCACGAGCTGCGCAAGGTGTACGAAGGAGGGAGCCAGTGCCGGCCCCGGAACAGCGTGAAGGTGGCCATCCACAACCTGTCCCTGGCCATCGACACGGGAGACATCTTCGGCCTGCTGGGGCCCAACGGGGCAGGCAAGACGACCACCATGAAGGTCATCGTCGGGGAGGAGAGTCCTTCCAGCGGGAGGGTGAGACGGTGCAGGTGGACCCTGTAGTACATACTCTTGAGACACTGATTTCCGTTGCAGTACAGTGTTGATATTGTAATCGGAAAGATTACGTACTTACGGGACTTCCGTAAATGGCGAGGACACGCACTTCCATTCGAAACTTATCACGTTTCTAGGGTGTGACAATATCGCTGCCTACTTTCTTGGTCTTCTGACATACACAAATAATGTGTGGTCTAAAATCACTCGTATCTAGTCAAAGAAGAATTACTGACACGTCATAAACCTAACCTCGTACAGCTGTCCAACGTCGGTCATCCAGATGACAGCAGCATTTTCATAGGCTTTTTCATCGTGAAAGTTGCGAATACCTTTTGGTTGTATCCTTCTTATTTTATATACAGGTACACCCTAAAATTGCATGACGTGTGATTTCTAGATTTAGGCATTTTTACTACAATTCGCGGAAATTAAAAATGAGCTCCAAAGCTTGCGGTCATCGAAGGCTCATGGTCAAGTGGACCAGTGGCTTCCGATGGCGTACAGCAAATTTTCAGCTGAACTGCTTGATCAATTAAATAAGTTAATAGCAGATGTGCATCAGAAACAGCCGTGATTGGACGTGCTTGTGATCATTAGAGGCGGAGTGGTTAAGGCGAGCGTGTTGTGATTATGAATACTTAATTTAGAAAGAATAAAACACGGAGGACTTTCACAGATAACCACACTCTTTCTTTTAGCCAACCGGAAGGAGGCCAATCCGCCCGTCGATAATAAACACCACACCCACTTCAGAGAATGTGCGACTGAGAAGGTGTTCTCGATGCCCCTGAAGTGCGGAGCTGAATGCATTGGCCAAACTGGCCGTTGCATAAAAGACCGTCTACGAGTGTATCAAAACGAGGCAACATCAAAAGCCTATCATCGTACACATTCCATCGCTGCCCAAGCGAAGAAGTGTATTGGGTGCGTACCAAACTTTGACTGCACCAAGGTCCTGGGAACAAACACATCCTCAGTGATTAGGATGGGAAATTATTGAAACATTCGTCATCGAAAAAGCAAAACAGAACGTCTCATATGCATCGTTAGCCGTGAAAAGACGTGGCATGGAATTTTTCAGGCCAGAGCCAGAAAAAGAAAAATCATAAACATGAGCAATCACGATACGGTGACTGAATCCTTATCAGCGCTCCCGTTCGTAACCTCCTTTCATTCAGCCGTCACCCGTTCTGGTCAACGCGGAAATTTTTAGTGTCCGGAAATAAACATTCGTCGTTGCTAAATTATAGTGAGGTTGTCTGTGAAAGTACTCCGTGTTTTTATTCTTTACATATTTAGTATTTTGAGGTAATATTGACCCTTATTGTCAAGTTACTTAGTTTTATTAATAACCTATGAATCAGTAGAGAAACAGTACCCGTTAAAACAAACTCTCCCTCTTTTCAAAGCGAGCAGAGGGCCAATCACTGCGATCTACAGAAGATAAAAAAAAATGACAGGCACTAAAAAAAGTGTCACTAAAATCGCGAACTGTGCTGGCCCAAAGGGCATGACTTTCACTTGGTCGTGCCAATCATATCTTTAATGCATACTGTATTACAGCGATAGTTACTCTCGGCTCTTCAAACCACTCGAAATGACGTCCGTCGTCGTTGTAGCTCAAGTAGTTGCCATAGTAGGGCGTAGGGTGTCCGTCGTCGATATCGCCAAATGCTCGAAAAAGATGTCCCGCCGCGGTGTTTTCAGGATTTGATCCTGGGTCCGTCGCGCGTGAAGCGGGCGACGTTACCACGGAACTACGCCACACACATGTGCGTGTGGGTCTCGAGTAGCACCCACTAGATGGCCACAGTTGGTGTGATGTCGGGATATTTCTTTACCCTTCCTAATTTATTCCGGATGTAATCAAAGTTAATTGTTGAGTTTGAAAGCTTCGTCTTGGTGGCGCAAGCCGCCACCCATTGACAAGTGTTCGGCCGTATCCACCCTTCCGATACCACATAGAAGACAAGACTTGCGCATTACGGCATCGTTAGTGGGTCCTTGAGCCGCCCCAAGCGGCGAACGCGCTGAACCTTGACGGGAGTACGGCGCCAAGCGGCAGACACGTGTGTGTTGGCGTCGCCGTGTCCTACCGTCGTGCTTGTTGTGAGACGCTGAAAGACTCGCTCACGCGTCTCGTCGTTCGCCGCAGGGAGAACAGTGAGGTGCATGCTCGTGAAAACGAAGCCACGAGACTTCATGGTCGAGACTCCATGGTGCGCGAACGCGACACCGATGCTCAAAACTTCGCCGTGACGTGTCGCAGTCATCGCTGCGACTGTACGCTTGATTCACACGGAACTGCCAATTTTTCGGAAGTCCCTTCACTCGAAAATATCGCTTCATAGGCTATATAGGGGACCGGTGGCCGAGTGTGTTAGCACGTCGCAGCTTGGAGCACGTGGAGCGAAAGCTCGCGCTGCAGAACCCAGGGATCCTGGGTTCAATCCCTACCCCTGCCCTTTTCGATCTGGATGAGCATCGTACCGGCGTGCGGTCGTGTATCACTACTGCGTCGTGCACGTTAAAGATACCAGACTAGCGGTCGTACTGCGCTGGCTAAATCTCTCATCTGCAGCTGTGACACCAGACGCCCACTGAGGCTGACTAACTTCCGGCTGCCTACACATACGAAAAGCAGAATTATTGTAAGAGTGATTGGCCTTCATTCGCTCTGTGGTGAGGTAGCTGAGCATTAGACGTTTTAGTGTGTTTGGAGGTCTTACATTGAGCAGTATGTGCACACTATAATCGCTGATGACCAGATAATGCTCCAGGTGTCACATTTATTCCTAGAAGTTTCACGTTATTCGGGCAAATTACTATAGGTTTCTTGCTCCCCTTTGCATCCCAGGTGGCCGTGGGCGGCTTTGAGATCACGTCCAACATGTGCCAGGCTTTCAAGATGCTGGGCTATTGTCCCCAACACGACGCCCTCTGGAACAACCTCACCCTTCAAGAGCACCTGCACCTCTTCGGTGCTCTCAGGGGAATCAAGTCCCACGAAATCGGCCCAGCCACTTCGTGGTAAGCACGCAGCAAAGGCCGCAGACGCCGCAAGTACGATCTGTCTACACCAACCCGGATGGCTGATCTGCTTCGCGTACACAACTTCCTTGAGGGCCTTACAAGGCTCTTCGGCCGCATCTGCTTGTTTCCAAACGCTTTTTTGCGTCCAAGATTCGAAGCAACTTTAAGCCTCACGCTAGAAACTAATAAGTTATAACAAAGGTCACCAGACTGAACCGAACTGCTCAAAGTGACAGAATGCGGCTTAAGAACGTCACAATGGTCCACCAAAAAAGGTGTGTACTCGGCGCCAGTCCGTCACCTCTGGACAGCCGGGAAATTTTCGAACATCCCACCTACTCACTGACGTGCTCTTTGTTGCCGGTTGCTTTAGGTGCCTTGAGGTCAATCTCAGCGGCTACCAAGAGTGAATCCGTTGTTACCTTTTTTAGGCTCAAGGCGAGCATCTACTTATGTCAAGAGTAAAGATCTTGTTGGCCTGAAGTGCATGTTGCAAAAGCGCCGTGAGAGTTGTTAGCAGTAACGTACCTAACTTTATTTCGTTTCATTTTATTTAATTTTATTGCCTTAAGGTTTTCTTGAGAAAGGCATTACAAAAGAGGGCGTGAAATTCGATATTCTACAATAAAAAACACTGCAAAAAGAAAAAAAAATGTCAAGAAACATCATTATGTAAACATTATTCAAACATTTTAGAAATATTGTGCGAAAAACATTTGTAGTTACTACCAGTTACCAAGCTTGAAGGCAGGATATTACCATCTGATATTCATAATGGGAGGAGTGAGCATTGAAATGTGTTGGTTTAAAAAAAAAATGGGTTCTGCTTTGCAGAGGTGATCGAAGCGAGAGGAAATATGATGGGCCGGACAGATAAGGGTTCGGGGAGACGACAGGTTATTGCACAATCTGTGTGTGAAAGAGAGCCGGTCTATTTTTTTTCAAGCACCGAGAGTTTGTAGGGATATGGATTGTTTTAAAGAAGAGAGGCTACTCCAGGAGCAGTTTCAAGTGATGAAACGAGTAGCATGATTTTGGACAGCTTCCAGTTGGTTAATTAAATAGCTTTGATGAGGGTTTCATAACACTGATGCATACTCCAGCTTAGTTCTGACTAGCGTAATATAAGCTAAACGTTTAACAAAAGAGTTCGCAAGAAAAATATGCCTTTTTAAAAATCCGAATGTTTGGTTATCTTAAGAAAAGGTGTAGTTGACGTGACTTTTCTATGATAAATCTTCAGAGAGGTACACTCCTAAATATTTAGATATGTTCACTCACTCAATGTCGCCAGATAAAATTGAATATGAAAACCTAACTTTGTTTGGTGATCTTGAGAATTACCTTATTTTGAATTTATCCTGATTGATGGTCATGCGTCATGAATGACACCAAGTTGTTAATGCTTCTAGATCTTATTATACAAGGTTATGCAGTCATCAGTGGAAGAAATATTTCGATAAAGTACAAAGCCATCAGCATATAGTCTCATTCTAGTTGATAATGAAGAGAAATTGTAATTTATATAAATTAGGAAATGTACACTCTAAAAAAAAACCAGTGCGTCTACTTTCCCGCGTAACAGTCGGAGAGCCAATCAACGCAACTTACGGAGGCAGCTCAGCGAATGGCGAAGCCGAAACATATTTTTAGACCAAAAAGCGTAGTCGGAGTTGTGAGATTAAGCAATGCAAAACGTTACGCTTGCATTGCGTAATGTCACAACTCTGATTGCGTTTTTTGGTCTAAACAAAGCTTCGGCATCGTTGAGGTGATTGGCTCTCCAAGTGTTGTGCGGGAAAGTCGACGCACTGGCTTTTTTTAGAGTGTAGCGACTCTAGAACATAACCTTGAGGCACGCCAGAGGCTGAGATCTGTAGGAGGGGTAGTGCATTATTGACGATCAAAGATTGAGCACGATGTGACAGGAATGCTTGAATCCAGGAGACAACGTTACTGTTGACGTTTAGATATGAGAGTTTGGATATAATTTGTTATGGGGGACCCGGTTGAAGGATTTTCAAAAGTCTTTGAAGATTGCGTTTGTTTGTTTGGAAGAATGCAGATTAGTATGTAGATCATTTGTAAGTTCAAACAGTTGGGTAATACAGGAAAGGTTTTTACAAAAAGCCCTGCTGATTAGAGAACAACAAGTTGTTCCTATCCGGGTGTGACCTTATCTTGCTTTTGATTTCGGTATGACAACGTCATATGCTAGGGCATAAACATACGAAAGCGAATTAAACGTTTGGTTTAAAAGTAAATACTAATCAAGCTGTGTTCCCTTTCTTGTTTCAGGTTAATGGAGAAGCTGAACATCCAAGAACACGCTGGAAAGCGAGCGAAACAACTCTCCGGTGGAACGAAGCGGAAGGTTCGTGTTCAACTATGCTCGAGCTGCAGATCTTTCAGGAGACATAATGTTAGGAAGATACTTGTGTTTCTACCAAACCTCACCGCCTGTACTTGTTATGGACATTGATTTCTTTATGCGTTTGTTAAGTTCCGACGCGCTACAACTATGTAGGGCACATCCCTCTTGCGGCGGATTACAAACAGGTGCACTATGCAAGGTTTTGGCTTCATTAAGACAAAGCCGTAAAATGAATACCTATCTGACTTCAGAAACACCTAAATAGTGACACCTATTCGTATATATGTCCCGCTTTTCTAGAACAAAAAGTCATAATTGAATCAAATGTTTATTTGCCATGTCACTGCTGTATTGAAGACAAACGTTGTAAGCAGGCGAGTTATCTGGTTAATGTTACACATGATTCTAACCGGAGACGTATGCGTTTGTCCTCTTATCGTCCGTTTGTCTCCGATTCTCCGGTTGAGAATCATGTGTGTCATTGCTATATGCTTTGGCCCCACTTTTTTGCCCGAGAGTTAACTAAATAAGATGCATTTTTTACGTGGTGCGTAATCCCTGAGCAATGAACCTATGGCAGTGAACTGGAGGTGCTTTGGTCGGTTGCTAGTCAGCGCGTCTGGTGGCCAAAATGGGCAATTTTGGGAAGGCCTAAGCACCGATCGATTGGACACAAGGTCTGCGTCAGAGTTCGGCAAGGCATTCGGACGTTCGAGCTCGAGATCGGCTCCAATGATTGCGACCCCGGGCCGTCTCAGAGTTGCCGAAAATCCCGCATAAGATGGCGCCACCTGTCGAACCAAACTTCATTGCCCAGGGGGTATTAGCGGCGAGATGTTTTGGTGGCGCCCTCCTGTGGTTCCCCCTTGTGACGTCATTACCTTGCAAACAACAAGTTCGATGGTGTTTGTTATTAGCATGGTGGAAGCTTAAAATCATTGCGCTCTCAAAGGAACACTGCCAACACCGTCAAAATTAAAGTTCTTTCATTCCTCTTATTTCCGTCTATGATAAATCCCCTTTCCGACGTCATAGTCAGCGTTCGGCCAATCGTGGAAGGCCGACCACAGCGACGCTTTCGGTCGCGCACGGGGCTAATAGAAGAATTGTCTCCCGTTGCTTACTATTGTGATACGGTGTGCACTAGTTCCTACCTCTGCGCCCCACCAGCTGAAAGATTAAGCGTACATGACAAAGAGCATCTGCATTTTGGTTTACGTCTTCGTCTTCATACCGAATCAATACGAGGAAATCAATTAGAATTATATTTGAATAAAGTACAACGCATATCCACTGATCCTATGCTTCGTTTGACCTCCACTGCGAGCACAGCAGAAGATAAAAAGAGTAAGCTGCAGACTTTTAGCGTCCCTGCCAAGCACGCGCGCTTCTGCAGTGCTAGCATCGTTCAGGGTAACATCAAATGGTTACATGCTCGTGCTTGTAGCTTCGGTTTTAATTCACAGATAATATGAAACCAAATATAGTGTCCAGCTTTAAAGGGAAACTTAGGTCAAAATTCAAACCAAAGTAAATGACTGATATTGATTTAGGGAGACTAGATACGAGCACTGCCAAAATATTACACAAATGAAAAGCCGCGATCCACTCTAAAACTGATATTGGGTGATTCCACGTCAGTTCATGCAATGACGATCCGGGTCATAATTTAGATATTTTTTGATAAAAATATATATGAAAGCCATGTTCATGGGAGGAACATTCAGCTATATATGAACGCCGTAAAAACATTTCTCGCTGAGATATAAAATAGAGAAACTCGAGGCGTTGAAATTGAGAAGATTTCACAATGCTACTTTGCACAGTCGTCATTTCTTCATCGAAGCTTTCACGCCACCATAACTTTTTTAATACGTTGTACAAAAGATATACAACACAAACACAAAAAAATTAAAAATATCAATAAATTATTTCTATATAAACAAAAATATCAAACATGGCATAAACACCTGTTTTAGAGACACATTCACACTTTTTTTTCCAAATAAACCATCTTTCATAATACTTCACAAAACATATCAAAATGCGCGCCTTTAAATACTCTTTGCGAATATATAAAGGTACTATGCCCACCCTCCATTATCGTTTTGTTATTAACGCGGAAATGCGGCTGATTTCTCAAAATGTGGCAAGATTGGGCGTCGATATTTAAAAAAAGCTCAATCTTTTATTTTCTTTAAACTCCTCTTGGCTCTTTGCAGTGACTCGAACTTACCTGTCATGGCAAAAGATTGAGTAACATATAACCTCCTAACGGGCAAAGCTGCGACAAACCTTCACTCGGAGCGAGCCGACGTCTTCGTCATAGCGGCTTTGCCGCACAGCACCAAACAGTTTGAGCTTTAGTTATGACATGTATTTTATATCATTAAAATTCTTTTTTTTTTTCATAAGGGGTGAGTATTATTGACAAGAAAAGGGACTTGAGCTGGAATACCATTAATTAGCTTAAAATTCACAGACACGAAACGGTCCCACTGTGCAAATTCGCTAACTATGCATACATAAGCTTAAAACTCTCAGTTGTTCGAGAGGCCATGTATACTTTCGGCTTATGATGACTTCTACAGATGAGATACCTGGATTCCTCTCACAGGTTTTACAGTGGTCCACTCTGCTTGCTTCACTGCACGAAACTCTCGAACCCATTCCGCAGACTGGTGGAACATGCAGACATTTGTTACTTTTTCACGTAGCACTTTCACAAGGGTTTACTACGGTTGATCGAATGCCATTTCATCGAAGCACGTTTTAGAGAATGGGCATGTTTTATCGAAGCACGGTTTAGAGAAAGCAGAGCCTCAGTTTAGAGAAACACCGTTTATTGAAAAGGGGACGCTATTTAAAAAAGGCTTTCTTCCCTCGCACGTGTATCACTGGTGCGCGTGTTAACCCAGCCCCCCCGCTGCGCTCCCGCCGCTTCGCGGCGGCAGTCTGCGGCGGCTCATTACAAAATTGTTAACTCACCTGACGTATCCGTACACGCCGCTTTGCGGCGGCCGAAGTCGCTAAAAGGAGGCTCATCACCATTTCCCCTAAACTGAGTTTCTCTAGAAAGGGATTCGATAGACTGGGGTCGGTAAAACAGCGTTCGCTAAAACGAGCTTCTCTAAACCGCATGTCTCCGCTTTCCACAAAGTCTTTAGCGGTGACAATCGTTGAGTTGAGCGAAGATCTCAAGTTGGTGAGCGTTGCATTGTGTTTACGTACACCACCTTCTCCATCACAAGCGCTTTTTCCGTGTCCAGTGGCTGAAAAGATCCATCTTGCCGAAGAGTACGACTTCCGAGACGATTCGTGCAATAGGAAGCGACTCCTGAAATGCGCCGCCGCTCCGTCTGATACAAAAATCATTTCAGAAAAGGCTGGTTAATGTTCTTCAACATGCTCTTTTATGGCTTCTGTGGCTAAAAGAGCGTGAGCTGCGTTATGTGTCATGTACCATCGCTGACAACGGCAAAGCTTTCCGTGCCTTGCGTGGACGTAACCGCACTTGTGAAGAGAGACACCTGAGTTTTTTTTTTTTTTTCAATAAAAACTCTGCACTTCGGTTGGGAAGAGTTGTCCCGTCCCCTGTCTTTACTTATATAACTCTTTCTAAACTTACAGTACTGTCCACTTTTCCGCAAAATCGAAGTGGAACATCACTGCCTTGGGTGGTAAGGCGGTTCTTGTGTCACGTATCAGGCTTCGTTGAAGGTCACGGATGTAAGAATGCCTCATGTACAGGGTGTCACAAAAGAAAATTTACACGGTCTTTTTGACTGCAAAAATAAACTAGGCATCGCCGAACGCTCATTCTCCACCCAAAGGTAGTGCTAGAGGTCACAACCAGATGCCAAAGTTTCAGCCCGATCCGATAACTTAATCAAAAGTTATAAGTGATTTTCTGAAAATTTTAATGGGAAAATTGAGCCCATTTTTGCCCGTTTTCGGTTTCTGGTGCCATAGAGCCCCATGTGTTTGAAAACTCCGTCGGCCGCCATTTTCTCATTGAAATTTTCAGAAAATCACTTATAACTTTTGATTAAGTTATCGGATCGGGCTGAAACTTTGGCATCTGGTTGTGACCTCTAGCTCTACCTTTGGGCGGAGAATGAGCGTTCGGCGATGCCTAGTTTATTTTTGCGGTAAAAAAGACCGTGTAAATTTTCTTTTGTGACACCCTGTACTTTTCACTCTCCAGTTCCCGCAGGAAGGCGGAAGTGCCCATAACCTTTTTGACGAGTTCACCGGCGTCCCATAACGCGAATCAGATCTCTTCGTCTTCGTCGAGATGGAGCGACTGCAGCGAGATGCTCTGCGTTCTTGGGCACTTTTCGCAACGGCGCAGGAAGCAATCGTTCTGTGGAGCACAGCGATGAGCTTGAGGTCGTCTTCAGTAAATGTCTTCTTTGGGGCATTTCTTATTGCCGTTAAAAGCAACTGAAAATTGACGCAATATATGCATGCGCACGCCTCATGCTTGGGACTTTTTTTTACCCATTTTGGTCGTAGGGATTGTAATTTGGAGATGCCTAGTTCTGGATGGGGATGGTCCTTCCTAAACAGCTGGTAAGCTTCCTTAATAGAGCGGGTCATAAACCTTTTTACGACTTTTGACATGTCGTTGATCATGGCTTTGACGACGTCCTTTTTGTTGGGGCTTTAAACAGAGCATGCGAAGTCGTTGCGTGTGTAGTACTCAATCGCAACCCTCACGTCTTCGGCATTCGCCTTTTTCCCCATGTAGGGATCAGGGGTTGCCCATACACCACCTTAACGCTTCAGTTTTCTTGTTTTATCGATCATGTAGGCAGTCGCTTCCGGCGGCAGACGCAATATTTTTTTCTTCGAGATGCTTGGTGGCAGAAGCGTGTACAATCGCTTGCGTTCCTAGTGGGAACTGCATGCCTTCAGCGCTTTGCGGAACGCGTCAAACCACTCCGCGCAGTGCTCAGTTTCGTGGGGTGAAGCAAGCAAAGTGGACCACCGTAAAACCTGAGAGAGGAATCCAGGCATCTCATCTGTGGAAGTCATCATATGCCGAGAGGCCGAATGTATACATGGCCACTCGCGCAACTGAGAGTTTAAGCTTATGTATGCAAAGTTAGCGAATTTTCAGAGTGGGCCGTCTTGTTTCTGTGAATTGTAAGCTAATTAATGGTATTCCAGCTCTAAGTCCCTTTTCGCGTCACTAATACTCACCCCTTATGAAAAAAAAAAAAGAATTTTATTGATATAAAATACATGCCATAACTAACGCTCAAAATGTTTGGTGCTGTGCGGCAAAGCCGCTATGACGAAGACGTCGACTCGCTCCGAGTGAAGGTTTGTCGTAGCTTTTCCCGTTAGGAGGTCATATGTTACTCAATGTTTTGCCATCACAAATTAGTTCAAGTCACTGCAAAGTGCCAAGGGGAGTTTAAAGAAAATAAAAGATGGAGGTTTTTAAATATCGACGCCCAATCTTGCCACATTTTGAGAAATCAGCCGCAGTTCCGCGTTAATAACAAAAAGATAATTAAGGGTGGGCATATTATCTTTATATATTCGTAAAGAATGTTTAAAGACGCCAATTTTGTAATGTTTTGTGAAGTATTATGAAAGAGGGTTTATTCGCAAAAATACTTTGAATGTGTCTCTAAAACGCGTTTTTATGCCATGTTTGATATTTTTGTTTGCATAGAAATATTTCATTGATATTTTAATTTTTAGTGTATGTGTTGTTTACCTTTTGTAAAACGTATTACAAAAGTTATGGTGACGTGAAAGCTTCGATGAGGAAATGACGACTGTGCAAAGTAGCATTGTGAAATCTTCTCAATTTCCAAGCCTCGAGCTTCTTTATTTTATATCTCAGCGAAAAAAGTTTTTACAGCGTTCATATATAGCTGAATGTTCCTCCCAAGAACATGGCTTTCATATATATTTTTATCAGAAATATCTAAATTTTGACCCGAACCATCATTGCATGAACTGACGTGGAATCACCCTATTAAAAATCTACTCCGTGAAGGTGGTTGTACAGCGAAGCTGTAGTGTCACCGGCAACAATGTCCACCGCACTATAGACACTTCTTTTACGGTAAGCGCCACCAGGTGTTGCCCCAGTCTTTGACGTCCCAGAGAACTTCCGGTTTATAAAACGAATGAACAAAGGCCACCTTAACACCGCTGCTTGAAATGCAAATGTTACGTTTAACCACCAATTTTCCAGGTGAACGCCAAAAGAACGAAAGAGTGCGAGATCTGTTAAAACGTTTCGAGTATTATTGTAAACCAACTTGCCTCTTCCAGGATGTAATATTGTACAGCCGAAGGCCCTCGTTAAATCTCCAACTATGTTGTTCGTGTAGCACTTATGCTTTCTAGCACTGTTGACATAAGCAAGCTCGACAGGCTTGCAAAGACGGTGCGACCGGAAGTCGCTTGGGATGCAAACGGCAGTTCATGTTTGTAAACAGCAAAAGGATCTATACCAAATTATTGACGAAAGAAAAGTAAACGCACTGTATCAAAACTTATTTCTTATATACGAAAGACTTCGTACACTGCCGTTGCCGCGGCAGCTTATGAAACCGAAATCTTTACCGCGAAACGCATGCGGGGTGCGCTACGTGCTTCGCGTTGTTAGCGGGGCTTGTGACATCACTCCACACTTCGTACTGTGCCGTTGCCGCGGCAGCTTACGCAACCGCAATCTTGCCGAGGCACGCATGCGAGGAACGCTACGTGCTTATCATCAATCACGTGGTTTTTACACTTGGTTGTGGTTATCTTGTTGAAACAAGTGTCAAAACATGATAAGAGATAAGGCGCGTGCGAACTGTGATAAGGCGCACGCGATGGTTTTTTGTCGACTATTTTATCTGTCGACTACTGTTCTGTCGACGGACACGAATAAACCCGACCAACGAGTGATACACAGCTTCTCTGTAAAATGCTAGCCCCTGCTTCTCAGCGGGCATTCAGCGGGGTGGCTGTTTGCGGAGCAAAATCTTGTGCCCTGTGATGTAATCTTCGTTTTCAAGGAAGTATTTTTTTTGTGCTGCCACTTCTTTTGTTGTGTACTTCCCAGCCGTCCCAGTGGAACAGCGCTTCAGACGCTCAGTCCACACATGCACGAAGTTGTCGCGAATGCTTCAAACGAACAGTGCACATCGCAAAGACCAACTTTTCACGAGACTCGCAATGATGCACCACTCGTTGCCTTTGGTGAGAGAGGTTTGCCTAATCGCAGCTGAGCTACGCCATCAGCATGCTGTGCAAGCCGCGCGTCGTGCTGCTGGACGAGCCGTCGACAGGCATGGACCCTCAGTCCAAGCGCTTCCTCTGGGACACCATATGCTCGACGTTCCCCCAGGGGGGCGACAGGGGGGCGCTGCTCACCACGCACTCCATGGAGGAAGCGGACGCCCTCTGCACCAAAGTGGGCATCATGGTCCGAGGTGCACTCCGGTAGGTGTATGCGTAGGTTGGCTACGTGTAGGTGGAGATTGGTCAGATGATGCAGCTGGATCGCGTCCCCGACTGGTGTATTTAACGTCTTGCACCCTAGTTACACGGACATCCTAAACCACAGTTAAGTTTGATCTCTGAACTGCTGTTTAAGATGCGCGTGTATCCAGTATATCGGCAGTAGTAGTAGTAGTAAAATAGTACAAATTAAGCTAGCTTGTGTAGCATCATCTTACCTGACGATGATGGGAGGTTTGATGGGGTGGAAGAGTGGAGGGATGAGATTACGTAGATGTGTTATGTCAGGTTCGCATACCTCACGTAGTAAAAAAAAAAAAAAAAAAAGATCCGCGGTCTGCTTTTTGTTTTTCTTTTGCACTTTTTATCAATTTCGGGAGTTTTACAGGCCAGTCCAATGACGGGTATCTGGCACGCCTGAGGATTAATTTTGAGCACCTGGGGATAGTTTAACATGAAACCGAAAGCGAACCTAGCTTTCGGTTTCATGGTAACACGGCTCCTTCTCTGCAATAAGCCTCCGCCAGATTGCGGGCAGCTCTGCCGGGAGGCGAACCCGCCACCTAGCGATCCGTAGGCCGGCGCTTTGCCTTGGCGTCACCGAGGTGGCCTTGCAGTTCTTGTCTGAGGGTCACTCAGTGATATATTTTTTGCCAATTTACCCTAATTCATCAGGTGACAATATTTAAAAAAAGTCAAATTTGGGGGTTTTACGTGCCAAACCAACGACGGGCATCTGGCACGCCCCACCGGAGGACTGAGGATTAATTTAGACCACCTGGGGATCTTTTGACGAGCAACCGAAAGCTCGGTTACACGGCGCCTACTCCGCAATAAGCCTCCGTCAGATTGCGGGCACCTCGGCCGAGGTTCGAACCCGCCGCATGGGGATCCTGCAGGCCAGCGCTCATCGCCTCGGAGTTGCACAATATTTGTATTGCATTTAAGGAACTGGAGGTGCAACTGGATTGCAAGTTGACGAACCTAGGCTGAACCGCCTAGTACGACACGAGAGCACGAACAGTGTGCAACCCGTGCAGGTGCCTCGGCTCGACCCAGCACCTGAAGAACAGGTACGGAGCCGGATACACGCTGGACATCAAGATGCAGCGGCGCGACGGCATCTGGGAGAAGAACCTGGGCAACCTGAAGACGTACATCAAGGACGTCTTCCCGATGGCCAAGCTCCGGGAGGGCTTCCAGGACAGGCTCACGTACGACATTCCCCAGGCCGGCGTAACTTCGCTTGCCAACGTGTTCGTGGCCATGGACGACGGTGAGTTCCTCGGCAGTTTTTCAGCGTTTTCTGCTTTACTGTAGTTCATGCCCGATGACAATCGAAGTGAGGTAGAAAACATGTTAAAGAGACACTGAAGTGCCCATAGATGCAGTATTTAAAGTGCCTAGATAGCGTATTTTTTTATTTGTATGGATATTAGTTTTTTTTAGTTGGTTTTGTTTTTCGGATAGGGTACGAAAGAGGGGCCAGTGCAAAAGGCCAAGAATTCTGACGGGGCACTGGTTCCTACAGATCACATAGGTACATAAATAAACAGAAAAAAATGCATTAAGTATAAAGTTTCAAACTAGAACGTAGTGACCGGCATCTTCCCGATAAATAAATAAATAAATAAATATATATATAAAATGATAAAACAAAGAATGCAAAATGCAAAAGACACTAGAATGATTAAATATATGAGCGGAAACTTATAACGCAAACAGACACTTGGGTAAGAAGTGCCCCCCTCATGGACAAGGTTCTTGCGTCTACTTTCATAGGAAAAGCGCATACCGCCAACCGTCGCAGTTCAGCGTAAAAGAAAGGACAAAACGATGTAGCGACTAACGGCGTCGAAGTTCCGTAACAATGCGACCTGCTCAGATAGCATTTTCGCGTGAGGAAGTTATCTCTGTCCCGTAAGCATTACTCTGTCAGTCAGGGTGATTGGCTATTCGTGTGCTTTGCGGAAAAGCGGACCCACGGGCCATGTTCGTTTCGTAAGCAGTGCGCCTCTGTTACTCGAGTAAATACGGCTGATTACGTACGCCAGAAAACAAACTTTCACCAAAAGCAAAATAGTTCAGCGCAATATTTAGGTCGCATGAGTCATTTTGAGTATTCTCCCCCTTTTTTGTTTGCCAACAAGCTCAGTGGCGCTATCTGTCGAGTAACCCTGGCGCACTTCCGGTCCGCGAATATTTACTAATTCTTTGGGCTTCATTACTTCATCATAAGAATGAATCACGTCTTAGAGCTCCATAAGCGACCATTCCACGAAGAAAACGTGCAGAATTGATCCTGCAAATGCTAGAAAACCCGGAGTTCAGGACCTCAAGTGTTCAAGGACTCCCTGCACACTGGCGCCACCATGTTTCAACTCACGCGAGGAAGAGCGAATAACGACGTGCTTCTGTTTCATACTTTAAATTCTGGGGCGACGGGCCGAAATAGGGGCACGGTTTTGAAATCGCCTCTTACTCGAAAATAAGTCTCGCATCGTAAATATCGCGCGAATTTTTTTCTCGCCATTATTGCGTTCTTGTGTTGCGACATGCGCGTGCAATTACTTGGGTCGACATGCCGAAATACCAGAATTGCCCTTAACTCAAAATCATGTCTGTGACGAGATAGAAGTATTTAGGAAAAAAGTTCTCTTTTTCGGGGAAAGTTCACATTATGACACACGTGTTCTATTCCAGTCCTATAAAAATAACTCTTTTCTAGGGTAGGAATGTATTGTGTTTTTAAAACCAGAAAATCATCACATTTTACAGAAGAGCCTTTTCCGCACATAGTCTCTAGACTTCGTGTATGATCATGAACCTAAGTTGTTCAAGGCATCAATGAACTAAAGGGTTAGATTGTACAATGACTTTCCGGGTCATATTTCTAAAATATTTCAGTAAGAAATATATGTAAAAGCCACGTTCTTGGGAGGAACCTTCAGCTATATGTGAAAGCTGAAACGAAGGTTTTCCCAGAGATAAAATTAAAAAGCTCGAGGCGTGGACAATGTCGAGATTTCACTATTGTAATTTGCACAGCCGGCAATGTCACACAAAAGCAGACACGTAGTTAATTTTTTTTTGTTTATTTTATAGACAGTTTAAAACATGCACACCAAATATTAAAACTTTCACTATTATATTTATATGCAAAAAATGACCAAACACGCAAATAAAAAGCGCTTTACAAACACATTTACAATTTGTTTACAAACAAAAACACTTGATGCAAAGCATCGCAAATTATATCAAAATGTGCGTCTTCAAATACAGCTTATGAATATACAAAGATTTGCTGAGCCGTCATTGTAGTTTTGTTATCAATGCAGAAACTGTAAGTCATTTATCTAAAATCAGCAAAAATGCACGTTAATGTTTAGAAACGACCATTTTTTAAACTTTCCTTGTCTTTTTGCAGTATCCTGAACTAACTTGTGATGGCAAAATATTTAGTAGCATATGACCTCCAATTGGGAAATGCGGCAACAAACCTTCACTCAAATTGAACTGACTTGTCTTCGTTATAGGGCCTTTGCCACACGACGACGGCTCCAAAGAGATATTCTCTAGAACCGACAAGGTCTGTACGACAGTGCTGCTCTAATACGGAGCGTAGGAACTCGTAATTACTTAAAACAATAATACAAACAACAGACAACACAACACAAAATCTCAAGAACAGCTAAGTTTATAAGACCACACAAAAACAAGAAAAGATCAAGAAAACAGAGCATGAATCTCCCCAAGATTTGACCAGACGTGGCTTGACAGGCTAAATGCCTGCAACACTAGACACGCTTTCGACAACGAGTATCCTCCGACAATGTGCATCCGAAAAGAAGATAATCTCCTCTAAGACTACGAGAACCGAACAACTTCCTAATCTCAAAGTGTCAGATTCTGATGCTTCCTAACCAGCTCATTTGAGTGCGTTCACTTCTCAGAATGTTGTATTACTGTCCAAGCTTTGTTTTATCTTTCTGTTTCCTTGGTGCCTCCTAAGGACTCCCGCCCCCCCCCCCCCCCCCCCCCTTTGATTTTATAAGGACCGTCGGCGTATGGCACTGCCGCCGGCAGTTGCAAACTGTATGGATTGCAGATTGCCTTGAAACTCAACAGCGCACACAAGAAAAGTCAGTCACCGTATAAACGAGTATGGAAGTCTTTGTTCTCCGTCCCTCTTTTCTATGTATCTTCCTCGTGTTTAGTTACCCTAGTGAAAAAAGTAATTTGTATAAGAAATTTTTTGTGTCCAATAAACACATATGAATCATACGATATAGTATATATAAGAACATAGAAGAACCATTAAAGAACTATATAAGAACAATATAAGACATATATAAGATATATGAGAAACTTATAAGAAACTTCTCACAGGTCTCTTATATGGCACTTGTATGTTCTCATATATCTCATATAGTTCTTATATAGCTCTTATATGGTTCTTATATGACTCTTATATGTTCTTATACATCTTGTATGATTCGTATGTGTTTATTGGACACAGAAAGTTTTCATACAAATGAGAATTTACACTAATGTACGTATAAACAAGGCGCGGGAAGTAGTACCCGAGTGGTCGCTATCTTGGTGTTCAACATTGTGAGATGGAAAACAAATAACATCATCCTACCATTTTAAAGTGCAGACGTACAACGAATACAGATAAAAGTTGGTAACCACAAGGACGTTTTGTTGCTGTTTTGGTTTCACCTCGCTAACCAAACATTTGGAGCCTGGAGAGAGGCATTCAATAATTCTCACATGAGCATTTGGAGAGAACATGTCAAAGAAGACGAGAACATGTATCAAAGAATAGAGTTTATTTTTTAATCCACCAGGGACTGTACTCATGGCCAACAGATTTAGCACCGTACGATTTTCTCGTGTGGACTATCTACAGAAACACAAGAAAAAGGTGCACTGCAACAAGCACCTTGTGCCCGTTAAGGAGCTCAACCAAGTGAAGTTAGAAAACTAGTGGTTCCACGAACTGTGAAAACACTTGACCTTCCATGCAAGCATTGCTTCGAATACATTCAGAATGAGATTGCTTCACTTGACAACTTGAAAACATTGAATTGTTTCTTCAGGGATTCGGATGAAACTATTGCCGGAGTTATCAGAACTTGTTTGCTGTTAGTTCGTTGGTAACTCCATTAAAACGATGTAAAGCCATTAGAACAAACAGGGCTGCAGCATACGAGAAGAAATAATTTCAAATGAGTTCTTCGTTGAGAAGAAAGCTGTTTAGCATTTACGGTGTAAAAACCCCTGATGACCGTTGTGAGCACTGCTTCCTACATAGGAAAAAACACGTATACCAAAAACGTAAGGCTTGCACTTGAGTACTACACGCGCAATGACTTCGCATGCTTTGTCCAGAGTCCAAACAAAAAGGACGTCATCATAGCCGTTATCAATGACAAAATACCAAAGTCGCGAAAAGGTTCATGACCCGCTAAAAAAAAAAAAAAGGCTTTCAGCTGTTCAGGAAGGACACTCCTCATCTGGAACTCGGCATCTCAAATGTTTATGCCTTGCGGCTAAAATAGGCCAAAAAAAGTCCCGAGCACGAGGTGTGTAGATGCATCGATTGCGTGCATTTTCACTTGCTTCTAACGGCAATCTCGAATGCCTCAGGGAAGGCGACTGCTTTCTACGCGACTAAGAAACGTGCCCCATGATGCAGACCATCTCGTTTGAGTTGCTTCATCTTGACGAGGACGAGGATGTCTCTTCCGCATTGTGGGAAACCGGGGAACTCATTAAAAAGAGTGATGGACGCTCTCACCTCTCTACGGGAATTTCAATCATGGGGCGAGAAGTATGTGAGTCATTCCTACGTTCGTGACGTTCAGCAAGGACTGATACAATGACACAAGAACCTCTCCACCAACAAAGAGAGTAACATTCCATTTTGATTTCACCGCAAATTAGACTGTTATTTATCCAACCGAAGCGCAGAGCTTTCATTGAAAAAAACATCAATCCTCTATCTTCACATGCGTGGTCACCTCCGCGCAAGGCACGCGAAGCTTTGCCGTTATCAGCGATGGCACAACGCTTGATTCATCAGATGCCCTTCTGGACACAGAGGCAATACAAGATTATGTTGACGATCACTATTGCCAATTTTTTTATATAATTTTGGTCTGATATAATTTTGGTCAAAAATCAGTTCCGATTGCACGAATTGTCATAGAAACCGTACTCTTCGGCAAGGTGGGTCTTCTCGGCCACCGGACATGAAAAGAGCGCCTGTGACGGAGTGTGTGGCTGCTCTTAAAGATCATGCAACGCTGAATACACTAAGATCTTCGCTCGGAACAACGATTGTTAAAGCCAAAGACCTCGTGTAAGTGCTCCGTGAGAAAGTCGAAAATGTCTGCATGTTCGACCTTTCTGCGGTGCAGGTTAGGGAGTTTCGCGCGGCAAAGCAAGCAGAGTGGACAACGGTGAAATCTGTGAAACACATCCAGGCTTCCCACCTATACGGAATTCGTCATATGCAAGGAGGCCACAAGTCTACATGGCAAATTGCGCGACACAGACTTTGAAGATTGTTTATGCCTGGAGCATTCTCAGTATAAAACAGTTTTGGTTTTGTGAATCTTAAATACAGTACTAGCTTTTCAACTAAAAGTAACTTCTGACGTCAGTTAAACTGCCTTGCTTGTGAATGAAATGTTTTATATAAAAAAAAAACAAAAAAAAACCGTTTAGAACCTTTGGTGATGTGCGGTAAAATCCCTGAAACGAAGTCGTCGCGGATTGCTTTGAGTGAAAGCTTTTGATTCCTTTTTTCTTTGCGAGATTTTAAATTACTCAATGTTTTCCCATCGCAAGTTAGTCAGTGTTATTGTAGACTGTAAAGAGGAATTTAAAGAAAAAAAAAGAACTTTCACATAATATTAATATATAGCCGGTTGTGCAAATTTAATTTATGTAGTCGGGAAGTGCACCACAAGATGCATATTTTCATATATCTTACAAAGTTTGCTAAAAATTGTTTGCTGCTAAATAGTTTGTGAAAACGTCTTTAAAACGCGTTTTCTTGATGTGTTTTGCAGTTTGTTTTTTTCCAAAAAAAGATTTATTGCAATTCTAAATATTCCATGTACATATTATAGCTCAAATGAATAAAAAAAGTATCACTACGTACGTGATTTTATGGGAAATATACGCTGTGCTAGTACCATGGTGAAACCTTGGTAATGCCCACGCCACAAGGAACTTAATTTATATATCTGTGAAATATTAGCTACGGCGGGCATATGCAGCTGAGTGTTCCTCCCAAGGAAAAGGGCTGTCATATATTTGTTTACAGAAGTATAAAAACATGACTCGCACCCTCATTGTATAATCTCACATAGAAACACTTTATGGAGTTAAAAGAAATCTTTGGAGCGAACGTCGTGCGGCAAAGTCCCTATAACGAAGACAAGCTAGCTCAATTGGAGTGAAGGTTTGTTGTCTTTTTTCTCAGTTGGAGGTCATATGCTACTCAATATTTTGCGCTCACAAGTTAGCTCAAGTTACTGGAAGAGGTTCACTAAAGTTAAAAAAATATTAAGTTTTTCTTCTTTTGTTTTAAATATTGACGTGCAATATTGCTACTTTTAGAGCAATGACTTACGTTGCTGTGTTAATCACAAACCTACTATGCTAGCTAAGGAATTTGTTTTTATATATATTCGCAAGCTGCATTTCAAGAGGCACAGTTTGATATATTTTGCGACGTTTTGCACAAAGTAGTTTGAAGGTAAATATTTGTAAATGTGTCTCTAAAAACGAGTCTTTTATGTGTTTTCTCTGCGTTTTTTTTTTTGCGTGGAAATATATTATTTGAATTGTAATGGTAACAGTGCAGCCGCTACCTAGATAGTGTCTGGCAGCTGAGGAAACGCGATGTTCCTCCTTCTAGCTGTGTGATTCAGACTTCGGCGCTTTTAACGACTAATGCTGCTCTCACACGGACTTGGGACACATAAGAAGGTGCTCAAAACACACACGCTCTTCGTTTCTTGAACTGTCGGCGACTGTAGTGGCACTCGCACCCGGGTAGTGAACGTGGCAACTAAGTAGCAGTTCATTATCTTACATCCAATACATCGCTTGTTTCTGCGCTTACAGCCAAGGTCAAGTTTTCCATAGAAGAATTCAGCTTCAGCCAGACGACCTTGGAACAGGTGAGTCTCGCATGCTCAACGTTCAGCATAATTTGTGAGAACAAATTCTAGTTAATTTGTTCTTCCACAATTCGTTAAAGAAAGGTCCTGGACGTATTCGCCTTCATCCAGAGTACAATATGTCGCAAATAATTTTGACCGGTCTTGGACAGGTTGCCTCACAGAGTAATTGCGGTAACTGGGCAGTCGGTAACTCTTAAAATGCCCCGTACAACGTGCCGAGCGTACTCTTGTCGGGAGATTGATGCTTAACTAGCGTCTTCGATGTTACGGGAGAGCACGAAGTATAAAAGTCCCCAAAACAGAAGCATTATTTTATAATTGACTAAATCCTCGAGACTAGGAAAACTAGGATGCCTCAATCTCCTGTTTAGGGTGATGCCACCCTTTGTAACCCGATGCCGACAGCACGCGCTCACGGGTAAAATAAGAGCACATCAACGAAAACAAAATGTCGCCATAGCACAGTCAGCGCCACAAACGCGTGCATGGACACGCTGTTTTACTGCGCTTCTGAACAAAAAAAAAAGAAAAATAAACATGCGGGACAAAATGGCCAGATGCCTGCATCCTAAGCAAAGCGCTCATGAAGGCATCCTAGGGAAAACCAGGGGACGACACGTCGCAAGAAGTCTAAAACACTGAGCTCTGCTTGTCACTTCTGTGTCGGTGTCATCCCTCGTTCTCCCTAATCTTGGGGTTTCAGTAAATTATGTTCGACAATGACCAGCCCGCTTGCGCCCTAACTTTCTGCGCATCATTCTAAGCATTCTTACCTCGTCGACCAGTCCGTACCACGAAACAAGTAAAGGGACGTTCAGTCGTTCTGGGTAGTGGTTGCATGAAAATTTTGAGAGTTATGCGATACCATGACTGCATAAATCAGAAGTCCTGTCCCAAATAGCACACTTGCTCGGCCCAGGCTTGGGCCAGACTGTCGCGAGCTAGAGCCAAGTTGGCTCAATCCTGTCCCAAGCTTTCGCCAAACTGTCCCAAGTATGGGCCGAGGAAATGTGCTGCTAGGGGTGGTTCCTTTTTCTCAAACCTTACTGACCACCTGTTTGTTTTACAACGAAACAGGTGTTCCTTGGATTCGCCAAAGAGCAGGAACTCGGACAAAGCGACGAGGACGGCCACATACAAGCATGAGCTCAGTGTTTGTCTTTCATCGAGTGTTGGTGTCTTCATCTTGTAATAAAGGTCTCGCTGCGCACTGTAGCCCCCTTTTTTGTTTGCAGCGCTATTTTTTAAATCTTTTTCAAACCTGTCAGAGGAGGAAGTTATAGGGCCACAAAATGAGCTAACCTTAGAGTATCGCAACTCTATTTTTCTGATTTTCTTGCGGGCGCTTCTCTTTTGGTGCTTAGTGCGGAGCCGGCGCCATTGGCTATTGTTACGTCATGAAAATGCGACGTCCTGAGGCTCTGGGAGAAAGATCGAGGGATGTCGTTTTTCTCTGCCTCGGACCATTTTAACCCTATGGGCCCGTTTGCACGAAGCTGGTTAACTTTAACTGCGACAGAAAGGTTAGCCACATTTCCCTACGGGGGGGTTGGGGGGGGGGGATTTAATGTCACGTGACCGGCAGAGTAGGGACGGCGGGGAAACGTGGCAGTGTCCCTCCCAGCGAGCGTCGTTCGCTTAGGGACTAATGTTTCCTAGTCGCCGCACTATCGGGAACGTTTGTCAGCAATGAACGGTACACGAGGCATTCGCTTTGCTTTACCTCACTTAAATCGCAAAGTGCCGCTTGTCAAGCAGCACCAGAGTTGCCGTTTTTTCCATCTTTCCTCTCCAAATAAAGAAACATAAAGAATGTGAGTTTGAATGTACTGCAGATTACTAACTGGCAACAATGCATTTTGGCACCAAGATGGCTGAAGTGTCCTTACTCCGAAGTGTAGGTTACGCATAGTGGCTCTACGGATGTGCAGTGTCCTTCGCATCAAATGACGCAGGAGCGATCGGCCAAATCAGCGCTTGCACTCCTGATCACAGAAGACTAGTACGCTTCTCATTACGGGTACTCAAATTAGTCGTACTCTATTACTGTCGAGACCGGTAATAACGAAGTCGGTTATAACGAAATAGCGGCTACGACTTAGCGATCACAATTTCCCATTCCCCTTTGCACTTCGTTAACCGAAGTCGGTTATAACGAAATAGCGGATATATCGAAATGATCACGATTTCTCATTCCATTTCGCACTTAATTATAACCAAAGTCGGTTAAAACGAAATAGCGGATAGCGAAGCGATCACGATTTCCCATTCCCTTTAGCACTTCATTATAACTGAAGTCGGTTATAACGAAATAGCGGATATAGCGATGTGATTTCCGATTCCCTTTGACTTTGTTATAACCTGTCTCGACAGTACTTTTTCGGGTAATTGCGTAATCATTTGATTACGTTTAGGTGCAAGTAATCGTGAGAGTAGTCTGATCACTTTTGTAAGTGTTACGATTACTTGAATCCGTTAGTGTTTTCCTTTCATTACCAAACGGCGACCTATAGTTCGTACAAGTTGCCTACCAAAAAATCCTGGAACCAAGTCTCCGACAATAGGATGCTTTACTACATTTGTTAGATGAAGAACATAAATAAGTCATGAATCGGTGATTCTAATAATAGAATAAAAAGTACGAAAGACCCGCGTTCAAACCGGCAGAAAACTGTCGTTTCGAAACTGTGTAGTAGTCGGAGCAGTGACGGTTACTTTTTTCAAGTAACGGCCAATTAATTTCCGTCTCAAACAATCGAGTAATCTAATTGAATGCCTTTTTAAGCGAGAGGAATTGTAATTGTAATCTATTACTATTTTTTCCCAGGAACGTGTACGAGAGTGCTCTCCTGACGCGGCGCGTTTCAGGGGCGACGCTAACTCGGGATTTCAAGCTGATTCACCGATCGCACAAATGTCGTTTGATGGAAATGTCATTACCTTTTAATGTGGCAAAGGCGTTAAATGGCTCGCTTGTGAAAAGCTTTCGTGCGCAGAACGCACCATTTTTGAACTGATTGGCGGAGGCTTTGAGTGTGAAAGGAAAAAAAAAGTATTTGAATGCGAAGCAATTTATTGTTACCCGTTTTGGACACACTCGCATCTTGCGTACTTGGTCAAACTATAGACCTTTCCAAAAAAGAGCTTTGGCCGGTGCCATCTTGAGTGTTCGTGCGTATGGCGCGTGCTTTCCTCGCTTTCCGAAGCGACGAACACGCACGTGCTGGGCTGTGAAGATCGCACGCTGGACTGTGATTTTGTAAACATTGGAAAGGTCTATATCAAAAATATACCGTTCTTTCGATTAAATGTTTTATCACGGTACGCTGCGTTTTTACTTTCGGCAGGGTCAGACCGGCTGGGCCTGCCATTCTTAACCACACTGATGAACGATTATTGTTTTTGCCATGGTTTTCGTTCGTGTCACCGCAGCAATCTATATTTGTTACGATCACTATACTCTGTTTCACCTTGTGTTGTACCGCAGGAAAGGCTACAAGCGCGAGCTCCTTGCTCTAGGGCACATCTCGGCGGCAGAAGCTCTCGTGCACAAAGGGCAGCTGCCAACGCTATGAGCTCGCGCTTCTAGCCTTCGCTGCGGTACAACATAAGATGAAACGGAGTATAGATAATGAAGCACAAGAACACCGACGACGACGAACGTCTCTATCCCTAGCGACGGGCGGCTTTACTTGAACAAACATTCCCCCCAATGACACTGGTCGAACAAATATTTCTTTTTTTTTCTTTTATTCGTGCGTCAACATGAGCACTCGACTCGCGGCACAAGGGCGAAGCAGGCCGCTGCGGCCGCACAAGGGCGAAGCAGGCCGCTGCGGCCGGCTTCGCTCTCGGGATAAAACTGTCATGGTAAACTTCTACTAGCCAGCCCGCCTGCGCACTAACTGTAATTTCGTAAATGTTCCTCCCAATGGCGCTCATCGAATGAGAATAAGGTGCCTAAATGTTCTATCTAGGGTGCAGCCACTTGGGCGCCTTATGTGGAACTCCCTCGGTGTATTTGGAGAAATACAAAAGCGCTCCATGTTTATGCCTTTAACGCGGTATGCGAGCGCCCGCTTGCACGCCCAGGAAGTACCACAAAAGAGCGCATTAAACCCGATTCAAATCCACTGAGGGAATTTTTCTTAACGTTCAGCTTAGGGTGGTGGGGCTCCTTTAGACTTTGGAAGTAATCCGTTACTTTTTCAAGTATTTTTTAATTGCCACGTTACTTTTTTCAGAAGTAATTTGTAATGTAATTTTGTTACAAAATATTGGTAACGGATTACTTTAATTACTTGTTAATTTTTAAAAACATCAGCATAATACAGTAACTGGAGTAATACGAGCAGAACATTCAGCAGCATAAAGAGGGCAAGTTCAACAAAGTAGAAAACACCAGGAAGGGGAGAATAGCCGAAAAGAAAACACGATTGTTTGTATGACCGGTCACTAGAAACACTAGAAAAACGGGCAAGGCACGTGCAAATATACGAAAGATAAAGATCAAGTAAGACAACACCGAGTAGGCTCTCCGTCGCCTTCCATCGTGTTTTTCTTCTTTTCCCGGGCAGGAGAAAGCTCTTCGCGTTTATTTGCTTTTCTCTTCTAAGCCGTTTCACCCTTTCCAACTTCTTTAACGTCTCCCGCCACCTGCACAGACATCAAACGCGGGTCCGTACCCCTGCGATTCGCGGGTTCACAACTCACGCAACAGACGATGTAGCCTCGCGCGAGAGGGTCGAATTCTCTTTGTCTTTGATGTGCGCTACTCTTAAGTGCGGACGATACTTCTTTTGGTTTACTTGTCTGCGAATGGTGGTTGAGTTCACTCTCCACAGTCAACATAATGGGGGGAGTTAGGCCATTTAGGCCATTTAAGGAGTGCTGGCAGAGAGAGCGAGAGAGAGAACGCGTAAAAGTGGGGTTATCATCTATTCTTTTGTGAGACCGATGGCCACCGGATCTCTCGCTGTCTATGGCCTCCCCTCCGCTGGCCTCCACCAATATTGGCATGAAAGTGAGAACCGATCAACGATCGATAACCCGTAACAGCCACCTTTTCTCTGAACTGTCAAGTTTTCACTCATGGAGTGTCTGTCGTCTGCATGGCCATCTCTTAAAGGGATTGTCCGGTCGAAACCGGAAGTACTGAAGTTTTCGCGCTCGTTACGTCGAGGGAGCCTTCATGTAGACAAACGTCATTTTTATTTTGATATATGTTCTCCCTTTATTAATTAAACCTTTCATGAGCCTAGGTACGAAACTGCACCCCGAATTTCGCCAGTGTCAATGGCTGACATCCGTAGGTGCTGCGTGACGTCACAAAACGCAAAGGTTTTTCGGATGGTCGGGATAACAGGCGTTGGTCGATGGATGTCTTGTATTTTGTTTCGAATTATATAGTCTCCTAGGTTGTACCCTACTGAAATACGGTTCTTTTAATGCAGTTCCCAAGCATGTGCAAAAAAAGCCACGCCTTTTAGCAGGATATATTACTCGCAA
Organism: Ixodes persulcatus; assembly: GCA_013358835.2. Lineage (NCBI taxonomy): Eukaryota > Metazoa > Arthropoda > Arachnida > Ixodida > Ixodidae > Ixodes > Ixodes persulcatus. Next base: position 208,972 of record JABSTQ010010834.1, read on the forward strand.
ACAGCCATAAGCTTGAGAAAACATATGCCGTTTCGCGCAAACACAACTGCGACGGCCACCGATCGAACTAGGTGTGCTTGCAAAGCAAAGGGTGCAGATTTCGCCTCGGAAGCGGCACTTAGGTACACGAAGCGGCATCTGGGTACATATGTCGGCGGATCCGCTGAATCGGTGATGAGACTGCGGGTCGTTCCCTCAGAGGCGCTCGGAGGCGATGTCCGCGGGTCGAAGGCATTACGCTCCATTTTTACACGCGGCTCAAATATAATCGGGCTGCACGCGTGCTAAATACGTTTCTGGCCTAGCTGTTGGTTTCGGTTTCGTTGCATAATCAAATTGATTGATCCAATTTGGGCGAGGACTGGATGGACGTAGTTTATTATCGTTGGCACAGCATCACACCTCAGCTTACGAGCCTTCTGTCCGCTTAAAGCTCAGCTCGTATGCTCTCTTCTGTGAGATGATTGCTGCATAAGCGGGATCTCGATCATGACGGGAACCCAGTCCCTACGCACGGCGACGATCCACTTTGTTCGTCACTGTACGTCTCGCGGAAAAGTGTGGAACGTCATGTCTTGGCTCGCATGTGCTGCCCGGTGGTTGTGGCACCCAACCGCGCAACAAAAATATCCCCCAACCACGAAAGAAGTTGAGCACAACAACAAAAACGAAGCACGCTGAGGCGTTCACTCGCAGGTAAACGACGTGACAGAAATGCTCGCGTTGTGTTTTGTGACGTCAGAGCTTCAGTGTTGCCAGCGAAAGCAGCGTTTACGCTAGAATGAGATTGGAGCAGTATAAATTCAATTACTCACGCAGAGGGGCTTATAAAATTCAGATATTGCACGTACGATCTGTCTCGAGGCAATAACGATGATATTCAATTGTTTTCTCGAATACAAAATTTGACCGGACAATCCCTTTAATGAGATGTTCGAAATTCATGGCATTACGGAGAACGGAAACCTAGAGTTTCAGTGCATACTTTGCTTGCCAAAAAACACACACACTGTCATCAGCAAGAACAACAAACTCTAATCTATGGAAACACATTAAGGTAAGCCGGGACACCTGCATTCTGCATTAGCTATTAGCCCCGAGAGCGAACACAAGCGTCGCTGTGGTCGGCCTTCCACGATTGGCCGAACGCTGACTATGACGTCAGAAAAGAATTGATCATCGACGGAAATAAGAGGAATGAAAGAACTTTAATTTTGACGGTGTTGGCAGTGTTCCTTTGAGAGCGTAACGATTTCAAGCTTCCACCATGCTATTTACAAACACCATCGAACTTGTTTGCAAGGTAATGACGTCACAAGGGGGAACCATAGGAGGGCGCCACCAATACATCTCGCCGCTAATACATTGTAACGTTAGAACCAAGTTTTTTTCTTTTGTTGTGACAAACAGGTGAAACACCAGAGTCAAACCGGAGCTTTCGTCGATCGCTTTTTTAGCTCCGAATCTCGTAGCGGAGATGGACGCTGCTACTGAGCATGCGCACCGCTAGCTTTGTCTGCACAATTCCAAGGATCATTACCGGAGGCCGTAAGCTAGCGGGATGGCGGGTGGGGTTGCAGCTTTCGGTGCCTTGTCAGCTTACAGGTGAACGGACTCTTTCTCTTAAATACAATATTTTATCTTTACAAGGACTACCATATTCGCGACTCCAATTCACTATAGGTGGCGCCACTCGTTTTCCAAGATGGCGGTGTTAGTGAGGGTTGGAGATGCGTGCCGGTATATTAGTTGCTGAGCCTGTCTACTTTGCTGGCTTCACTGATTGCCACAAATTATTCTTGCTTATACGAGGAAGCTAGGGTATTATGAGCACGGGTCACCTCCTTATCCTGAAAAAATAAACGGTGTTTAGCGTGATATTTATGCCAGGAGGAACGTTTTAATTCTGGAACGAAACCGAAACTAACCTCTTTTTTAATTTAATTTCTCGGTATGGGTATTAATTTAGGCTTCTTTAATAAATTAAGATGTATCTCACAGCGTAATTATTGAACTAAAGAAGTTGTTCGCGGAAAATTTCTTTTGTGACTTACGGTTCCGATCCAGGCAGTGCATATTTTGGAGTCCAGTGTCCCTTTAAAGACAGCAATTTTCATACCCCTTAGAGGTAATATTGCATTTCTTAAAACAAATCGGTGCTGATATTTGTGTGTTCTTGCTACCTTTTCTCGCTCGGATAATTGTCATGTGAAATAATGAACTGCGGGCCTTTTAATGGGTTTGGAGGTATTTATATTAATAATTGCTTTAACATTATTCCCAAGCACAAGAATAGGAATCAATCTGAACATTACAAAATATCGCCACGGATGATGAGTGCAGAATATGTTCATAAAACGTATAAATTAAAAAAAAAAAACTCTGTTCTCACTACAAAACCCAAAGACGAAATCGGAGTCAGACAGCAGAAGTGTGTGTGTGTTTTTTAAAGCAACACGTGACGCATAGGAATTTTTATTATATCCAACTTTGACCGTTTGTCTATCTTGATGACGATTTCATAGTTTTTATATGCTAAAAAGAAAACAAAATGAGGCCTTCCTGGAAAGACTGTTATGGTTAAATGGCGTATTTTTGCAATCGTGGCGTTTATTGGAAGCCTACGTTGCCGCAATTTGTATTAATAATAATACAATCAAGATATTTTAATACGTAGTTTTTCAAGTTCTAACATAATTTGTTGCTTATAATCTAATTTCAAATGCGCGAACAAGTATGGTACTCAAGAATGTGCAAATTATCATCACTTGTTTCAATTGGAGCCTTTTTAATAAGTTATAAATAAAAAGTCTAAAATCAATGAAAATATTCTATAGCCAATTTGATAAATCCATTTAAAAATAAACAAATTCCAGTGGGTAAAGCTATCAAAGTCGGGACTTTTGACAATCGGCCAAACTTCCGGGGCGCCGTCAATCCTCCCGGACAAAATTCACCCCCCCCCCCCCCCCCGTAAAAAAAAAAAAAAATAAATAAATAAACAGATTTTTTTGTTACTATTTTTTTAGAACAATTTGTTTCTTTAATTTTTACGCGCCGTCTTTTCCCCAATTTCAGCCTTTCCAGATTGAAGGAACGCTTACCCGGTTGCCCGTCTGCTCAAGGAAGCCCATTTCGTTGGCATTGGAAACCGGTGAAACAGTAATGAATTTTGGTATTGTGCATACGAGCGAACGTAGGCACTGTATGTTTGTGTTGCGTGTTCTACACTGCGCGTGCACAAAAATGCGGTCTTGGATTGGAGCTGGGCGACGACGCGCATGCACAGCGTGAATCACGCAACTCAAACGCAAACGCGCAGCGCTTGCGTTTGCTTCTACACGCAACACTAAACATCTGTAATAAGGTACATCCCCATACCGGCTGCAGCAATACATTGGGACAATGAAGAGTGTTGTTTGCATTCGGAAATGACATTTCGCGAGCCATGATCGCGAGGAGTTCCGCCGTGCCCGCTGAGCGGGACAATTGGGTGACCCTCACTAGAGCGCTTTCCTTTTCCGCCGCGGGAGGGCGAGTAACGAGCTGGAGACGCGAATACGGGCGTATGAGAAATGAAAAAGCAGTGTTGGAGAACGTTCTTGAAAAGTATCAAATTTTTCTATTGCTTTCTGGATTAAGTGTACGGAAAACGTAACGTGGAAGAAATTTGTCACTTAACGAGTAAAGTAATCCATTACTTTTCAGCGAAAGTAATTTGTAACTTCAATCCATTACATTTGAGGCTCGGTAATTTTGTGATTGTAATCCATTACATTTTTCAAGTAACGAGTCTGTTTATAGGCCCGAAGCTCTCAAATTGACCTATTCCTAAATTACCCAAGCATCAAGGAGAATGCAGGAAATGGTGTTCCACGCGCCGCACGCTCACACCTTCCCCGTATAAAAGATTCTAAGTAAATAACTAAAACAAAGCGTTGATGAACGCGCGTGAAAGATGCCATTTGTTTTAAGCTTTTGCTTTAGAACAATTACTGCTGCAGAGGCCAGCATATGCGGCGCGTGGAACAAAATTTCCTGCAGTCTCCTTGATGCTTGGGTAATTTAGCAACAAGTCTATTTCGAGCAGCGCTCTAGGCGAGCAGAAAAGAACATTTGTTCGTCGCATTTCGAGCATGCGTCATTGCGCTTCTCTACTACGTTTCTTTTATACTCCGTTCCATTGCAAGCGCCAGCATAGCAGAGGCTAAAAAAACAAGCTCCGAGCTTGCAGTGTCTCCACTGAGAGATCAGTGAGTGTCACTGCCAAGCACGTGCGCTTGTGCAGTGCGAGCCCTGTACAAGAGAACATGCTTCTGAAACATACGTGCTGACGGAGGGTATGAAAAAAAGCGATATAGACGCTTTCAGCGCGCGCCAAATTGAGCCGCCATAGCCGACCTTCTCTTGTCTTACCGAGACGCCGAGCCACTGAACCTGGCATTGACGAGTCTCCACAAGGGCCTATGCTGGGAAGAAGGACACGGTAGAATCTAAAATGGCAATGACCTGCCCTGCTGCGGTAATGATGAAGTGGAGCGAACGAAATAAGAGGGAACAAAAACTGAAGGTCGGTTATGGCGGTGCCCATGCACTGCTGCCTGAAAGCGTCTATAGAGTATTCACTGGCGGCCATGGCTGTGTGCGTGATTGCTGAGCGCGTGCTGACGGCGAGCTTCCAAATTTCTTTTATAACGTGTATTCCACACCATCAAGATTGCCCATTTTGGCATCCTAATAATGGGAGCTCGTTCTGAGCATGCGCTTTAAACAGCGCCCTCAGATATGGCGTCCAGTGAATACCTCCTATAGAGTATTCACTGGCGGCCATGGCTGTGTGCGTGATTGCTGAGCGCGTGCTGACGGCGAGCTTCCAAATTTCTTTTATAACGTGTATTCCACACCATCAAGATTGCCCATTTTGGCATCCTAATAATGGGAGCTCGTTCTGAGCATGCGCTTTAAACAGCGCCCTCAGATATGGCGTCCAGTGAATACCTCCTATAGAGTATTCACTGGCGGCCATGGCTGTGTGCGTGATTGCTGAGCGCGTGCTGACGGCGAGCTTCCAAATTTCTTTTATAACGTGTATTCCACACCATCAAGATTGCCCATTTTGGCATCCTAATAATGGGAGCTCGTTCTGAGCATGCGCTTTAAACAGCGCCCTCAGATATGGCGTCCAGTGAATACCTCCTATAGAGTATTCACTGGCGGCCATGGCTGTGTGCGTGATTGCTGAGCGCGTGCTGACGGCGAGCTTCCAAATTTCTTTTATAACGTGTATTCCACACCATCAAGATTGCCCATTTTGGCATCCTAATAATGGGAGCTCGTTCTGAGCATGCGCTTTAAACAGCGCCCTCAGATATGGCGTCCAGTGAATACCTCCTATAGAGTATTCACTGCGGCCATGGCTGTGTGCGTGATTGCTGAGCGCGTGCTGACGGCGAGCTTCCAAATTTCTTTTATAACGTGTATTCCACACCATCAAGATTGCTCATTTTGGCATCCTAATAATGGGAGCTCGTTCTGAGCATGCGCTCTAAACAGTGACCTCAAATATGGCGTCCAGTGAATACCTCCTATAGAGTATTCACTGGCGGCCATGGCTGTGTGCGTGATTGCTGAGCGCGTGCTGACGGCGAGCTTCCAAATTTCTTTTATAACGTGTATTCCACACCATCAAGATTGCTCATTTTGGCATCCTAATAATGGGAGCTCGTTCTGAGCATGCGCTCTAAACAGTGACCTCAAATATGGCGTCCAGTGAATACCTCCTATAGAGTATTCACTGGCGGCCATGGCTGTGTGCGTGATTGCTGAGCGCGTGCTGACGGCGAGCTTCCAAATTTCTTTTATAACGTGTATTCCACACCATCAAGATTGCCCATTTTGGCATCCTAATAATGGGAGCTCGTTCTGAGCATGCGCTTTAAACGCGCCCTCAGATATGGCGTCCAGTGAATACCTCCTATAGAGTATTCACTGGCGGCCAGGGCTGTGTGCGTGATTGCTGAGCGCGTGCTGACGCGAGCTTCTAAATTTCTTTATAACGTGTATTCGCACCCACGTCGGAAACACCAGGCGCCTCTTTGGTAGTTTAACTTTCAACTGCCAAAACATCTAACAACAAATTACTTACGGTGTATCCGCACAAAGAAGGTTTGCTACACAAAAAGGAGCAGACGTCATCGCGTTTCGGAGTCACGTGCGACAAGTCAGGAATGCTTGCTAATCCCCGTACTACGCCACTTCGCCGAGAGCTGGGGATTGTACCACAGTTCCGGCGAGAAAAAAATATGGTGTCGAACGAAAATTCAATGTTGTGGGTAAAAAGAGTGTTGGCAGTGTTCGAGGCGGCTTTTAAGCCGCACGTCCGGAGGCCTCCTGGCCTTTGACGACGTCCATTCTCCGAAGTGAAGAACCCAGGGTTCAGTGGAGGTGAAAGAATCAGTAACGTAACGAACGGTTTAATTACATGGTTGCGATACAGTAGTCCAAATCAGAGAGAGAATATCGGAGCAGCCTCACGCTCCGCCTCATATAGGGTTCGTTTCTTCCATTGAGCATGCGCTTTAAACAGCGCCCCTCAGATATGGCGTCCAGTGATACCTCCTATAGAGTATTCACTGGCGGCCATGGCTGTGTGCGTGATTGCTGAGCGCGTGCTGACGGCGAGCTTCCAAAGGTTCTTTTATAACGTGTATTCCACACCATCAAGATTGCCCATTTTGGCATCCTAATAATGGGAGCTCGTTCTGAGCATGCGCTTTAAACAGCGCCCTCAGATATGGCGTCCAGTGAATACCTCCTATAGAGTATTCACTGGCGGCCATGGCTTGTGTGCGTGATTGCTGAGCGCGTGCTGACGGCGAGCTTCCAAATTTCTTTTATAACGTGTATTCCACACCATCAAGATTGCCCATTTTGGCATCCTAATAATGGGAGCTCGTTCTGAGCATGCGCTTAAACAGCGCCCTCAGATATGGCGTCCTAGTGAATACCTCCTATAGAGTATTCACTGGCGGCCATGGCTGTGTGCGTGATTGCTGAGCGCGTGCTGACGGCGAGCTTCCAAGGTTCTTTTATAACGTGTGTTCCACACCATCAGATTGCCCATTTTGGCATCCTAATAATGGAGCTCGTTCTGAGCATGCGCTTTAAACAGCGCCCTCAGATATGGCGTCCCAGTGAATACCTCCTATATAAATAATAAAACCGAAAGGAATGTTTGATGAAACGCTAAAACCACGGAGCGTTCTTTTTACGTTTTGTTTTGTTGCGCATGGACAGATGTTAACAGACGCTTGTATTCGAAGGTGGCTCGTGCATAATCGAAAGTTACAGCACCGCTTTTATGCTCGCATCGCGTGGACGGTGCAGCTCTAGCATAACATGGTCGTGTCTTTCGGACGCGCTTTCGCGCCCTGCCCGAGAGCAACGGTCCTATTACACGTTTGGCTTCAAACCTAAACATGTCAGGAAAATAACGTGGAGGGAAAACTTGAGTGGCAGAACCCAGGAATCATCGACTCGAACCACGACGTCGCCCATTTCGATCTGGATGAGCGTCGTACCGGTGTGTTAAATTTCTCCCCCATGTCGGAAACACCAAGCGCCTCTTTGGTAGTTTAACTTTCAACTGCCAAAACATCTAACAACAAATTACTTACGGTGTATCCGCACAAAGAAGGTTTGCTACACAAAAAGGAGCAGACGTCATCGCGTTTCGGAGTCACGTGCGACAAGTCAGGAATGCTTGCTAATCCCCGTACTACGCCACTTCGCCGAGAGCTGGTGATTGTACCACAGTTCCGGCGAGAAAAAAAATATGGTGTCGAGACGAAAATTCAATGTTGTGGGTAAAAAGAGTGTTGGCAGTGTTCGAGGCGGGTTTAAAGCCGCACGTCCGGAGGCCTCCTGGCCTTTGACGACGTCCATTCTCCGAAGTGAAGAACCCAGGGGTTCAGTGGAGGTGAAAGAATCAGTAACGTAACGAACGGTTTAATTACATGGTTGCGATACAGTAGTCCAAATCAGAGAGAGAATATCGGAGCAGCCTCACGCTCCGCCTCATATAGGGTTCGTTTCTTCCTCACTCTCCGCCAGGGCGGCAGGTGCGACGTAGCAAACCGCCGCCAAGTGCGTTGCAGCAAAGTCCGCCGCCATGTGCGGCGCAGCCCAAGTCCTCCGCAGTTAGGCCATGCCTCTCTCCCTTTCCTGAGCGCACGAACCCACACGCACACACACACGTCCCGTTGACGTCACGGACGCGTTGAGACTTGTCTCCGCAGGCCTCGACAAGCAGGTGACGGTCCCGGACTCGTCGGGACTCGTTTAGGCGCAGGCCCCGACTAGCGGGCGACGGTCCCGACAGATCTTGACTCGTTTCCGCAGCGTTGATACTCGGAAGAAGGTCGCCGAACGGTTCCATTCTTAACAGCCCCTCCGGGGCCAGGGAAACCTCGATTGGCCGGTGGTTGCAATCGCTTGGCCTGAAGAGGTGGGCTTGGAGTAGGCCCTTGAGAAGACGCTGCAAGCACTACATAAACTTCCAAAACTCTCACAACGGAGGCATCACGGAAACGTCCCCCACAACACCACGCCACACCGCAGTCAAACGATCGGAATTCGCCAGACACCCGCCAGACTGGATTACGGATTACCAAAATTTGCCAAAACAATGCAATTTTAAAAACCTTAGGACATTTCGGGTATCGAACCCGCTGTCCGCCAAACAAAACTCATTTTTCCAAAGAGGTCACTGTGACAAAATACCAAAGACAAAAACTCTCGCAATTGTGAAGGTCATTTGGGGTTTTACGAAGTGCCCCCCCTTTGATCCGCATTCCCGCGGATGACGAAGACCTCTGAGATCATCCCTACCACTTTTCGTGATGTCAGAAAAAATCTGCTCAACCCATCGGCATTGCCGTTAAATTTGCCTTTCCTGTTTCTTACCCTGAAGTCATAGTGATCGATTTCATGTGATTTCTAGAATTGAAAATGCGGTCCCTAGAGCGCCGATAAAACAATCCGCCTTTTTCACGCCCCGTAACATTGGTCCTAGCAATCTCCTGAGATGTATCGCGCAACCCTGACAAACTAGGGTCGCTCTTCTGCTCGCTGTCAAAGACTTCTGTCTACTCGCTACAGACGATCAAAATTACGTGACGTCGGAGCTACGAGAGATCCTTTAAAGGGATACTGAACCAAAGAAATTAGTGCCCGTAATAAGTGGCGCACGTTCTTTCCATGAGCCAGCAGCCTTCGGTGTGCGCGAGCACACGCAACGAAAATGACGTCAGAGACCTCCATTCGCGGTTAAGATGACAGTGAAATGCATGGACTTCGGGCCAAAGGAGAATAAAGACATGCTTTTCATCTCTACAAGTGAAAGCTATGTGCTTGTTAGACCAATTAATCGCTTACCTTTTACACCAGACACCGCTGTGTAGATGAAAAACTTGTCTCTATTCTCCTTTGGCCCGAAGCCCATACATTTCACTGTCATCTTAACCGAGAATGGAGGTCTCTGACGTCATTTTTGTTGCGTGTGCTCGCGCACACCGGCGGCTGCTGGCTCGTGGAAAGAACGTGCGCCACTTATTATAGACACTAAATTCTTTGGTTCAGTATCCCTTTAATGATCCCGTCTTCCTCCGCCTTTTTCGACGGCTCGTTGGGACGGCGTACGCTTTCTAGTGCTACGAGGTCAGGCTGTTCTACCACCTGTCCCCCCTCATCCCGGTTCTCTGCCTCCAACTCTGGGAGTGCTTGCTCCCCGTCAGCTGCCTCTGGCTCTGGATCACTCGTTAACAAAGGGGCGAGCTGACACGATTTGGGCCTCGTACACGACTGAACTAATCCTTCTCCCAGGGCCGGTTTGCTCATCTTGCGGCCGCGGCTGCGGCTGCAGCCAAGAGGGATTTTTCTGCCACGTGACCAGCTCCTTGGGGACAAGTAAGTACCTAGCGTCCCTGCCTAATAGCGGAGAAATCCGTATCGCTTCAAGCACAAAAGCCTAATTTCGCTAGCAGAAACTAACTGCAGGGACTTTCAACTGGACTCCAATTGACCGCCCCTTTATACTGTAGGAGCGGCAGGTAAAGTTCCGGCCAGGGAGGGTAAATATGAGCCAAAATGAAGAAAAAACAACGCGAGATAAAAGCGGTGGCAGTATATTTATATACCTCCGCCCGCGCCGGCGGGTCGCGTCTTCTGCTGTGGCCGAGAGGTTAGAACGTCTGTCCTTTCCGTCACGGCGTGGAAGTTCCGGGTTCGAATCGCGCTAGGAACTTTATTTTGTGTGTGTATTATGCGTGTATCTCACTTTTTAATTGTGATCCTTTTTACGAATCATCCTTTTGCACTACTGCGCCTTACACTGTTTTTACTGTTAGTCCCGCCTGTTCAATCAAAACACCGGGAAGAAAAAAAAAGATCGAGGCAAGTTAACGCGCTAATCCAATCGTTTCATAATATTCATTAAAAGGAAACCAAGGTAACAATATCGGTATGGCTTTCACACCAACGGAGCCGAAACAAGCATCCTTTAGCCAGCAACTACAATTTTATGTGTTTTTAAATATACAACACTCTTGCTACGACTCCTTCCAATAACGGGAAACGCCCATTTCGGCATCCTAATAATGGGAGCTCGTTCTGAGCATGCGCTTTAAACAGCGCCCTCAGATATGGCGTCCAGTGAATACCTCCTATAGAGTATTCACTGGCGGCCATGGCTGTGTGCGTGATTGCTGAGCGCGTGCTGACGGCGACCTCCAAAGGTTCTTTTATAACGTGTGTTCCACACCATCAAGATTGCCCATTTTGGCATCCTAATAATGGGAGCTCGTTCTGAGCATGCGCTTTAAACAGCGCCCTCAGATATGGCGTCCAGTGAATACCTCCTATAGAGTATTCACTGGCGGCCATGGCTGTGTGCGTGATTGCTGAGCGCGTGCTGACGGCGAGCTCCCAAGGTTCTTTTATAACGTGTGTTCCACACCATCAAGATTGCCCATTTCGGCATCCTAATAATGGGAGTTCGTTCTGAGCATGCGCTTTAAACAGCGCCCTCAGATATGGCGTCCAGTGAATACCTCCTATAGAGTATTCACTGGCGGCCATGGCTGTGTGCGTGATTGCTGAGCGCGTGCTGACGGCGAGCTTCCAAGGTTCTTTTATAACGTGTGTTCCACACCATCAAGATTGCCCATTTTGGCATCCTAATAATGGGAGCTCGTTCTGAGCATGCGCTTTAAACAGCGCCCTCAGATATAGCGTCCAGTGAATACCTCCTATAGACGCTTTCAGGCAGCTGTGCATGGGCGCCGCCATAACCGACCTTCAGTTTTTGTTTCCTCTTATTCCGTTCGCTTCACATCATCATTACCACAGCAGGACAGGTTATTGCCACTTTAGCTGCTACTGCGTCCTTCTCCCCAGCATACGCCTTTGTGGAGGCTCGTCAACGCCCGCTTCAGTGGCTAGGAATCTCGGTAAGACAGGAGAAGGTCGGCAATGGCGGCTCACACTAGCGCGTATCGGGCGCGTGTTTAAAGCGTCTATAGAGTATTCACTGGCGGCCATGGCTGTGTGCGTGATTACTGAGCGCGTGCTGACGGCGAGCTCCCAAGGTTCTTTTATAACGTGTGTTCCACACCATCAAGATTGCCCATTTTGGCATCCTAATAATCGGAGCTCGTTCTGAGCATGCGCTTTAAACAGCGCCCTCAGATATGGCGTCCAGTGAATACCTCCTATATAAATAATAAAACCGAAAGGAATGTTTGATGAAACGCTAAAACCACGGAGCGTTCTTTTTACGTTTTGTTTTGTTGCGCATGGACAGATGTTAACAGACGCTTGTATTCGAAGGTGGCTCGTGCATAATCGAAAGTTACAGCACCGCTTTTATGCTCGCATCGCGTGGACGGTGCAACTCTAGCATAACATGGTCGTGTCTTTCGGACGCGCTTTCGCGCCCTGCCCGAGAGCAACGGTCCTATTACACGTTTGGCTTCAAACCTAAACATGCCAGGAAAATAACGTGGAGGGAAAACTTGAGTGGCAGAACCCAGGAATCATCGACTCGAACCACGACGTCGCCCATTTCGATCTGGATGAGCGTCGTACCGGTGTGTTAAATTTCACACCCACGTCGGAAACACCAGGCGCCTCTTTGGTAGTTTAACTTTCAACTGCCAAAACATCTAACAACAAATTACTTACGGTGTATCCGCACAAAGAAGGTTTGCTACACAAAAAGGAGCAGACGTCATCGCGTTTCGGAGTCACGTGCGACAAGTCAGGAATGCTTGCTAATCCCCGTACTACGCCACTTCGCCGAGAGCTGGGGATTGTACCACAGTTCCGGCGAGAAAAAAATATGGTGTCGAACGAAAATTCAATGTTGTGGGTAAAAAGAGTGTTGGCAGTGTTCGAGGCGGCTTTTAAGCCGCACGTCCGGAGGCCTCCTGGCCTTTGACGACGTCCATTCTCCGAAGTGAAGAACCCAGGGGTTCAGTGGAGGTGAAAGAATCAGTAACGTAACGAACGGTTTAATTACATGGTTGCGATACAGTAGTCCAAATCAGAGAGAGAATATCGGAGCAGCCTCACGCTCCGCCTCATATAGGGTTCGTTTCTTCCATATAGGGCAGCAGGTGCGACGTAGCAAACCGCCGCCAAGTGCGTTGCAGCAAAGTCCGCCGCCATGTGCGGCGCAGCCCAAGTCCTCCGCAGTTAGGCCATGCCTCTCTCCCTTTCCTGAGCGCACGAACCCACACACGTCCCGTTGACGTCACGGACGCGTTGAGACTTGTCTCCGCAGGCCTCGACAAGCAGGTGACGGTCCCGGACTCGTCGGGACTCGTTTCGCGCAGGCCCCGACTAGCGGGCGACGGTCCCGGACAGATCGTGACTCGTTTCCGCAGCGTTGATACTCGGAAGAAGGTCGCCGAAGGTTCCATTCTTAACAGCCCCTCCTGGGCCAGGGAAACCTCGATTGGCCGGTGGTGCAATCGCTGGCCTGAAGAGGTGGGCTTGGAGTAGGCCTTGAGAAGGCGCTGCAAGCACTACATAAACTTCCAAAACTCTCACAACGGAGGCATCAGCGGAAACGTCCCCCACAACACCACGCCACATCGCAGTCAAACGATCGGAATTCGCCAGAGACCCGCCAGACTGGATTACGGATTAGCAAAATTTGCCAAAACAATGCAATTTAAAACCTTAGGACAATTTCGGGTATCGAGACCCGCTGTCGCCAAAACAAAACTCATTTTTCCAAAGAGGTCACTGTGAACAAAATACCAAAGACAAAAACTCTTCGCAATTTGTGAGGTCATTTTGGGGTTTTAACGAAGTGCCCCCACTTTGATCCTCATTCCCGCGGATGACGAAGACCTCTGAGATCATCCCTACCACTTTTCGTGATGTCAGAAAAATCTGCTCAACCGATCGGCATTGCCGTTAAATTTGCCTTTCCTGTTTCTTACCCTGAAGTCATAGTGATCGATTTTCATGTGATTTCTAGAATTAAAAATGCGGTCCCTAGAGCGCCGATAAAACAATCCGCCTTTTTCACGCCCCGTAACATTGGTCCTAGCAATCTCCTGAGATGTATCGCGCAACCCTGACAAACTAGGGTCGCTCTTCTGCTCGGCTGTCAAAGACACTCTGTCTACTCGCTACAGACGATCAAAATTACGTGACGTCGGAGCTACGAGAGATCCTTTAAAGGGATACTGAACCAAAGAAATTAGTGCCCGTAATAAGTGGCGCACGTTCTTTCCATGAGCCAGCAGCCTTCGGTGTGCGCGAGCACACGCAACGAAAATGACGTCAGAGACCTCCATTCGCGGTTAAGATGACAGTGAAATGCATGGACTTCGGGCCAAAGGAGAATAAAGACATGCTTTTCATCTCTACAAGTGAAAGCTATGTGCTTGTTAGACCAATTAATCGCTTACCTTTTACACCAGACACCGCTGTGTAGATGAAAAACTTGTCTCTATTCTCCTTTGGCCCGAAGCCCATACATTTCACTGTCATCTTAACCGAGAATGGAGGTCTCTGACGTCATTTTTGTTGCGTGTGCTCGCGCACACCGGCGGCTGCTGGCTCGTGGAAAGAACGTGCGCCACTTATTATAGACACTAAATTCTTTGGTTCAGTATCCCTTTAATGATCCCGTCTTCCTCCGCCTTTTTCGACGGCTCGTTGGGACGGCGTACGCTTTCTAGTGCTACGAGGTCAGGCTGTTCTACCACCTGTCCCCCCTCATCCCGGTTCTCTGCCTCCAACTCTGGGAGTGCTTGCTCCCCGTCAGCTGCCTCTGGCTCTGGATCACTCGTTAACAAAGGGGCGAGCTGACACGATTTGGGCCTCGTACACGACTGAACTAATCCTTCTCCCAGGGCCGGTTTGCTCATCTTGCGGCCGCGGCTGCGGCTGCAGCCAAGAGGGATTTTTCTGCCACGTGACCAGCTCCTTGGGGACAAGTAAGTACCTAGCGTCCCTGCCTAATAGCGGAGAAATCCGTATCGCTTCAAGCACAAAAGCCTAATTTCGCTAGCAGAAACTAACTGCAGGGACTTTCAACTGGACTCCAATTGACCGCCCCTTTATACTGTAGGAGCGGCAGGTAAAGTTCCGGCCAGGGAGGGTAAATATGAGCCAAAATGAAGAAAAAACAACGCGAGATAAAAGCGGTGGCAGTATATTTATATACCTCCGCCCGCGCCGGCGGGTCGCGTCTTCTGCTGTGGCCGAGAGGTTAGAACGTCTGTCCTTTCCGTCACGGCGTGGAAGTTCCGGGTTCGAATCGCGCTAGGAACTTTATTTTGTGTGTGTATTATGCGTGTATCTCACTTTTTAATTGTGATCCTTTTACGAATCATCCTTTTGCACTACTGCGCCTTACACTGTTTTTACTGTTAGTCCCGCCTGTTCAATCAAAACACCGGGAAGAAAAAAAAAGATCGAGGCAAGTTAACGCGCTAATCCAATCGTTTCATAATATTCATTAAAAGGAAACCAAGGTAACAATATCGGTATGGCTTTCACACCAACGGAGCCGAAACAAGCATCCTTTAGCCAGCAACTACAATTTTATGTGTTTTTTAAATATACAACACTCTTGCTACGACTCCTTCCAATAACGGGAAACGCCTATTTAGTACTAATAAAAACTGCAGTTGTGACAATTAAAAAAAAAACTTCTACAAAAACTCAAAAAGAAAAAAAAGACTAGCAGCTCTAGATGCATTGATTGAGCGAAATCCTACAGGCAAGGCAGCAAGTCAAACGTCTGAGAAAGTTGTAAAACCGAAATAAAAGAGATCATACTTTTACTTGCATAGAATGTGATAAAAGGTATATTATTACTCTTTATATTTTGCTGTGGCAATCGTTTTGTAATATTAACAAATTACTTGTTGAATTTTAGTTAGAATAGCAGACGATCACAACCGAATTCAAAAATGAATCAGGCGTCGACATCGCAAACCATCTCTCTAACGCAAACACCTAAAATGAATTTGGATAAACAAATGGAATTAATTAGAGCAGTTGGAGAACGGAAACAACAAATTCTAGACACATTCAGCAGCACAGTTACCTGGCGAACGAAGAGACGGGCATAGGAAGATATTGTCAACTTTCTGCGGAGTGTACGGCAGATGCAGGAGGCGTGGCGGAAATTGGTAAAGAAAGCCAGAGACATGTATGCGCTCTTCCGAGGTCATGAACAACAAACTGGTGAGTCAGAACTACCCGCCCAATGATTTTATAGAGCTAATTGGGCCTTGTCTACATTCTTAGTGGGAGTGAAGTCAAATAGAAAAAAAAAAGAGAGTGTCTGGCGCGATTCGAACCCGGAACTTTCACGCCGCGACGAAAAGTACCGACGCTCTAACCTCTGGACCACAGCAGAAGGCGCGAGCCGACGGCGCTGGCGGAGGTATATAAATATACTGCCACCGCTTTTTATCTCACGTAGATTTTTTTTTATCTTGGCTCATATTTACCCTCCCTGGCCGGAACTTTACCTGCCGCTCCTACAGTAAAAAGGGGCGGTCAATTGGACTCCAGTTGAAAGTCCCTGCAGTCAGTTTCTGCTAGCGAAATTAGGCTTTTGTGCTTGAAGCGATACGGATTTCTCCGCCATTAGGCAGGGACGCTAGGCACTTACTTGTCCCCAAGGGGCTGGTCACGTGACAGAAAAATCCCGCTTGGCCGCAGCCGCAGCCGCGGCCAAGCGGGATTTTTCTGTCACGTGACCAGCCCCTTGGGGACAAGTAAGTGCCTAGCGTCCCTGCCTAATGGCGGAGAAATACGTATCGCTTCAAGCACAAAAGCCTAATTTCGCTCGCAGAAACTGACTGCAGGGACTTTCAACTGGGGTCCAATTGACCGCCCCTTCATACTGTAGGAGCGGCAGGTAAAGTTACAGCCAGGGAGGGTAAATATGAGCCAAAATAAAGAAAAAAGCACGCGAGATAAAAGCGGTGGCAGTATATTTATATACTTGCGCCAGCGCTGTCAACTCGCGCTTTCTGCTGTGGTCGACCATCTCGGGGAACGCCCAGACTGGTATGCTCTCTTGAATCAATGTATCCATCTTCCGGATTTTTAGACGTAATATTCAATACAAAATACTGTGTAGAGTTGTGAAACCGCACTGGTGTAACCTTACATGAGACCTAGCGACAACCTTGGTGTACCGTCATTTCAAGTGCCTTGTGTTTGCTGACCAAAACCCAAGTAAAAAATAATAAAAAAAAAAACTATTTTGCTGTGGTCGAGAGGTTAGAGCGTCGGAACTTGACGTCGCGGCGTGAAAGTCCCGGGTTCAAATCGCACCAGAAACTCTTTTTTTTTGTTTCTTTTTTTTTTTTGCATTTGACTGCACTCCCACTAAGAATGTAGACAAGGCCCTATGAGCTCTATAAAATCATTGGGCGGTGGTTCTGACTCTCCAATTCGTTGTTCATGACCTCGGAAGAGCGCATACATGTCTCTGGCTTGCTTTACCAATTTCCGCCACGCCTCCTGCATCTGCCGTACACTCCGCCGAAAGTTGACAATATCTTCTCATGCCTGTCTCTTTGTTCGCCAGGTAACTGTGCTGCTGAATTTCTCTAGAATTTGTTGTTTCCTTTTTCCAACTGCTCTAATTAATTATATTTGTTGATCCAAATTTATTTTAGGTGTTTGCGTTAGAGAGATGGTTTGCGATGTCGACGCTTGATTCATTTTTTGAATTCGGTTGTGATCGTCTGCTATTCTCACTAATATTCAACAAGTAATGTGTTAATATTACAAAACGACTGCCACACCAAAATGTAAAGAGTAAAAATATATCTTTTATCACATTCTATGCAAGTAAAAGTATGATCTCTTTTATTTCGGTTTTACAACTTTCTCAGACGTTTGACTTGCTGCCTTGCCTGTAGGATTTCGCTCAATCAATGCATCAAGAGCTGCTAGTCTTTTTTTTCTGTTTGCTTGATTTGTGGTAGTTTTTTTTTTTAATTGCCACAACTGCAGTTTTTATTAGTACTAAATAGGCGTCTCCTGTTATTGAAAGGAGTCGTAGCTAGAGCGTTGTATATTTAAAAACACAAAATTGTAGTTGCTGGGGAAAGGATGCTTGTTTCGGCTCCGTTTGTGTAAAAGCCATACCGATGTTTTTACCTTGGTTTCCTTTTAATGAACATTATGAAATGATTGGATTAGCGTGTTAACTTGCCTTGATCTTTTTTTTTTTTTTTTCTTCCCGGTGTTTCAATTGAACAGGTGGGGCTCACAGTAAAAACAGTGTAAGACGCAGTAGTTCAAGTGGATGATTCGTAAAAGGATCACAATTAAAAAGTGAGACACACGCAAAATACACACCAAAAAAAGTTCCTAGCGCACTTTTTGGAACTTTCACGCCGCGACGAGAAGTGCCAACGCTCCAACCTCTCGACCACAGCAGAAGGCGCGAGCCGCCGGCGATATATATATATATATTTTTCTTTATTGCATGGAAGGATAAACAATATACACAAAGCACTTATTCATAGTTCACGGGCTTAGTTCAATGTCATTTGTTAAGTCAAAATTCTTTGATATCTATGAGACTACTAAACAAAGGTAACCATTCCGGAACTACTTCTTGAATGTCATACACACTTTTGATACGGGTTACAAGGTCAATGAAATGTAAGCGTACAGTCTTCGGGTACAAATTCTCATTTCTAATGTCAAGACGTGATTTCCACATGCTGTATAACGCTACAAGCATCACAAGATCAAAAGGAAAAGTATCTTTAGATGACACAGGAAGAAAACGAATCGTGTAAGTTGTAATGTCAATATCTTTCTTTAGTGTGCGCTGCAAAACGTCCCCCCCCCCCCCCCCCAAAAAAAAAAAAAACCGCGTCCCAGCAGTGAATAAATACGTGTTCGACTGTTTCGGGCATTTTACATAATGTGCAGTTTACTGACCACGGAACATATAGGCCCTTTTCCTGCAGCCATACCTTGGTAGGTAATACCGAACAGTGCAGTTTAAAAAAGAAAGTTTTTGCCGCTGGGGGGATGCACATTTTTTTCACCCGGCGTAGTACATCTTGGTCAGGACCATCGCCGAACATAGTGCGATAAACTGGCATTGGAAAGAGGACACATACAAGATCTCTTGTCAACTTCTTACGTGTTACAGACGTCAGATAGTCTCTTGAAAATCTTACTGACAGAAAGTGATAAGCATCAACTACTTCCTTTAGGTATCCTACCAAAGCACATGTTTGGTATCCTGTGGAGGATACAATAAAGTCCGCAAGAAAGCCTCCCAGCTTGTTCTGAATAACATCTCAAAGAAAAGGATGTTGCTGGTCTCGTAAGAAAAGAAATCGCGAAACCAATTGTCGAATAAACAAATGAGGTAGGCCTAGTCCCCCGTCTGATACACGTCGAAACCAGTTGTCACGACGCATGGGTTCCCAGGAGGACTTCCAGACAAGAACACCAAACACCCTGTGCAACTTCTGTATATTTATCCTTGCACAGTGCAGTACTTGCAGGACATACCACAACTTCGCCGCTAAAAAAATGTTGCAGACTGTCGAACGTGCAAAAATGAAACAAATTTTTGTGGGACCAGTTCTTGGCTCGTTTCTCCAAGCCAGTCGCGATTCCGGACCAGTAGGACTTGCTATTCTGGAAGTGCCTCAAGGGCACACCTAGGTAGTCACACGGAGTGCCACTCCACTGGATGCCTTCGTATTGTTCTGGCATCGTTGCCCAAGCTCCATGCCAGAAACCTCGGCACTTTTCTAGGTTCACTGAGGCTCCAGTGGCCTCGCAAAACCTGTGTGTGAGTTTCATAGCATGGGACACACTTTTCTTGTCTTTGCAGAAGTAAGCGACATCATGTGCATAAGCTAGTACTTTGACTTCGGTGTTGCACAGGATGAAGCCTTGAAGTTTCTCACTTCTCGTATACTTTGGCATAAGGGTTCAAGATATAAAGTGAAAAGTAAAGGCGATAACGGACAGCCCTGTCGAACTGAGGAACGGACTGGGATACTTGCTGTGACTTCATTATTTATGACTAGGCGTGTGGAACAGTTACTGTAAGACATTTGTACACCTTGAAGCAGAATTTCCCCAACACCAATATGAGACAAAATTTTGAAAAGAACATGATGACTGACACAGTCGAAAGCTTTCGCCAGATCAACTTGGACCTTTGCAATCTGATCACTACTGTTGGCCACACACTCTAACACACTTCTCGCAATGTGTACATTTGTTTGAATAGCCCGTCCGCGAATCCCGCAAGTCTGGTGATCTCCAACGAGATCGCAAATGACACGTTGTAATCTATTTGTCAGGAGTTTAGCAAAAATCTTATAATCCACGTTACATAACGTTATTGGCCGATAGCCGGTCACTTGTAATAGTTTGTGTTTGTCCTCGGTTTTTGGAATAAGTATAGTGTGCGTTCGCAAAAATGAGGGGGGAAGACTCTTGGTTTTGTAGGCCTCTTGAAAAATCTCAAGCAGTATGGGACATACTGCTTGTAGTTGATAAAATTCTGCAGGTATGCCGTCTGGCCCTGGCGTTTTTCTTCTTGGAAGGGCATTCACTGTTCTTTCCCCTTCATTTAAGGTGAAGGGTGTCTCCAATTTTTTTTTTTAATTCTTTTTCTAATTGAGGCAACAAAGATACTAGTTTATCTAGATATTCGTTATCTGTCGAGGCAGGACAATTGCCGAATATATTTTGGTAGTGTTCAAAAAAGACATGTGCTATAGTTCCTTTATCTGTAACGATAAGGTTGTTCTGTTCTATTTCATGGATTTCATTAGATATCGCATACCGTTTCTCCTCCTCCATTGCCCTTTTTGTAGGCTGTTCTCCTAAGCAACATTTTTCAGCACGGGAGCGCACAATCGCGCCTTGATAACGCTCGTGATGAAATTTGTCCAACTCGGCTTTCGTTTGAGTTATATCTTCCAAACCTTGCCCAGGACTTTGGCATTTTAGTTCTACCAGAACACGCAAATTACGTAGCAATTCTTTTTCTGTCTTTGCCTTCTGAAATTTAATAATAGTACTTCTCTCAATTGCTAGCTGTTTTAGTTCTTGTTTAAGGAGCTCCCATTTAACAAATATATGTTTGGTTGTTTCTCCTATTTGCTTGATTAGATCCTTCGTACTGGCTACAAAGACTTTATCTTTTAATAATAGAACATTTAGTTTCCATAGCTTCCAATTTATACTCTTTTTTTCTTCGTTTCTTCCCAACAGTTACTAATACCATGCAGTGGTCTGTAAAAAATACTGGTTCTACCACATAACCATTTAAGGTGTTAATTAGGTCTACAGAACAGTAGATTATGTCTAACCTCGCGTGAGAGGAGTTTTGAAAGTGTGTAAATTGCAGATGGTTTTCTTCCAGCTGGAAAGGGGCAACATCAAAAAGATTTCCTTCGTCAACTATGTCCAGCAGTAGACGTGCGCTTTTGTCAATTCGCGGTTTAAATGGAGTTCTATATGCTTTGTCGCAAACACAATTAAAATCTCCTAGAATAACTAACACTCTATCAGAAGTTAAATATGGGCGCAGGTGATTAAAGAAAACAATTTTGCTATTAACCTCATTCGGAGCGTAAATACATATAACTCTCCACCTTATGTCAGAAACTTGAAAGTCGCACATAATGAAGCGGCCACAGAGGTCTGTGGTGACCATTAATTTAGACAGAAAGATTAATAAACAGTAAACAGCCCCCAGATTGACCAACAGCGTGGCTGACACATACTTCATAGTCACGCAGAAAATGCTGCAGGGCACGCTCTACCTGATCATCTGTTGAGAGCTTTGTTTCCTGTACGGCCAGAAAGTCAACCACCTTATCTTCAAGTAGGCGTTTCAGCTGATATTGTTTTTTCCTAGAATTAAAGCCTCTGACATTTAGTGTTGCAAAACGAGGGCCATCAACTAGAAGGGGAGGAAGAGAGAAAGGGGGAGGGGGAGATGGAGAAGGAGGGGAGGGAGAGAAGAGGGGCTATGGGTTTGGGTTTAAACACTAGCAGCTTGGGTGCAAGGTAGGTTTCCGCTTACTCGCGGCGGTGGTGTCAGGTGGCGCATCTTGTTTTCGTTTGGTGTCGTTAGTGTCCTTGGAACTGCTTTTGGTCACATCCATTGAGTCCGGTAGGTCGTCGTTGCCTTCTGACGTCGTCGGCTTCTCAGCAAGGTCTGCAGGCTGCTGAGTTAACTTCGGTGGTCGCGGGGTGCCTTTGTCCTTGCTTTCCTGTGAGTCTTTTTCTTCATTCTCTGTCTCCGAGCTGGTTTGTGGTGTTTCCGAGACTTCCTTAACAGCTGGACTCTCGTTCTTATCGGAAATATGAGGTCCGGACTCTGCAGACCCGGCTTGAGTTGGGAGAGCCTCTCCAGTGGCGTCAACGACCTCGGAGATATCCATGAACTCTTGGTTGGCATCTGGTTCTGTGCCAGAGCCCCGTAGCACGGCTGCATAGCTGGAGTAGCACTCGTCACTTTCGTGTCCGAATCTGTTGCAACGCGCACACTTTGGGGTGCGACACTGCCTGCGTATGTGACCAACTTTCTTGCATCTCAGACACAAGGGTGGTCGCCCGGACATGACCAGAAGGGACTGTATACCGGCAACTCTGAGCAGATGGGGAATATCTTCCGATGTCGCCATGTCATGAAGAGTCAGACAGACCTCGCTGTTCAGCGTTTCCATGTTTTCCATCCCTGGCACGCGCCACTTTTCCCTCGAGACGCTGCGCACGGTTCAAAATGGCGACAATGCTTAGGCAATATTTTTATCTTCTAGGTACGACGGAAGCCAGAGCAGCTCGAGCTTAACGTCTTTTCAGTTCGGGTCGATGACCATGCACTTTTTGCCCTTCATCGTCAGTTCTTTTGCTGCTTTCAGCTTCTCCGCGGCTTCAGAACTCACTAGCGTAGCCATCCAAACGTGGCTCATTTGGAACTGTCAAAGGGACAACACTTCACGGAGATCGATGGCGTCTTTGAGTCCGTCGCGAAAATCAATTGCACGGTAGGGCCTGCCCGACATGTCGGCATGAAGAAAAACAGAATTGATGCACAAGCTCCTGGGAGGAAACCTTGGAAGTAAGATTCGATACTCATCTTGGCTTGTCGCCTGATCTTGGCTTTTTCCTGGGGCCGCGGGTGCGGCTGCAGCGTTGTCCGGTTGCATCTTTTCAAAGTCGTTGTTAGCATATGAACCAGAAGGAGAAGGGTTTCCTCGGCCTGAGGTCGATTGTTGTTTTGCAGCGGAGAGCATGAAAACGCGTCCGTTCGAAACGGCGTCTTCTTTCTCCCCCCACTCTGCTACACGGAACGTGCTCTAAGTCGTACATAGAGAGGTTACTGAGTTATTAAAACTGGCTTATTCATGTTCATTGTTCAAATATTTACTACACTATTTGTCTCCGGATACTACTACGACTACTACCATTAATAATATTATTAAACGTACCTCGATACTTCGCATTCAACCGATTGACGCTGAATGCGCGTGTGTTTCTTTTGACATATTAATGTTTGTTGCCCCGTTACACAATTTCGATTTAAATCATACCTGTTTTACTATGAGGATTTAAAGGGGTCATGACACGCTTTTCCAACTTTTCCTGTTTAGCGTTCCTCCACAACTCAAAAATCGTTCATTCCACCAAACAGTTCAAGATGACGAAAAGAGGGGAGGCCCCTCTTGCTCGGACTCTGGTTTGTGTACCCAGACAGAGCCATTGTCCCCCTAGAACAGTGGTTCTCAAATGGGGGTCCGCGGACCCTTTGGGCTCCGCGAAGGCATTCGAGGGGTCCGCGAAGCCCTGTCTCATCAGTCAAGCCCAGCAATAAAAGTTGTATTTTCTTCTGATCGAGAAAAAACGTTCCAATTTTCGGGTGAGTTTTCTCATGTGTATATCAATGAGAGAAATCTACTTCACAGAGCCCTTAGTTACATACATGTTTAAATCATTATCATAATTAACCTATACATTTTCCATCCCCTCACAACAAACAGCGTCCTCCATCATCTCCGCCGATCAACAAGGGGTCCGCGAAACATCAATGCTTGAGAACCACTGCCCTAGAAGATTAGCCCGTCGCTCAAAATTCAGATAAAAGTTGCTTTCCCCAGCCCGTTCACCCCGAAGCTGACAGTGCTCGTTGGGCCAGCCACACTTGTCACGTGATCACGTTCCTTCGCGCATACCCACGCGCAGAGAATGAGGTCAGGTGATGAAAGTAAGGAGGCTGATTGGTCCGGCAAGCTCGTAGCTTCCACCGCAATGTCAGCTTAGGGGTGAAGAGATTAAGTGAGGTCCGGTTTCGTGTGATGTGCGTTTGGACCCGATGACGCCCTTTTGGGACCGCTAATGTATCACAGTGAAAAGGCAGAGAGCTTACGAAGGAGAGGAGGTACGAAATAGTCCGCTGTGTTTTCAAATTTTCGCACTGAAAGTCAGGCTTTTGACTTTCTACCTTTTTCCTTTTGGCCCACTGAACGATGTGCTATTAGTAAAATCCCAATCTAAAATGATTTATTCCAACCCGAAATCCGTTTCATGGGCCCTTTAAAGCAAGTTTTTCTTAAATATTCGAATACACGTGAAAGAATTAATGTATATTCACAACGTAAATTGTCTATTAATTTGGCCTTTTTTTAGTTATGCGGGGGGGCTTCCTCTGCTTTGTAACCGAAAAAAAACCAACAACCAACAACTACATCTCTGGTATCACCGAGCAGTACTTTTTCACCATTGGAATCAGAACAAATGATATGGGCCTTTACCGATTGGCAACAGACTTTGTAACCCCTTTCCGATTAAACCAGTGAGTATTCGTTAATATGCCGTTCAAGCTTGTTAACTAGTAAACTATCGTACTTAGTGGGAGGGCGGTTACCCTAAAAAGTTTTAAGGCACTGACCAAAGCTTTGTTTCATTTTTCCTTTTTTTTCATTACTGCCACTACCACGATGTCAAAAAAAAAAAAAATAAATCGCTCCTGCCAAGAATTAAAAAAAAAAGCATTGTTTTGGAATAAGAGCAGCAGCCAGTGAGTATCTTTAAACCGCCTGTTAACTGCACACCGAACTACATATCCTCAGTACGAAATATCCATTGCCACGTGTATCAGATAGTAAACGAATATGGCGAAGGTAATTGAACAGTTTCGTTTTTTTAGGCATATCATACCTGAAAATCAGCGTGACCGATTAATCGGTGGCGATTAATCGAGTTAAATTTTTAATCGACGCCCAGGCCTAACAAATAATGATTGATGATGAAATTGGTGGCGATTAATCGAGTTAAATTTTTAATCGACGCCAGGCCTAACAATAATGATTGATGATGAAATTGATTGGAGCGCAAAGTAGAGCAACATTATTTCGGTTGCAAATAAACAGGGCGACGTTCATGCGATGTTTCCTCCCACGCAGGGGCGGATCCAGAACTCCGTTTTGGGGGGGGGGGGGGGGGGAGCCTTGTAGGGATACTATTCTCCCTTTTTTTTTTTCTTTGTGCACCGGGGGGTCCTACCATGTCAAATTGCCCTCCGAGAAGGGAGGAGGAGAGGGGGTCGACCTCGTTTGGGGGGGGGGGGCGCCCCCGTCGCCCCCCCCCCCCCCCTGGATCCGCCACTGCTCCCACGTTGGAATTTGGTGAGAATGAGTAGCCGAAAACCCCAGTAGAAAGCCTACCACTCAGGGACCCCGGAACCGGGGGGGCAACGGGGGCTTGCGCACCCGCTAACATTTTCCAGGGGGTGCTGGGCAGTATGCTGAGCCCCCGTGCGTTTGGCTCAAGGCCTACTGAACAATGCCTGCACCCCTGCCCCTCCGTGTTCCCGTTGTTGCTTATCTTCACCTGGCTCTGTTTTTGTTATGGTTAGTTATTCACCAAATCAAGGCCAAACCGTCGCCCACGAAATTCCAGAAAAAAATTACGAAGTAAAGCGAAGTGTCAGTAAACCGCGGACGACGCGGCACCTATAAAAAATAAAAAAATAATTTTCCCCTTGTCGGTCATTTTCCTGGGGCCTTCTCATACGGCTCTCGCAGGTTGGCACGCGAGGGAACGCGCAGCGCACTGTTTTTGTCCACCCAGCCAGCCGGCTTCGTTTTGCTTATATTTTGAGCAGTGCCGTTTCCAAAAGAACTCAAAAAGTTCTTCTATCTTTTTTTTTTTTTTTTGCGGTTGAGTTTTTTTTTTTTTTTTTTTTTTTTGTAGTTGTTGTTTTGGCGGTCTGAGTAACCCCGAGGGTCGTCCGTGGGGAGAGCCGAAGCGCGAGGCGGGGGGATGGCCTGCGCTAGAGTGCCTCAATGTTGCTTGCCGGCTGCGGCAGCCAGCAACATTGAGGCACTCTAGTCTGCGCGAGACGAAAGAATTTCTTGAACGAGGCACTGCCTACGAATGTAGCAAGCTGAGGGAATGAAGTATCCCGACTCCCAAGGAAAGAGGAGACCTTAGCAGGCGACACAGTTTGTCAAGGGAGAGGTCGCACTGCGCTCTGTGTTGAAGCACCGCTGTCACGGTGGTCGTCAAAGACAAAAAAAATCACGGCATTCTCGCCTGTATTTCTGTGTCTGGTTTTCGAAACACCATTTGGTTCTTGGCGAGCCAGCCTGCTATGTTCAGGCGGGCACCCTATTATACACCCGGACGGTCTTCCATTCTGGGGCCGTAACTAGTTTCTAGTAACCCGTTACCGGGAACTAGTTACTTTTTTCAGTAACTTGTAACTGTAACTTGTTACTCCTTAGTGAAAATAACTTGCAACTGTAACAGGGTCATTATTTTTCGAAAGTAACTGTAAAGAGTAACGTCGTTACAGTTACTTCTCAGATTTATGTGCAAAAATATTGCAAACACGACCGCCAAATCGTCTCGCAACTCATGAGGGAGTCCGAAGTCCTGATACGGGAAGGGCACAGCAAAAACTGCTGCAGAAACCGTCTGGAGCTGGAGAGAAAAATAAAAAATAAACTATATTTTGGAGTGACCCGCTTCGCCAAGCTGGTTTCGCAAACTTGTGTACGTACCTGGCACCGCAGACCTAACAAAGCGCGGCATCTCTAAAGTGTTTTTCTTTTTTTCGTCCGGCGGTGGAAGCCAAATGCTTTTTGCGGAGGACAGTTCTTGGTGATTGTCGCCCCAAACGCCCGCAGGCTTACGGGACAACCGATCTTTCTGAACCTCGTCTTTTCCCGCAAAGGCATACGGTTCCTTTCCCTCTAATTTGAATCGTCCAAACTCCCAGATGCAATCTTGCGGGGTCTCGACTTTAGGCCCATTTGCTCTCCCCTCCCCTTTTTGCAGCGTGAGCTGCACTGGCCGAGGTTGAGCAGTTTCGCGTGGCTTTCAAAGAGCCGTGCTGCGCAAGCGCGAGGAGCAGTGACGTCACACGGCGCACAGCCGGCGCGCCGGAGCACCGCCGCCGCCGCGCGCGCCTCGCCGGCCTGCGCATGCGCGAGGACGCAGTGACGTCACACGGCGCACTGCCGGCGCGCCGGACCCGCCGCCGCCGCGTGCTCCGCTGCCACCGCGCGCGCCTCGCCGGTCTGCGCCATTCCAGAGGAGTGACGTCATAGCCGCGGCAGACGCACTGGCGCCGCCACGTGCCCACCTCTGCGCCCTCCGTAGCGCAGTAGCCAACTCTGACGCTGCACCGGATCCGCTTGATAGCGCCTCTCATTTTGTGTGCATAGCTCCACGCTAACGTATATCCTGCTTTGCAACCAATTACCGGCCTTGCCTCCCGTCGCCCACTTGTCCTTTCTCGGTCCCGTCACTTGAGAAAGAGTATTCGCTCGAAACCGTCTGTGTCGTTCTGCTAGTTGGGTGGTTTTCTTGTAATTTGAAAGGCCGCCCTTGACCGGGACCAGAGGCACTTGTCTTCCCTGTGGACGACAAGTGCCTCTGGGTCGTGGGCTTTCCGGGTGGGGGGTGGTGAAGGAGGAGCGTGTCCGATTTGGTTAGGAAGTGGGCGGAGAAAGACTGCAAAAGCCGTCTAAACTTCCTACACGCATGTGGCGTTTGTACCTCGATCAGTGTCTTCTTTTGCGCCGCTTCCCCTGTTGCCAGCGGGTTTTGACGACGGCAATGTTGCCGCTACATTGCTCCTTTAAGGGTTCAAGAGAAGCTTCGTGTTTCATGAAAGATTGGGCGCGACGGACTGTAGAAAAACGATTCGATTGAAGCTAGTGGATTGGAGTGGCACATCTACAAGCTGATTGCAGGAGGATTTTACATTATATTGACTTGACATATGTACGGTGTTTTATGCTGCCGTCCAGATTCGCTCCACAGAAGAAATCAGACAACCCAGAAATTAGAATTGAGCGATTGTGTAAACTCTCGCACCATGATTGGATATACCCGCGGGAATCCCGGAGAAAAGCTCACCGGACGAAAAGCTCACCGGAGAAAGCTCACCGGAGATAAGCTCACCGGATAAGCTCACCGGAGAAAAGCTCACCGCAAAACCGGCGGATGCAGAAAAAAAGCTCACCGATTTTTTTTCTTCTTTTATATAGAGGCTGTTGGATGACGGTCGTAACATATGCAATTTATTATCATTAAAATCGACGGGTTTGTAAAAAAAAATGACCCTTTTTGTATACTTATAAGGCTTATTAGGTATATTACTCCCAAATCAATAATTGCGGGTGAGTGTTTTCTGTAGCTTACTCTCTAAGCAACGAAAGCCTAACTGAGAACTTTATGAATCGGGAAGCGTTTGCTTGGAAGTAGGAAATGGAGATTAGGCTTTAGCGTTTTGGAGGTCACCTTCTGTGTTGACCTTGGGTCGTTGTAGTACGGGTGGTCGGCTCCCTTTCGAAAGTGCTGGAGCCGGGGAGTAGCTCAGGCTGTCTGGGACGAACTCGTTGATCGTCTTGTTTATGCGTTTGAGTTCTTTTTTTCCCTTTCTCTTCTCCATTTGTTTGAAAATCTATTTATTGGTGCGCTCATATCAATAAATTTCAGCTGCGTTTGAGATTTTGTGTGTTCGTCCTCTTTTTTTATCGTTCCCCATCTCAGGGTCTACAAGATGTCGAACAAAAGGAGTTCCCCGTCGTCGAGAGAGATCGCAGAGTGGGAGAGGGGGAAATCGGAAGGGTGGCGACGAAGGATTTTCCTCTTCGTTGGAAAAACTTTTCGTAGGTCTCTCGGGCGAGGCGAGAGGGGAGAAAGCAAAGGCGCGGAAAGAAATAGAAAGAACGATGCGTGGGAAATGGCGGGAAAGGCCTTCTATTAGAAGGAAGGCGCCGTTTGCGCAGAAGAAAACAGCGATGTTTGTGGTGGATCTCGGGGCGGAGATTGGAGCAGCCTGTTGCCATGCGTCGCAGCAAGATGAAAAATAGGTCGCTTGAAACTGAAACTAAACAGAACAAGTCATTTAAGTAGCAAAAGAAAAAAATCAAAAATAGGCATTTATAGGCGGGAAACGGGAAATTCGGGCTCAAACACCGAGATAGGCATTTATAGGCACTATAAAGCCACTCTAGGCATTGGCCTACGAATCCGGCCTTTACAAATAGGCATTTGCCTACAATCCGGCCTTTACAAATTACACTTTGCACCGAGAGGAAATACAACTTACAAAACTGGAGTGCGGTTCTTTCCTGTGACTCAGCTGACGAGGCATATGATCTCTTTCTTGAACGTTTACAAATATCCGGTGCTTTCCCTACAAGAAGTGTCCAGTGCATACGAAATCACGTAAGCCGTGGGTTACTTCGGAGATAATTAGAATGATGAATCGGAAGAATGCGCTCTATAATAAATTCCTGCTCGCTAGAGATTTGGGCGTCCTCCGCGAATTTAAAATTCAAAGGGACATGGTAACAAGCGCTCTTTGTAGATCAAAGCGTGCATACCATTACCGTATGTTTCAGGGTGAACCTAGAACCATCGGATGACAAGTGGAAAAAAAATGAACATGTTGGTTAAACCTCACTCTCGTAGTGACTCAATAAAAACGATTTTTGTCATTTAAAAAAAAAGGCGTGTGCCCGAGGGGGGGGGGGGGGGGGATAGTAACGGTTACAAGCAATTTTATTACTTCAAAAAGTAATCAGATTACTCTTGTGATTACTGCTTAATAAAAGTAATCAACTGATTACAAAATTACTCCAAAAAGTAATCGATTACAAGTAATTTGATTACTTGTATAATAATAATATCTTTATTGCACGAAGAGATATACAACATTACAAAACAGGTCCGCAAAAGCACGTTTGTGCTTGTAGGCGTGACCTGGCAACCAGCAGAGAAACTACTAACTCAAAATAACGCAAAGCAAAAAATAAACAGAAAAACGCCGTACCCTTAACCCGTACAACAATTTAAAAATCGTAGGCACAACACCAATTTCTAAGCTCTTTTTTTACCACTTTCAACGACTGTAGATGGAAAAGCTCATTAGGCAAAAAATTAAAGTAATGAGGAACGTAAAAAGACCGCACCCGTTTTCCGTAATTTGTGTATACCCTAGGGAGGGCGAACCGCTCTGTTTTTCTCAAAACCTTTTGTTTTTTTACAGGTTTCTTAAATGTACCATTATAATAATTCTTAACTAGTATTTCATAGATATATAATCTTTCAGTTGACAAAAGTTGTAGCGAACGCATTTTTGATTCTGTTCTTAACTCCTCCAATTTGGTTCCATATGCTAAATTTCTACAAATGTTATGCAACATATTATCTAATTTACTTTTTCTAGAGTTTGAACAAGAGGCATAAAGCGTGACCCCATACCGAAGCACCGACTCTCCCAGTGCTTGAAAAACCCTCTTTCTCAAAGTCAGGTTGGTTGCACCTCGCAAACGATATAAAAATGCAGATACTGCGCGAAGTCGCTTCGCAAGATACTCTATATGACTATTCCAAGAAAGATGTTCATCAAAGTGAACACCCAGATATTTTATCGAAGATACATATTCAAGTGGCATACAATTACACCTCTCGCAGTTAGATTGATGTAGAACCAGCGGAATATTAAGCGTTATTGTTTTATGAGGATTACGGAAACACATTAGTTTGGTTTTATCTATGTTAACACAGATACGATTGTTTTTGAACCATGCCATTAGCTCGTAAATATCGGCTTGAAGAGACGACAGTGCTTCCAATTCATTGTTTCCTGCGAATACAAGAGCGGTATCATCGGCGTATTGGAAAACGCGTGAAAATAAGTTCAGTTTACCTATTTCATTCACATAGATGTTAAAAAGAAAAGGACCCAAAATAGATCCTTGGGGGACACCAGAAGGAATTATCAGTAAATTACTTTTAAAATCACTCATTTTTACTAATTGACTCCGTTTTGAAAGGTAGCTGGTTAGAAATTTTATATATGGGGCCTCTAAAACCCAGGTGCTCTAATTTGTATATGAGTAACCTGTGATCAATTGAATCGAACGCTTTTTTCAAATCTAGAAATAAAGTAAAGACGAAATTATTTTTATCACTATTATCATGAATGTGGTCGGACAAATCTTCCAGCAATGTAATTGTTCCTCTATTTTGTCGAAACCCGTACTGTGAATGACAGTAAAGAATGCTTATCACAAAAGGAGGTCATGAACCAAAATACAAACTTTTCCATAATTAGCGACAGTACGGGCAAAATAGAAATGGGTCTGTAGTTTAGCAACTCTTTTCTACTTCCTTTCTTGAAAACAGGCCTAACAGGCGCTGCGCTCTGAATGGGAGCAGACGCATGCTCACGCGCTCGCTTGCTATCATGGGCCAGCCGCTGAAAGATGTTTCCGTGGGTGTGTCTGATAAGGAGCCACACAAAGATTTGTGTGGCTCGTGCTCCAACCGCTTCTACGCAAAACAGCAATACCTAAAATGCTCGGCCGGCTGTAACCGCCGTTTTCATTGTAAATGCATCGACGTGCGTGCCGAAGACTACAACGTACTTATGGAGACTGGTTTCAGCACCTACAAGTGTACATCCTGCATTCGACGGTCATCAAAGCCTAATGAATCCGGAGACGAGGAGGACTCGGCAAGCGTTGAAAAGACACCGGCAGTTCCGTCGATTGTGAACGGTGAGTCGCTCTCTTCGGAGGCGGTCCACATGTTCACAACTATTCTGAACAAGCTGGATTTGCTCGTGACTGAAGTGAAGTGCCTGAAGGCAGAAAACAACAGCCTTCGGTCTGAGCTGTCACAAATCCGAAAATGCCTCCCGAGCTCGAGACCGATGCAGGCTGGGCCACGAATGCCTTACGCTGCTGTCCTGTCGGCGAACGCGAGTGCTGCTCCACCTACCACGAATGCGTCTGGGACCCTCGATCGTCAGTCTTCGTCAGCTTGGACTGCCCCTGACATCGGCAATCACAAGACGGATTTGAACTACAATACCGCTACATCGGCTGCGTGTGCTTCGACGGTCGCGGGCCGTGCGGGCCAACCTGGTCTGCGGGTCAACCTGGTCTGCGGGTCAACTCCCCAATGAACGTTACCGAGGACGGTTTTGTGCCGTGGAGGTCTCGACGCCAAGCAAAGGCCTCCAGTGGAACGTCCAAGAACTGCAAGGTAAAATCAGTACCGCGCAAGGCGCTGTCGAAGGTCCTGTTTGTGTCTAGGCTAGATCCGGACACATCGGTTACAGAGGTGCTCGATATTATCAAGCCTGTTCTGAAGGCAAAGATCGCCTCTTGTGCTAAACTTAGGACGAAATACACCTCGTATGCTTCTTTTCATATATCTGTGGAAGACGAGACGTTCGAGGCCTTAAATAACCCGGAAGTCTGGCCGGAAGGGTGCCTGTTTCATCAGTTTTTCGGGAAACTGGACGCGTCGCGCGTGTCTGAATCAATAGACCAAAATGGCAGCGTCAAAGAACACAATTAAGGTATACTATCAAAACGTCCGCGGATTACGAACGAAGGCAGATGAATTTTCGTCGAACCTAGCGCTTTCCTCTTTTGACATAATCTGTCTTACTGAAACTTGGTTATGTGCCGAAATACATGATTCACAATATTTTACGAATGACTACACTGTGTTTCGCCGCGATCGTGATTATAGCGCCACTGGTCAACGTTTCGGCGGTGGGGTGTTAATTGCAGTCTCGAGCAAGTTAAAATCGTGCCGTAGACAGGACCTTGAGACTTGTGATGAGTGTGTATGGCTCGAAATTTTATTGCGTGATCGTAGTAAATACCTCATCGGAAACTATTACTTCCCACCTAAATTTAAATGCTCAACTTTTATTTCACACTTCGACACTCTAACAAGTCTAATCAATTTTAGCGAATACAAAGTGCAAATTTTTGGAGATTTTAACCTTAAAGGCGTAGACTGGGCCCTTGGCAGACTTGATTGTTGTGATTACCTGACAGAGAGCAAAGCTTCTTGGTTTTTGCCACTTGTCAACTTTTATGGTCTTTCACAGCACAATAATCTAACGAATGCTTCTGGCAATACACTTGACTTGCTTTTATCAAACTTCCCTGTCGGCGCGATAGCGTCTTCGTCACACCCCTTGGTGAGGGTCGATGCTTATCATCCGCCCTTTGAAGCCGAATTTTACTTGCCATGTTTATCGCGAGAACTAACGAAATTCATTTACTGTTACGAAAAGGGAGATTACTTCAGCATTTACAGGCATGTAGAATCACACGCGTGGTCTGAGCTATATGATTCGAATGACTCAGATTTTGCAGCACAAAAATTGACGTCGGTAATGAAGGAAGCTATCGAAAAGTATGTGCCTAAAAGGCTCGTTAAACCGAGGAAATTTCCGAGCTGGTTTTCGAGGGAATTGAAGACGGCTCTGCGTAAAAAGACTCGTTTTCATGGTCTATACAAGAGAACGTGTAAACAAGTATGGTACCAAAAGTTTTCCAACTTTCGTTCCTTAGCTAAAATATTGCTTGCACGTGACAAATATCTCCACGAAAGACATGTTGAAAATAGTCTATATTCTGATCCCAAATCTTTCTGGAAACACGTAAACACCAAACCGCATTCGTTTTCACAACATTCATCTCTGCGCTCTTCTAGTAACGGTGATACTCATTATGTTACATCGCCAAAAGACATCGCTGATGAGTTTGCCTCGTTTTTTAGCAGCTGCTACTTACCGCCCATACATTCGGTGAAGTCAGATCTAATCAATGATCCCAGTGATGGGGACTCGCTCTCCCTGTTCAGCGTTGCTACACGGGACGTTGTAAAGGCGATAAAAAAGCTCAAGCCGAAATCGTCTGTGGGCACTGATGACATTCCACCATTTAATATTAAAGGATGCTGTGGGCTTCTAGCGCCAATTTTAGCCCATATTTTTAATGTATCTTTGCGTACCAGTATGTTTCCAGCAATATGGAAGGAAGCCATAGTTGTGCCCATTCATAAAGCTGGTGATGCTAGTAGTGTATCAAATTACCGTCCCGTGTCACTACTGTGTGGTTTTGCTAAAGTATTTGAAACCATTATGCAAGAATGTCTTTTCTCTCATTTATCTAAGTATCTGACGCTGCAACAACATGGTTTTATTAAAGGACGCTCTGTCGAAACAAACCTTTGTACTTTTCTACACTACGCAGCCCCGGTCGTTTCAAACCGAGGGCAGGTTGACTCGGTATATTTCGATCTTACAAAGGCTTTCGACAAGGTTGACCACGCTTAACTTGTACATAAATTGAAACAATATGGTTTCGCCCCTAAACTTTGTGAATGGGCTTATAGTTACTTGTCATCGAGGAAAAATTTTGTTCTAGTTGATACTGTTTTATCTAATCCGTTTTTCCCAACTTCAGGCGTACCCCAGGGGTCAGTGTTGGGGCCACTGTTGTTCCTGGTATTTATAAATGATATTTTAAATTGTGTAAAGTTTGCTAAAGTGCTTTTATTTGCCGATGACATTAAGTTATTCTCAAGTATTTGTTCTGAAAAAGATTGTGATGCGTTACAGTCTGATGTTTTGAGTATTTTGCAATGGTGTTCATCCAACCGTTTGCCTTTGAATATAAACAAAACTAAAGTCATCTCGCTAACTAGACGTAAAAATCCCTTACATTTTAAGTACACGTTGGGAAACTGTATTATTACTCGAACTGATATGATCAGGAACCTCGGGGTGTTAGTCGATTGCAAACTTACGTTTAGTTCTCATGTAACTACTATTTGTGGTACCGGGTTCAAAATGCTTGGTATGATCTCCCGTTTGACTCGGCACTTCCAAGCACCTGAGGCCATATTACGTTTATTTTGTGCTCTGGTCAGGCCCAGGCTCGAATTCGCTTCTGTCGTGTGGAACCATTTAACGGAGACTGAATGTAGACGTATTGAAGCGGTGCAAAGGCGTTTGGTTCGCACAGTCTATGATCGATACTTCCACAGGAGACTTTACTTCGACCACCATTCTCTGCTTAAGATTTTGAATCTCAGCACTTTGGATGACCGAAGGCATTGCCGAGATGCGGCTTTTCTACAAAAGCTTATCCAGGGTGTAATTGACGTACCTGACCTCTTGGGCAGCATAAAGTTACGTGTGCCAACGAAATTCACGCGACAGTGCGACATGTTCTACCCCGACATGCGATTAAAGGAGTCACCAATCTACCGTATTCAGACATCATGCAACCTCCTTGTCCAGCACGATTTTTTTTTTCATGCCTTATTTTACCTTTAACACCTGATGTGTATTTTATGTACTTTGTTACGACTGTTTTATTATGCTGACTGTTCTAATATTGCCGCGCGCGCAGCTTGCCAAGTAGGCAGCGCGCGCGTGACCGAACGGTTATCGCGCTTGTCTCCCACGCGAAAAGCCAGGGTTCGATTCCTGTCCGCGGCTACACATTTTTGTTGACACTGTAATCTGACGTTCTGGTAGATTCGAGAACCGTCTTGCTGATTCGAGGTTAGAATGTTCTAGGCACCGAACCTTCTACGCCGAATGCTCCAGAAGCCCACGCGTGTACAAAAGCGGCTCCGCGTGGCAAGCTGGAGTCAGTTTCGCCTCAGCGTTCGATCCCGCTGCTTCGCCGCCTTCGACGCCCGCGACGCTCTGCTGTGATCTTTCTTCTTTCTCTTTTTATTTTTGGGCACAAGTTCGCCCCATTAAACGTTCAGTTCACTCAGTCACTCGCCGCTTCATCACTTGTCATTCGTGACATTTTGGTGGAGGTGCGGGGTATCGCATTGCGCTGCCGCGTACCCCTCCGAGGGCCCGCAGTGCAAGTCCGACGCCAAGCCCCCAAGAACCGAACGAAGACCAGACTGGGATCCGATCAAGCCGCCGGAACCTTGGCCTACCCCCGGAATTAGGACCCTTACCACCAAAGACCAGGCAAACAAGGAGGACGACGATGGCCAACCAGTCGGAGACCCCGGCCGCTTCTGCCGTCGTATACCTGCCCGTCGCACCCCGGACTCCGACGCCATTTTACGGGGAGATGCACGAGGACGTTGAGGATTGGCTACAACATTACGAACGAGTGGCCCGCCATAACCAATGGACACCGGAGCAGTGCCTTCAGAACGTCTACTTCGCTCTAGAAGGCACGGCACGCACCTGGTTTGAGAACCACGAAGCGTCGATTTCGTCGTGGGAAGAATGCCAGGCCGAGCTGCGACGCACCTTTGCCAACCAGCAGCGACGACAGCGTGCCGAAAATCTTCTCCAAGCAAGACACCAAGGGCCAAATGAGAGCGTCACAAGCTTTGTTGAAGACGTTCTCCGCCTCATGAACCGCGCCGACCCAAACGCTTCCGAAGAAAAAAAGTTGCGGGTCCTAATGCGGGGCGTGAAAGAAAACATCTTCGGAGGCCTCGTGCGGAGCCCGCCTACCACCGTCGAAGGTTTCATCACTGAGGCCACCAACATCGAACGTGCCCTTCACGCACGGGCCTCACACTAACAGAGACCTCCCGGCTTCGCTGCCCTCTCGCCGTCCAGCTGCAGCATCCCGGACATCCGTGACATCATCCGGGACGTCGTTCGGGAGGAAATCAAGAAGTTCCTGCCTGCTGCCCCCCAGCCTGCCTCGCTGTCAATAGCCGAAGTTGTCCGCGAGGAAGTTCAGCGGGCATTCCATCCTGAGGCTCCTGCCAGCGCAGCAGTACCCGAGGAGCCTTCTCTGACCTATGCCGCCATAGCTCGGAGACCGGCGCCAGCTGCCCAGCAGTATTCGACGCCACCTCGACGTGTCCTACCAGAGCCACAGACTTTCCGACGTCGGGAAGGGCAACCCGAGTTCGTCCGCACTGAACACCCGACGCCGAGGAAGACCGACGTCTGGCGAACGGCCGATCGACGCCCGCTCTGCTACCACTGCGGGGAAGCCGACCACATCTACCGCAGCTGCCCCTACCGTCGACTTGGGCTGCGTGGTTTCCACCCGAACGACCCACGCCCGAGGTACGGCGAACGCCCTCGCGATATCGAGGAGTACCTCCGACGCTCGCCCTCTTCAGTGCCGTCTCTCCGCCATGAATCTCGCTCGCCGTCACCACGACGTTCAGCGTCTCCAGCGCCACGACCCCGCCGAGAGAGCCTGTCTCCCCTGCGTCGCCGGGAAAACTAGGCGCGGCAACGCCTGGAGGTGGCGTTGCCGAAGACGACCGAAGTAAAGAGCCTCCAAGAACGACGGAGCGCTCCCACTCTCCCGACGCTGCGCATCGCAACGACGCTCCTGCTTCGGTGTCCAACAACCTCAACGTTATCATCGACGGCCACGACGCGACGGCACTCGTCGACACCGGAGCAGACTACTCCGTTCTGAGTGGGAGGCTCTCCCGCCGCCTTCGTAAAGTCATGACGCCGTGGGATGGACCTCAAATACGAACCGCCGGAGGACACCTCATTACACCAGTCGGGAGATGCACTGCTCGCGTCGAGATCCACGGTGAGACGTGCCCTCTGAAGTTCGTCGTTCTACAAGACTGTTCCAGAGACGTCATTCTCGGCATGGACTTTCTGTGTGAATACGGCGCCGTCATCGACCTTGGTGAGAACAGATTGACGCTGCGCAAGCCTGTTCCGCCTTCTGAGAAACCCCAAACAGCGTCAGCCGCCGTCCGAGTCGCTGCCACCCACGTGAACCTGCCGCCACGATCAAGTGTTGTCGTGCCCGTCGTGACCGATGCAGCTACCTGCGGCGAAGTTGTTCTTGAAGGCAACCTTCAATTGCTCCTGGGAAGAGGAATAGGCGTCGCAAGAGGAGTGACTAAACTTCAGGATGGGCGCACCGTGGTCCTCGTGACAAACTTCCGACAAGAAACGCAACACCTCACACAAGGTGCCGCTGTGGGCCACGTCGAGCAACTTTGGAACTCCGCCGAAATCGCCGCGATTGATGAAGAATCATCGCCACCTCAGCAAGACATTACGCCGCCAGCGCAGCTTGACATTGACCCCAAGCTTCCAGGCCCGAAACGACGGCAGCTGAGTGACCTCCTCGCAGAATACAGCAACTGCTTCGCGACGTCGTCGAAGGTGCGCCAAACCACCGTTGCGAAGCATCGTATCGTCACCGACGACGACGCGCTCCCTGTGCACCGATCACCGTACCGAGTCTCCATAAAAGAACGGGAGGTCATCCAACAACAAGTGGAAGAAATGCTGAACTACGACATAATCCAGCCTTCAAGCAGTCCGTGGGCCTCTCCAGTCGTGCTGGTTAGGAAGAAGGACGGAACGCTTAGGTTCTGCGTGGACTACCGGCAGCTGAACGCGGTAACGAAGAAAGACGTCTATCCACTCCCCCGAATCGATGACACGCTAGACCGCCTTCGCCATTCTCGATACTTTTCATCGATGGACCTGAAGAGCGGCTACTGGCAGATTGAAGTCGACGAACGGGACCGGGAGAAGACAGCTTTCGTTACGCCAGATGGCCTGTACGAGTTCAAGGTCATGCCTTTCGGCTTATGCACGGCGCCGGCCACGTTCCAGCGAGTCATGGACACAGTACTGGCAGGGCTGAAGTGGCAGAGCTGTCTCGTCTACCTTGACGACGTCGTAGTGTTTTCAAGTGACTTCGACGAGCACTTGCGACGACTCCGAGCTGTTCTTCAAGCCATTCAGACCGCCGGACTCACACTCAAGCCGTCAAAGTGCCGGTTCGCCTATGACGAACTGAACTTTCTTGGCCACGTGGTTAGTAACAAAGGCGTCCGCCCAGACCCCGAGAAGACTCGCGCCGTCGCGGCATTTCCAGCGCCGACAGACAAGAAGGCCGTGCGAAGATTCCTTGGACTTTGCGCCTACTATCGACGCTTCGTTCGGGATTTCGCTAAAATTTCCGCACCGCTCACAAACCTCACGAAGGACGCCGAGAAGTTCGAATGGGGCGAGGAGCAGCAGCAGGCGTTCGACGAGTTGAAACGGCGACTCCAGACTCCTCCTGTGCTTGGTCATTTCGATCAGGATGCGGAAACCGAGATTCACACGGACGCAAGTAACGCGGGACTCGGCGCAGTACTGGTCCAAGTGCAAGAAGGCATCGAGAGAGTCATCGCCTACGCAAGTCGGACACTGTCCAAGGCGGAGAAAAATTACTCCACGACTGAGAAAGAATGTCTTGCGGTCGTCTGGGCAATCACGAAGTTTCGTCCGTACTTGTACGGGAGCCCGTTCCGCGTGATGACGGACCACCACTCGCTTTGCTGGCTTGCGAACCTCAAGGACCCGTCAGGACGCCTCGCTCGATGGAGTCTCCGACTACAAGAGTTCAACATGACTGTGGTCTACAAGTCAGGCCGCAAGCACAGCGACGCCGACTGCCTGTCCAGAGCCCCCGTCGAAACCCCTTCCGGCTGCAGCGACAATGACGACGAGTGCTTCCTAGGAGCAGTCAACACCGACGACATGGCACGACGTCAACGGGACGATCCTGAGCTGCGCGCATTGATCGAGTACCTGGAAGGGGGCGGAAGTACCGTGCCCCGTGTTTTCTCACGAACCCTGCCGACTTTCGCCATTCGACAGGGTGTGCTCTACAAAGAGAACTTCGGAAACAACAACTCGCCGTGGCTGCTGGTAATCCCGGCCGACCTTCGAGAGGAGATTTTTCAAGCATGTCATGACGACCCGACGTCCGGACACCTTGGTTACAGCCGGATACTGGCCCGTATTCGTGAAAAGTATTACTGGCCCAAGCTCCCCAAAACCGTCCACATCTATACCCGATCCTGCCACGAGTGCCAGCGACGCAAGAAACCGCCAACGAAGCCCGCAGGTCTCCTGCAGCCAATTCCTCCGCCAACTACACCGTTCCAGCAGATCGGCATGGATCTACTTGGTCCTTTTCCGCCGTCGACCCTGGGAAACCGGTGGATAATCGTCGCCACAGATTATCTCACGCGGTACGCAGAAACGAAAGCCCTTCCTTCAGGGACGGCTGTTGAAGTCGCCAAGTTTTTCATCGAATCCATCGTCCTCCGGCACGGCGCTCCCGAAGTTCTGATTACAGATCGCGGATCATCGTTCATGGCACAGCTGACCCAAGAAATTCTTCGGCTCAGTCACACCAGCCATCGTCGTACTACTGCGTACCACCCACAAACCAACGGGCTGACGGAGCGACTCAACAAGACAATCGCCGACATGATTTCTATGTACGTCGACGTAGAGCACAAGACGTGGGACGAGGTGTTGCCCTACGTCACGTTCGCCTACAATACGGCGGTGCAAGAGGCCACAGGATTCACACCTTTCCAGCTGGTACATGGTCGAAAGGTAACGACCATGCTGGACGCGATGCTGCCCCATGAGCCAGCTGACAATGAAAGCGACGACGCCCAGGTGGTTGCTCAACGGGCCGAAGAAGTCCGCCAGCTCGCCCGACTCCTGATCCAAGACCAGCAACGCGTCGACGCGGGCCGCTACAACCTTCGTCGTCGGGACGTTCACTTCCAGCCCGGAGACAGGGTGTGGGTGTGGACATTGATCCGCCGCCGTGGTCTCAGCGAAAAACTCTTGAAGCGCTACTTCGGACCCTACAGAGTGCTTCGTCGACTCGGGGATTTGAACTACGAGGTGATGCCCGACGGAACACGGACTTCATCACGCCGCCCTCCTGACACCATGTAGAGGAAACGTACTCCAAGGCAGGCAGCCGGTCGTGAACTGAAGCGACTTGCTTCATTCCTTTATTTACACATCAAACTTAACAACACGTGGCGCCATCTAGGTGAGTATATTAGTACAGGTTACTAGCGCCACTCCACATCTCCCCTTCTAATAGAAATCCTATTTACAAATTCAAACGTCGAGGAGGGATGACTGCCCGGCCACACCGGGTTCTCTGGACTCCCTCAGGTTGTCGGGGTGCCGGGGATCTTGGGCTCACCCCCTCAGGGGTCGCCGGACTGCCAGGACCATGCTGCTCACGGTCGGAAGGTTCCGGGCCAGGTGACTGGGCTGGCTCCTTTGGACTGTATGGAACCAGGTGCTTCCGGTTCCGCTGCAGAACCCCTTGTGGCGTCTCCACTATGTATGACCGTGGGCGCTGTGCTCGACTCAGCACCGTTGTACTGCACCGAGCGTCTTTTACCCACACCTTGTCGCCCCCAGCGAGCCCACGCAGTTCTGTCGTGGCATGCCGACGATTGTAGTCCGCCGCCTGTCGACGCTTGTCCTGCCTGTCCCTCTCGAGGAACACCTCCGTCGACGGCCACTCAGGTTTCAACTTCTCTGGTGGTTTGAGCATCCTGGTCCGCAGTCGCCGTCCCATCAGAAGTTGCGCCGGGCTGAATCCAGATCGCCCCGGTGTATCTCTGAAGACTAGGAGTGCCAGGAACGGATCGTCGCCCTTTCGGAGTAGGTCCTTGACGGTCCGGATCGCGCGTTCAACCTCTCCGTTGGACTGTGGGTAGTGTGGGCTGCTTGTTGTGTGCACAAAACCATAGTCCCGCGCGAAGTTGGCAAACTCAGCAGCTGCAAACTGCGGGCCGTTGTCGCTGCGAACAACCTCTGGAATGCCAAAACGCGCAAGCACGCTCTTCACAGCAGTGACCACCGAGTAACACGTAGTGCTCTTGAGTGTGATAACTTCCGGATACCGCGAAAAGTAGTCAACAATCAACAAAAAGTCCTGACCGTTGAAATGAAACAAATCTATTCCCAGCTGCTGCCAGGGGAGTTCAGGGGAAGGTGATGAGATGAGAGGTTCAGCACGCTGAATCCTTGTTGTAGCGCACCGTTCGCAGTCCTCCACCATGAACTTGATCTGCTTACTCACACCAGGCCACCACACCGAGTCACGTGCTCGCGCGCGACAGCGATTCACGCCCTGGTGACCCTCATGGATGAACCCCAGAACCTCACCCTGAAGTGACGCTGGGACGACTAGGCGACTCCCCTTGAGGAGCAACCCGTCGCACACTGTGAACTCGCCCCTATGTTTCCAGTACTTGAGGAGATTCACCGCCACCTTGGGTTTCACAGGCCAGCCTTGCTCGCAGTACTTCAAGAGAACGACGCACTCGCCGTCTGAAGCTTGCTCTTGACGCAACCTGTCGAGTCTCACTGGTGATTTGTCCTCGATGCCCAGGACCACGCTCTCGACGAACAGCTCCACGGCACCGACCGCCGGTGATGCCTGCTCCAACGGCGCCCTGGACAAAGTGTCAGCCGTCGCCAACAACTTGCCGGGAACGTGAAGAACCTTGAACTGGTACCTCATCAATTTAAGTCGGAGGCGTTGAACCCTTGGTGGGAGCATATCTACGTCCATGCTGCCGAATAAAGACGTCAAGGGCAGGTGGTCGGTCTCCACCACGAACTGTAGGCCTCGGACGTATTCATCAAATCGTTGAACGGCCCAGGTGATCGCCAAAGCCTCC
The DNA here is from genome assembly GCA_013358835.2 of Ixodes persulcatus. Taxonomy (NCBI): domain Eukaryota; kingdom Metazoa; phylum Arthropoda; class Arachnida; order Ixodida; family Ixodidae; genus Ixodes; species Ixodes persulcatus. Next base: position 251,359 of record JABSTQ010010834.1, read on the forward strand.
TTCTCCGTCTGGCTGTACCTTTGTTCGGTGGGTGTTAAGGAGCGGGAAGCAAAAGCCACCGCCCGACGCTCTCCCGAAGACTGATCTTGTAAGAGTACCGCACCGAGTCCGAACGAGCTGGCGTCCGCCGACACGATAGTAGGTAGCGCTGGGTGGTACCTGGCCATGCAGAACTCCGAAGACAGCATCCTTTTCAGGTTCAGGAACGCAGCCTGTTGATCCGGGCCCCAGGTCCAGGCACTGTTCTTGCTCAGCAAGGCACGAAGAGGAGCAGTCGTGTCCGACAGGTGCGGCAAGAACCTGCCCACGTGGTTCACCATCCCGAGAAGCCTCCGGATCCCACCAACGTCCACCGGTGGTTCCATTCCTTGAACCGCTTCACACTTCTTAGGGTCTGGCGAGATGCCGTGCTCGTTGACGACAACCCCCAGGAAGTCGACAGTTGTCACGCCGAATTTGCACTTTTCCCTGTTGAGCGTCAGGCCCGCCTTGCTCAAGCGCTGCAACACCTCTGTCAGGCGCTGGTCATGCTCCGCACGGTCTTGACCGAACACAAGGATGTCGTCAATCATGTTGACGACGCCAGTCTGCCCTTCCAAAATGTTGGCCATCACACGCTGAAAATACTCGGGCGCTGAGGTGATGCCAAAAGGCAGACGGCGAAAGCAGTAACGCCCGAAAGGAGTTATGAAGGTCGTCATCTCTTGACAACCCTCCGTCAACTTAACTTGGTGAAAGCTTGACGTCGCGTCGAGCTTCGAGAACACCCGTGCGTCCCCGAGAAGACCCAAAACTTGGTCGACGGTGGGCAGGATGTGGCGTTCCCGGAGGACGACCTTGTTCAACTTTGTAAGGTCCACGCACAGTCGATACCCTCCAGCTGATTTCGGCACCACCACAAGTCCTGCACACCATGGCGTCGGGTTGACAACCCGACGAATGACGCCCTTGCTTTCCATCTTGTCCAACTCAGACTTGACCACATCTCGCAGTGGAATCGGGATCCGCCTTGCAACAGGCAACGAGAATGGAACAGCCTCCGGTTGCAGACGAATTGTGTATTCGCCAGGAAGCTCACCAAGGCCTTGAAACAGCTCCGACGGAACGACCACCCCGGCTTGTTGCAGAGGAACTTCTGGAATGTGGTCCACGAACTTCACGACTCCCAGGGCTTGAATTGCAGGAAAACCCAAAAGAGGCACAGTCTGGGAACGGACGACGTACAATTCCTGCGTCACACACTTGTCCTTCCACGCCAAACTGGCCGTGAAGGTTCCCAAAACCTCCAGTGAATGCCCGCCCGGTCCAGTCAGCTCTCCGCCCGGTCGCTGAAGATGCGCTGGGATTCCCGAGAACGTGCTTGGTACGACAGACACCTCGGCACCGCTGTCCACTTTAAAGTTCAGGGCCAGTCCGTTGACCTTGACCACGACGAACTTGCTTCTGGTACTGTCCCTTGCGCTGACAGCCGCGAGTTCTACCGACGACAACTTGCCTTTTCTTGCCCGGCAAACCGCAGCAAAGTGCCCTTTCTTGTGACACAGATTGCAAGCTGCTCTGTTGGCGGGACACTCCGAACGCGAATGGGAAGACCGTCCACAGTAGATGCATAGGGAGGTCACCGACCCGCCCGTCGCCTGTGCTTGGGCTTGTCTCGGTGGGCGGTGCTTTTTCACCTTGGCCGCATCGATGTTTAACGCAGTGGTCCCCACTGCCGCTGAGTCACGAAGTTTTCGTTCCGCTTCGGAATCTTCGTGCTGACGCACCTGAACGAGAGCTTCTTCGAGCGTCAATTTTGAGCTTCGGCAGAGTCGGTCCGATAACTTAGTATCAAGCAAACCGACGACGAAGCGATCCCTTATCAGACGGTCCTCAACTTCGGGTGGGCGGTAGTTGCACCGCTTCGCCATGTTACAAAGAGCAGTGTAGAATGCGTCCGCTGACTCACCGGGCTGCTGAGCGCGTCTGAGGAACCGTGCACTTTCGTACAGCTCATTCACGGGATGCACGAAGTAGCCGTCGAACTTTTCCTTGACCTTGGCGTAGTCGCCGAGCTCGTCCTCCCCGAGTGCGAGTGAAGTCAAGATGGTTCGTGCTTGAGGTCCCATGCAGTAGAGCAAAGTCCGTGTGCGCACTTCGTCTTTTGCCGCGTAGAGACCCGATGCGAACGAATAGTCCTCGAAGCGTTGAACCCATTGCGGCCACTGACCCGCATTCTTGAAGTCGAACTGCTGCGGTGGCTGCACGACGAAGCTGGGGGGCGCGGCCGCCATCGGTTTCCCCGACTCGCTGCCGCCGGTCATTGCGTAGCGCAAACTCCCTAGTTGCCGCTGTCGAGACCGCCTCGACGGAATCCGAGTACACGAGCGGTTCCGCGGGCTGACCCCACTCCTGACACCATGTAGAGGAAACGTACTCCAAGGCAGGCAGCCGGTCGTGAACTGAAGCGACTTGCTTCATTCCTTTATTTACACATCGAACTTAACAACACGTGGCGCCATCTAGGTGAGTATATTAGTACAGGTTACTAGCGCCACTCCACAGTCCAAGTGCAAGAAGGCATCGAGAGAGTCATCGCCTACGCAAGTCGGACACTGTCCAAGGCGGAGAAAAATTACTCCACGACTGAGAAAGAATGTCTTGCGGTCGTCTGGGCAATCACGAAGTTTCGTCCGTACTTGTACGGGAGCCCGTTCCGCGTGATGACGGACCACCACTCGCTTTGCTGGCTTGCGAACCTCAAGGACCCGTCAGGACGCCTCGCTCGATGGAGTCTCCGACTACAAGAGTTCAACATGACTGTGGTCTACAAGTCAGGCCGCAAGCACAGCGACGCCGACTGCCTGTCCAGAGCCCCCGTCGAAACCCCTTCCGGCTGCAGCGACAATGACGACGAGTGCTTCCTAGGAGCAGTCAACACCGACGACATGGCACGACGTCAACGGGACGATCCTGAGCTGCGCGCATTGATCGAGTACCTGGAAGGGGGCGGGAGTACCGTGCCCCGTGTTTTCTCACGAACCCTGCCGACTTTCGCCATTCGACAGGGTGTGCTCTACAAAGAGAACTTCGGAAACAACAACTCGCCGTGGCTGCTGGTAATCCCGGCCGACCTTCGAGAGGAGATTTTTCAAGCATGTCATGACGACCCGACGTCCGGACACCTTGGTTACAGCCGGACACTGGCCCGTATTCGTGAAAAGTATTACTGGCCCAAGCTCCCCAAAACCGTCCACATCTATACCCGATCCTGCCACGAGTGCCAGCGACGCAAGAAACCGCCAACGAAGCCCGCAGGTCTCCTGCAGCCAATTCCTCCGCCAACTACACCGTTCCAGCAGATCGGCATGGATCTACTTGGTCCTTTTCCGCCGTCGACCCTGGGAAACCGGTGGATAATCGTCGCCACAGATTATCTCACGCGGTACGCAGAAACGAAAGCCCTTCCTTCAGGGACGGCTGTTGAAGTCGCCAAGTTTTTCATCGAATCCATCGTCCTCCGGCACGGCGCTCCCGAAGTTCTGATTACAGATCGCGGATCATCGTTCATGGCACAGCTGACCCAAGAAATTCTTCGGCTCAGTCACACCAGCCATCGTCGTACTACTGCGTACCACCCACAAACCAACGGGCTGACGGAGCGACTCAACAAGACAATCGCCGACATGATTTCTATGTACGTCGACGTAGAGCACAAGACGTGGGACGAGGTGTTGCCCTACGTCACGTTCGCCTACAATACGGCGGTGCAAGAGGCCACAGGATTCACACCTTTCCAGCTGGTACATGGTCGAAAGGTAACGACCATGCTGGACGCGATGCTGCCCCATGAGCCAGCTGACAATGAAAGCGACGACGCCCAGGTGGTTGCTCAACGGGCCGAAGAAGTCCGCCAGCTCGCCCGACTCCTGATCCAAGACCAGCAACGCGTCGACGCGGGCCGCTACAACCTTCGTCGTCGGGACGTTCACTTCCAGCCCGGAGACAGGGTGTGGGTGTGGACATTGATCCGCCGCCGTGGTCTCAGCGAAAAACTCTTGAAGCGCTACTTCGGACCCTACAGAGTGCTTCGTCGACTCGGGGATTTGAACTACGAGGTGATGCCCGACGGAACACGGACTTCATCACGCCGCCCTCCACGACCAGAAGTCGTCCACGTCGTGCGCATGAAGCCATACTACGCTCGATAGGACTGTGGACCTTATGTGTTCTAAGTGACTCTTTAGCTTACCGTTCTTTTTGTTTGCTTTGTTTTGTTCTGCATCGGGGCGATGCACCTTTTAAAGGGGGGAGTAATGCCGCGCGCGCAGCTTGCCAAGTAGGCAGCGCGCGGGACCGAACGGTTATCGCGCTTGTCTCCCACGCGAAAAGCCAGGGTTCGATTCCTGGCCGCGGCTACACATTTTTGTTGACACTGTAATCTGACGTTCTGGTAGATTCGAGAACCGTCTTGCTGATTCGAGGTTAGAATGTTCTAGGCACCGAACCTTCTACGCCGAATGCTCCAGAAGCCCACGCGTGTACAAAAGCGGCTCCGCGTGGCAAGCTGGAGTCAGTTTCGCCTCAGCGTTCGATCCCGCTGCTTCGCCGCCTTCGACGCCCGCGACGCTCTGCTGTGATCTTTCTCCTTTCTCTTTTTATTTTTGGGCACAAGTTCGCCCCATTAAACGTTCAGTTCACTCCGTCACTCGCCGCTTCATCACTTGTCATTCGTGACAATATGACTATTGTGGTTTCCATATGTTTGCATGTTTCATAGGAATCTGACTTCTGTGCACCAATGTCAAAACCATTATGGTGTTTTTGGGCACGCAATAAATAAATAAATATCAATATCAATATCAAAATCAAACTATCAAAACCACAGCAATTTTAAGACCATTCGGAATCTTTCCCTCAGAGAAAGATGAATTAACTATTTTTAATAAGAGATGTTTTAGTTTTTCGAAATTGACTACAATGTCCCTTAAACGAATTCTATCATGCCCAGGTGGTTTGGCCACCGACATACTTTGGATAACTACTTTTAAGTCTTCTTCTAACATCTGTAGCAAATAAGCGGAATTTCGACAACTTTCTTCACATGTGGAGAAGACGTTAGAAGAGCCATGTCCCTGGTACTGCAAATCTGTTGCATTCACCTTGAATGAACGAGGCATTAAACCTATTGCACAAGGACTCTACATCGGAGTCTCCAAATGTTTTTAACACCGTTCGATCAATATTTTCTTTACCTTTACCGCCTATTAATTCGTGAACAACATCCCAAGTTTTTTTGGGGTTACTCTGATGAGTTTGCAAACGCGCAACGTAGTGTCTTTTCTTTGCTAATCTTATTTTTGCGGAGACCCTATTACGGAGGCTTCTAAATTCTTCTTTCAATACGCTATTTCCAGGGTTGGCTTTACATCTGTGCCACAGTTTATCCTTTTCATTGCACAGCTCCATTATTTCTGTAGTGATCCATACATTCTCGCGTTTTCTTTGCTTTAGCTTAATTTTTCTTTCACGTGCATTGTAAATATTCGCAAACCATTCGGTCATTCTTTGGTAGGCTGTAATATGATCTAAAGTGAGTAGACTATCCCAGTCGTATTCATTAATTAATTTATCTACTTTTTTGTTATCAATAATCAACTTACAGCGACTATCAGGTTTGCTGTTCAGGGCTTCCCCGTACACAACAAGCGCTACAAAATAGTGGTCGGCCACTTTTTGTTTAATCACACCAGAAAATAATTTTAGTTCGTTTAGCCTCACAATAATATGATCAATACATGTGCTTGTAATTCGGTTTCCGAAACGCTCTTCCCTCGTGAAGTTTGATATCACGTTATCTAATCCAAAACCCGATAACAAGTTAAGGTAATCCGCAACTCCGTACTTGGACGTATCCAGTACATCAATATTAAAGTCACCCGCAAGTATCAGCTGCCTATTGTCAAACGCATTTAGAAGCTGCGTCATTTCATCAAAAAATAACGGAAGATTAGAGCTAGGTGGCCTATAAACAGAGCAGATAGTAAATGACGTAAATTGATTAGAGATTGTAATGGCCAACACCTCAGCATGACTACAAGATGTTATTACTTCCTCAGAAAACCAGCCAGACTTAATAAACACAAGTATTCCACCACCCCGTTGGCCTTCTCTACACAATGAAAAAGAATGGAAATCGTTTAACGTAAACAAAGTGCTAGCTTCTTTGTCAACATTTATTTCGGTTAAAACTAAAACATCGATACAATCAAGACGATCGTGTAGGTAAACAAGTAGATTATCCCAATTTTTTTTTGTAGGCTTCTTATATTAATATGTAGTAAATTAAGTTTCATTTTACCTTTAGAACAGACATCTAGCTGATTTTTAAGGTGGGCATTCCATTCTACGAACGATTGAAATGTAGCAGCCATTTTTAAAGAATTTTCAAGAGATCTTCCTCGTTATTGATACGGATAGCGGGCTTCAGCTCGCTATGACGGACAAAAATTTTTCCGTTTGTGCATCAGACATATTTATAACGTTTTTCCTTTGCGCACTGCTTAGCGCTCCAAAACAGTTGTCTGAGAGACTTGGTCAGGTTTTCATTAATGAAAATACGCTCCTGCCTAAGTACCACACGTTTAGTAATCCAAAGGTCTCTTACAGCGCGGTCTTTAAACCTAAGGATGATAGGTGGGGTTTTTCCTTCACGGGGGCCCAGTCTATGAACCGCTTCGATGTCATCGGCAGTTGGCACGGGCAGTTCTAACTTAGTGGCAAGCTACTGTATCACATTAAGCAGGTTTTCCTTTTCATTTTGTCGGACACCATGGATTTCAACATTATTCCTTCTGGAATATTGCTCAACGCTATCCACGGTTGCCTTCAGTTCCCGAATTTTCAGGTCTTGTTTCGAGATTACAGATTCCATTTTATGCATTTTTTTGGCAATTTCTCTGATAGCATCTTCCTGCGTTTTCATATTCCTAAGTACTTCATCATACTTGGAGCTCATCATTGCCATAGACGCCTCGATACCTTCCACAGTCTTTTCCTGCTGAGTCAGTTTTGCTATCACTGCGTCATGTTTAACAGACTGCACGGCAATCGACTTTTCCATCACATCCATTCTGTTAAGTACCTCGGCGAGTATTGTACTCATGCTCGTAAGCTGCGTCATCAGTTTCTCGAGCTGCGATTGATCACCGTTTTTGTTTGACTGGCTAGATCCATTCGAATCTTTATCAGCTGAGGCTTGTCTAGTGAAATGCATTTTGCATGTAGCACATTGCCATGCTTTTATCTGCTCACCTAGGAATTCTTTAAATTTAGTCTTGGTAACCCCGGCCCATTCTCCGAGATGGTACCAATGGGCACAGGCAGAACACCTTATCCCTTGAGCGTCTGGTGACAACGTTTTAACACATGCAATGCATTCACGTTTGTCATCAACGTCGGCCATATCAATTTTGGGACAATGAAAAACTACAAAAGCGTGGGGCAGTCCAGCAGAGCGTGAAACACAAGCTCACAGAAAAACGGAGACAGTGTCTTACATGCAAAGGCAGTAGAAACAGGCGTTAGCGTGCATGATACACCCCGCTGGACTGCAACCCGCAGACTGGAAGGACGCCTTATGAAGCCTCGCTTGGTGTCGAAAATATGAGCCACGTGATTTTATCCGCCAATGTCGTAGACGGACAGTTTTTTGAAGGTTATCAAGTTCAGTTTTGAAGATACGTCGAAGTGACCAGCGTAATCACACACCGACCGAAAGCAGCTGATCTTGTCGCGCCGTCTTGTCGGGTAAAGATACGGTACTTGGCCGCTGGACTGTAGAATGACGCCTGCAAACACGCAGGTCTCTGATGCAGTGGCTTCGCAGGGCGATGGCAGCTGATCTTGTCGCACCGCGTTGTTAAGAAACAGGACTTAGCCACTGGAAAATAGCTATGACGCTTGCAGTCACGCAGGAACCCAGCGCAGTGGCTACGATGGGCTGCAAAGGCAGTAGAAACAGGCGTTAGCGTGCGTGATACACCCTGCTGGACTGCAACCCGCAGACTGGAGAGGACGCCTTACGAAGCCTCGCTTGGTGTCGAAAACATGAGCCACGTGATTTTATCCGCCAATGTCGTGGACGGACAGTTTTTTATTTTTTTTATTATTTTTATTTACAATACTGAAAGCCCTTTCGGGCTGTTTCAGGAGTGTACAGCAATAAAACCGAATAAAGAACCGAAGATCAAGTACAATCAAGACAATACAATCATTTGAGTACAATTTCGGTTGAACAACACCACCGAACGTCACCACCACCAAAGAATATTAGTATGTCTCTGCATATAAATCAAATAATACACCTTCAAACTTATCGGCACTGTCAATCCCAACAAAGAGGTCGCCATCCAAACTATTCCACTCCTCAATTGTTTTTACAAGAAAGGAGTACTTAAAAACATCGAGATTTGGGAAATACGGCTTCACTCCAAACTGGTTATTAACTCTAGGTGATCTTCTACCAGGAAGCTGTATAGAGTCACTCAAACTGATGTTATAATGGCCATTATAGAGTTGATAGAAAAATTTTAACCTTGCAATTTTTCTCCGCTGACCCAAGGATGGCAGCCCCGCTTTTTTTAATAGTTCTGTTATCGATTCCGTGCGGCGATACTCTGAATAAACAAACCTTTCTGCCCGCCGCTGGATACGCTCAAGTTGTTCTATTTGATATTTGACATATGGATCCCAGATCACGTGCGCGTACTCAAGAGATGATCGAACTAGTCTTATACGCACATAATTTAACTTCAGGCGTTGTATTTTTGAGTGCCCGTCTTAAAAAAGCAAGTTTTCGCAAAGCCGCACTACAGACATTTTCTACATGTACCTTCTAGTTTAGATCGTTCGAAATTGTGACTCCTAAGTACTTAAAAGTTTCGGATTGTTTCAAAAGTGCACCATTATATGAATACGGAAATATATTACGCGACCTCTTCTTTGTGATTGTTACAAAAGCTGTCTTTTCAAAATTTATCCTCATATCCCATTTTTGACACCACTCGTGCATAGCCATTAACGAGTCATTTAATAGCATTTGGTCCCTTTGTGAATTAACTTTTATGAACATTAGACAATCGTCAGCAAAAAGGCGGACTTCAACAGATGGATGAATTTGATTTGCAATGTCATTGATATACGCAAGAAACAAAATTGGCCCCAAAACCGAGCCCTGAGGCACACCGGAAGTGACTGGCAGTAGCGTGGAAGTTTCCCCCGCGATCTCAACAAATTGAAATCTGTTTGACAAGATTTTATCCAAGAAACAATAGGTGTACTTAACCCTACCCTTACGAAAATGGCAGATATGGCCCTGATATATTTTATATACGGCCATATATGATAATATAAGTAGTCAGATCGGGAAATATACCGCTATATGTGGGAGCAGATACGCCCAGATATCGCCATATAAGTGGGCAAATACTGCCAGATGCGGCCGTATAAGTGCGTTAATACGGCCATATCACGCCAGATACGCATGCAAATATTGCCCCTGATAATGATATATGGGCCCGTTTCGGTCGTGCAAGCAACAAGTCATGTACTCGCCAAGACAAGTTGATTGATCTATATTGCATGAGTCTCATATAGTGTGTTAATTATTGTTAACATCGTTAAAGTGAAGTTATTCCAGGTATTTGGACCAATTAACCAATTGCGCATTTTGAAGATTGAAAGACAAATGAAATTTGGTTGTATGTTTGACGTGTGACATTATGACGAAGTGCATAAGATCGGAAAGCGAGTTAATCAAATAATGGATTTGAGATCGCAGCTCTTAGGCGCCCGTATCCAAGTTAAGCGGTTTCGGCGTCGCCATCGAGTAACCGCCCCGCTAAATTTAGCGAGAAATTGAATTGGTACTTATGTCACTTGACGTCAATTTTTCCGCTAAATCTAGCAGTGAAACTAATTTTGTTCGTGTTTCCCCGCTAAATTGAGTGGGGAAACACGAACCGTTAGCTTACTGAAGATGCAAGACGCTACTTCGTCGTCCCGAATCCTTTTTCCTTCGAACGCCTGCGAAGCCGTTGCGCCCTACGCAGTATCTTTCAAAAACCGTTCGCGCAGCAACGTAACCATCCGCTTGCAAGCGTCTGCGATTCATCGTGTGTTGAAAGTCAGAAGATGTGCTGTCCGTGGTGTCTTTTATGTGCAACTCTTTCGTAAAAAAATTTGAAATTTAAAAACGCGAATCTAACAGTGTACACATAATTTTAAATTTATTGGTAAAAAAATATATATACATATTTATTTATTTATTTATTTGTGGACATCGTGCGCAAAAAAAAAATAGCCGCGCTTATTTCTTCATTTTAAATGATGATGTGGGTTATACGGCGTAAAACATAGTATCTTCAAACTCGCATCGTTTTGGGTCACTTTCGAGATAGACAGCTTCTTTGGAAGTTCAAAAGTTGGTCTTCATAGAGCTGTATGTTCACTCGGTATTGACAGCAGGGTATACGCTATGCATATTTTAGGCCAATCGTGTCTCCGGTTAGGGTCACGTGACAACAGTCTCGAAGCTGGTGATAACGCTGAACACGGCACCTGCCTTAAGCCCAAAGCCACACATAGCATCCACTGCACTATCAACCTTGGGTCGAACTGTCAACAGGATATAAGTGACACATTCTCTCGTTCTGTTCATTGTTGGTATGCCCCTGAAGATTAGTCTTTGTGGTCGCACCCCCATTCTGGCCTTGAAGGAGCTCTGCTTTTCAACTCCTCTGTTTTCTCTCTCTCCCTAAGCTGAAAGCATTTTAGAAGGTGCGCACTCGGCGGACCAATAAACGATAGTCTTTTCATCGCTTAAAGGGGCCCTCCGGAGCGTTCTGCGATGGTCTATTTATGGCGGTAACTCAATCTACGGGCCCTAAGGATCCTAAAAATCAAAAAATTACGGTCATGCGCGGGGGATTTCCCTATTAAAACTGCTATCAAAGTCCTCGGCACGCCCCCCTTTCTGAGATGACCCCGGAAAACGGGAGGAGCATCTCTTTACGCGCCAGCCAATAGCAAGCTAAGAATTCCGGCGCCACTGCGCGTCACCAACGCGGCCGCCCGCCGACCCGCTGAGGAATCTCTCGAACACGCGCGGACCGTCGTCAAGGGGCCCGGACTTTGTGCTCGGCAGTCGTCGTTCGTCGCACCGCACCGTCGCGCTATGGACCTTTTGGACCTGACGTCTCTGGAGCGTGAAATACTTAAACGGACAGCGGACATGGGAGCCATTTTGTATCATTCGACCCCGATGCGAGTGTCCCGCAAACGCACGCCTGCTCACGCCCTGGGAAGCAGACGAGCCGACGCGCCGACGCATCACCCCCTAGCAACAAGCTTGCGAGGAGAAAACATAGTTCGCTGGTTTTGGAACGATAATTGCGAACTATTTTTCCCGCACCACAATCAGTTTACGTTTTTCTCAAACTCTAATTTACAACAAGCTTAAAAAGTGTTGCAATAATAACGTTCGCATTCACCGCGAGACGCAGCATTTCCATTGGTCAAGTTTTAGCGATGGGCAGGGAATGGGGGATTGTCTTCGAAGAGAAAATAGTCCCGATATATTTCTACTGCCATCTGCTTAATAAACGGTTTTGTAATCTAAAACTTTGTATACATATTAACTTGCACCTACTACGCAATATAACAACATAAACAGACGATCTCAGAAAGCTCCGGAGGGCCCCTTTAACTCCGCTCTCTGTGCGCGTGTAACGGAAGGAGCCTGATCATGTGGTTTGACGGATGACGCATTAGCCGTTGCCGATCCCGGAATGCCTGCTTGCGGACCTAGTTTCGCGTGTCGTGCGGCCCGCGGGGCTGCGGTGAATTTCGCTTCTATGGTGAAGGGTATCTCGATCGAAAAGTCCTATCCGTATGTCGGCAACAAGCGATTTCTTCAAAGAAGCCCAAGAATTTTTTGTGATGCGTTCACAAAAATGTGCTCGGTTTCTACAAATGACAGCTTGTGCTACATCGTGTTGAATCTTCACGGACACCTTCCTTCTCGTTTTTGTGTTTGAGTGGTGATTCCGCCGTGGCCGTGTCGACATCTATTTCGGATTACCTTTCAAGTCCCGTCCCGTCAACGTAAGTGCGCTGCAACCTACTTCGCGACAATAGATCGTTTTCCTAAAAGCACTCTTCCAGATTACCTCTAGAATTAGGCCGTGTCTATCTCCTGGCAGCCGGGAGAATAATTGTGCAGAATGTTTCGGCATTGGTGCGATTGCGCTACAAACAGAAAATTACGATATGCCGCCGACAAAGTTTTGACGTGTCGCCAAAAAGAAGAACAACAAAGAATCTTAATTGCGCGTTCTAAAATTTCACGAGCGGCTTTACGAGTCGCTTGTAGATTGTTACGATTTTGCGAAATACTGGTAAACAACTCTAGGTTACCATCATGCTCTAAACCCTGAGATAAGGATAAATGAAATAACTTACAACTCTCATTGACTCAGGGTTTATATTATGATGTTTCCTAACCGGCTTGCCTACATACTTTCGCTCCTTGCAAATGTTACCGTCTTGCAGACGGCACAAACCGATCCCCTGACTGCGGCGTCTCGGCTAGCTTGCAAACGGGGCCGCCGCCGCTCGATCGCAGTCTCGCCGGGCTCGCGGCGCGACAATCGCTCGAAGCGGGGAAACGGCGTTATGTAACGAAAGGCAAAGGGCATCTACACTACGAATGGGCAAAAGCCGATGCAAAGGCGTGCGCGAACGTAAACAACGGTAGAAAAGTGCAGTTGCTCGCCGCTATGAGATGCGTGCCGCAACCTCGGTAATCCGCGGACGTATCCCTCTCCTGCCGCTCGTACTTTCTCTAACTTGACGGACACTCTGTCTCGCGGTTCATGCCGACGAAACGATCGGACGATCGTCGGGATACCGGGTCACTGCTACAGCCGAGCGCGGCAGTTTACCATTGCTCTCGCTGTGCAGGGTCGAAGAGTCAACCACCAGCATGGTGGTTACCGGGGTTCGACGTCATGATGTGACGTACGTGCAATGCCTGAATACCGGGTGTTTTTTGTTTTTTTTTATTCTTGCAGATTTGTTTTAAAAGAAGCCGCGAGAACTACACTTATGCGGTTTGTGCGAGTGAGTTATACGCCCAGGGGGACATCGTATACTTAGCTAATCTTTGGGATAAGTCGGCTTATTAATTAAAATGCACTACTTTACTTTTAATTAGAGGAAATAGACATATGGTTTCAATTAGAAACTTGCTGAGCGTCGTCAAAGAGCCATAAATCAGTAATTTTTAGAAAGACTTTGAGCGCGTGTGAAGCGCAGTAGTGCGCTGAAGTTACCACTCGTGGACCAGGTACAAGGCTGTGGCTAGATAAGAGACGGAAAAATTGCGCGGGCGCCTGACCGAAACCGCTAGCCTTGTACCTGCTCCACGAGTGGTAACTTTCTCACGCGCTGAAAGTCTTTCTGAAAATGACTGATGTAGGGATTTTGGACGACGTTCAGCAAGTTTCTAATTGGAACCATATGTCTATTTTCACTAATTGAAAAGTTAAGTAGTGAATTTCAAATCATTAGCCGACTTATTGCAAAGATTAGCCACCCACATAATGTCCCCCTGGGCGTATAACTCACTCGCACAAACCGCATAAGCGTAGCTTTCATGGCTTTTTTTAAAAACAAATCTACACGAATAAAAAAAACACCCTGTATATCAAGGTTGCCTTACGTGATTGGGACATATCTGCCCTGATATGGGAGGCAGATATACCCCTATTTAACAGACCCTGATATGGATATATAAAAAATTGGGCAGATCTGGCTTGATAAGGCTTATATAAACTGATTTACTTGATATGGCCAGATCTGCCCAATTTTTTATATAACCATATCTATTTTTTTATATAAGTCCAGATATGCCATTTTCGTAAGGGTAAATCCAACAATTTTTTTAGCAGCTTCGAGTGCGTGACTCGGTCAAATGCTTTTGACAGATCAATTGACATCACATCTACTTGTCCACGCTCATTTAAAACAGATGCGAAATAATGAGTCGCTTCAAATAACTGGGTGACAGTTGATAACTTCCTTCTAAAACCATGTTGTCTTTCGTAAATCAAGCCATTCTGTTCGATGAACTCTGTGAGATGTTTACAAATAATATGTTCGAGGAGTTTGCAGGCAGTAGAAGTAAGGGATATCGGCCGATAATTTCCAACATCAAGTCTACTCCCAGATTTATGAATAGGGACCACTCGCGCAAGTAACCAGTCCTTAGGTAGCCTTCTCTGGCTCAATGAAGCTCGAAAAATAAGTACTAAAAACTCAGTAACTCTTAGACAGTAACGCCTCAAAAATTCATTTGGAATGTTATCTGGACCCGGTGCTTTTTTACATCAATATTCAGTAGCATAGAAAGAACACCCTCATACGAGACTACAATCTCTGTTTCAGGCAGACCAGTAACATTAGTTATAACACGTTCACGATCATTATCTTCTGTAAAAACAGAATGAAAAAACTTATTAAATTTAGTCGCGACCATTGCCTGATTGCTGCATACTTTCCCATCCTTTAAGATTTCGTTAACTCTATGTTCCTTACATGACAGATACTGCCAGAATCTGCGTGGCGAATCCCTTAAGTAACCGTTCAAGGTAGTCGAAATGAACTCTGTTCTAGCAGCCTTGACCTTCGATCGTACTTCACGGCTTAGATTAGCAATCTCTAGAGCGTTCTTATTTTTCTGCTTTCTTTTTCGTTTTAGTTTACGTTTAAGGTGAATTATGTCCCGTGTTATCCATGGATTAGACTTGTTTCTTTTTATTGTTTTTTTCAGAACAAATCTTGCAAGACAGTAGGCGACTGCTTTTGAGAAATAACCCCACAAATAATCTACGTCATTATTTTTATCTATGCGGTTGTTCGAGGCGGGGCTTAGGCCGCACGTCCGGAGGCTTCCTGGCTCGTGACGACGACCATTCCCCGAAGTGAAGAACCCAGGGGTCCAGTGGAGGTGGGAGAAATGGTAACGTAACGAACGGTTTAATTACATGGTAGCGATACAGTCGTCAAATCCGAGAGAACAACTCAGCAGCCTCACGCCCCGCCTTATATAGGGGTCCGTTTTCTCCCTCACTCTCCGCCAGGGCAGCAGGTGCGACCGCCAAGTGCGTAGCAGAAAAGCCCGCCGCGTCGTAGCCAGAAATGCGTCATAGCCATGGTTTTCCGCAGTTAGGCCAGGCCTCTCTCCCCTTCCGGAGCGCACGAACCCACACGCACGTCCCGTTGACGTCACGGACGCGTTGAGACTCGTTTCGGGCAGACCACGACAGCTGGGCGACGGACTTGAACACGTCGGGACTCGTTTCGGGCAGACTTCGACAGGTGGGCGACAGTCCAGAACACGTCGGGACTCGTTTCCGCAGCGTTGAAACTCGAAAAAGGTTGCCGAAGGTTCCATTCTTAACACGGTCTAAAGATAGTTCGAGATAATCTAATATCGATGTGTCGTCTGCTCGTGTAAAATCATAAACAATTTTAGGGTCTGGTTTTTGAAAGCGTTGATTGCCCAACTCTAGTGTCAAGATAACCATTTTATGATCTGAAATTCCGTGCTCTACACACACTTTGTAATTCGAAAAGTAATCAGATACCAGGCTGATATCTAAGACAGATTGACATGATCCCTGAATTCTGGTTGGTTCGTTAACTACTTGTGTCAGTCCATATTTAAGCATTAAATCAAACAAATATTCTCCATGTAATCTATCCGCTCTGCCTAGGCTTAGTTCGTGCCAATCAATATGGGGCAGGTTAAAGTCGCCCGTTAGGATCATTTTAGTTCTGTTTTTCACAAGTGTTATTAAATAATCGTCTATTTTCTCAAGGAAATTAATTCCAGTGCCCGGGGTCCTATAGACGCCACCAATTAGGAAGACCATCTCGTCAAGGAATAGTTTACACCATACGCTCTCATGGTCGTTAATACCAGGCAACGCCTCATACTTTAGAGAGTCCTTTATAAGAATGGCAACGCCTCCTCCTCTAGTTTCTCTGTCCTTCCGTACCACGCTATAGTTCCTTGGAAATACTTCGGAGTCGGCAATATTACTATGTAGCCAAGTCTGTTATGACAATAACATGTGGTTCATGCTGAATAATAATATATTCCAATTCCGGTGCTTTGTTTAGTATGCTTTGTGCGTTTAATGTGATTATTCGTACATCTTTTTTCCTTTTATGTCAATTTTGCTGAGAGGCCATTGGTATGACACGCGCATTTTGTTGAACGCGCGTGTTCGAGTTATCAAGTTCAGTTTTGAAGATAGGTCGAAGTGACCAGCGTAATCACACACCGACCGAAAGCAGCTGATCTTGTCGCACCGTCTTGTCCGGTAAAGATACGGTACTTGGCCGCTGGACTGTATAATGACGCCTGCAAACACGCAGGTCTCTGATGCAGTGGCTTCGCAGGGCGATGGCAGCTGATCTTGTCGCACCGCGTTGTTAAGAAACAGGACTTAGCCACTGGAAAATAGCTATGACGCTTGCAGTAACGCAGGAACCCAGCGCAGTGGCTACGATGGGCTGCAAAGGCAATAGAAACAGGCGTTAGCGTGCGTGATACACCCTGCTGGACTGCCCTTATTTATAACCTCGCCCTTGAGAATGGGGTGTTTCGTAAAAAAATGCAAGTGGCCAAGTTGTCCGTCCTCCACAAGGCAGGAGATAAAAACAGTGTGGGTAATTACAGGCCTGTGTCTGTACTGCCGGTATTCTCTAGAGGACTAGAAAAGACTATGCACATAAGACTATGTGCTTTCTGTGAAAAATACTAAATTATTACCCCTTGTCAATTTGGTTTCCGAAAGGGGTACTCGACAGAGTTGGCGCTACTAAAACATCCATGGAACACAAACTGCTAACATTAGGCGTATTTATCGATTTTTCAAAGGCATTCGATCGCCTTCACCATAAAACGTTACTGCAGAAACTGGACTTTTGTGGCATCAAGGGTGTTGCTCTGAAACTAATCGAAACCTATTTACAAGACTGTTATCAGTACGTTGAAATTGACGGGGAGCGTACAAACATGCGCCAAATAAAGGAAGGTGTACCGCAAGGAAGTATTCTCGGGCCCCTTCTTTTCAATCTTTTTATAAATGACATAGTGGACTTAGATAATACCGTCGACTACATAATATACGCAGATGATACAAGCTTGTTTTTCTCTGGAACTAGCATTGACGTCATTATAGGAAGAGCAAATCAATTCTTGCAGAGTTTAAACGTTTGGACCACCGCAATTCCATTAACAATAAATGTTGCAAAAACTAAGGCAATTATTTTCCGCGCAAGTAATACAGGCTGCACCAGTAACCTGCCGGGAGAACTCCTTCTTGCCTCACGAGATGTGGAAATTGGAAAAAGTCCTAAGGTGCTTGGCGTAACTTTTAATGAACACATGCTGTGGCATGAGACAGTGCAAGACATAACCGCTCTCAAAGGTTGTAGGCGTTTTGTATAAATACCGTAATATCTTATCATCTTCGGTAATGCTGCTCATGTATCAAGCTCCATTCTGCTCATATTTCGATTACTCTTTCCTGGTTTGGGGTACCGCTACAAAAACAAACGTTCAGAGACTTTTAACAATGCAAAAGGGGGCAATACGAATAATATGTAATGTAGCGTACTTCACAAAATCTTTGTTTAAAAAGCTTGACACGTTAAAAATCATGAATTACTATAGTTATAAGCTTTTGATGTCATATAAAAGATTATTAAACAACCCTGAGAGCGTTTCTAATTCAGTCTCAGGTTTGGAGTCGCGGGACGCAACATACAGCATTCGTCATACCCGAAACTGAACCGCACCGCGCTCCAGAACCAATTATGGTGACCCAAAGACTAGCTTTTACTCTCCCAAGAATTTTAAATAACCTTGAAGCAAAGGGAATTTCCGTGGCCAACACGAGCAAAAAGGAAATTCGTGGCCTATTTGAGGGATCCACTGAATAGGTGTCGTCATGTTTTGAAGGTATATACAGTTGCGTATATATTTTTGAAAGTCAATGTGCCTTGTTGTGTGCTCATTACTAAACTCCCGGAGCAAGCGTGTGCAACTCTGAATTATGTTTACCGTGTTTAATCCTTAGAACTATATATATTTCAAACCATTGTCGTGTACAAACACTCGATTACCTGTCGTTATATATGTTGAATTGTTCATTCACTCATATGTTGAGCTTCTGCGCATGTAAAGGGGAGGCGGGGGCTTCGTCAAGTGGCGACATGCTGCTTTTTTTCCCTGCCTTCCCCTCTCAAATGGAAAGAAAATAAAATCGGTTGATTGATATTTTTGTAGTAACACGAAAGTGCATAAATGTTTTGATTCGTTAACGAAATCCTGCTATCGAAATATAAAGCGGCTTGTGTTTAATCGTTTTGAACTTTTTTGTTTTCTGGTCATGTGATGCACCGCGGATGTATCACTTCTACTTTGAGGCTCAGCCCTGCCTGAGCTTGATTTGGCAGACAGTGTTTGCTTGTTAAGAGTGTTGCGTAAAGTACATCTAAAAAGTACTTGAAGTAAAGTACAAAGTCGATTAGGGGTTATGTACTTTAAGTATCTTAAATACACCGGTGCAATGTACTTGAAGTAAAGTACTATAAATACCACATACCTTTAAAGTAAAGTACAAATACTTTTTAACATCACCTTTAGTGATGCCCTGTCATACCCTTTTTTTTTCCTTTATTTTATCTGGTATGCACTGCACCAGGGTCCAGGGGTAATCGGAGGAGCATCAGTTTTTTTGTTTTTTTTTTCGGAAATGACGGCAAATACTAGATAAAGTGAAGTCGTCACGGGGTCGTTCTTTTACTCTCGCTGACAAACTTTTTAACACAATACACTTATAAGACACCTATTTTTATCGGTCTAATAGCCGCCATTACTTCACTCAGAGAAATGACCACAAGACGTCTCGAAAGACGACAGCGCGTTTTCACATGAAGATGCGCCATTTTTTTTTCCACATTTGAGGAATGTACTTTAGAGTCGGGAATTTTACTTTCTTCAGAAATTACCAGAAAAAAATACTTTAGGGAAGTACAAGTATACATGCTCAGAGAATGTACTTCAAGTAAGGTACAATTAAGTTTTCTAAGCCTACTTGAAATAGTACTTTAAGTACCATTTTCTTAAAGGGATGCTGAACCGAAAATCAAATTTTAGAAAACAACGCAGAATCGATAGGTGGGACGCTAGAAATCCCCAAACGTCACTCATAAAGCGGCATCTCCAACGAATCGTCGTATTTTTGTAAAAGAAGAGCGCGCTCGCGTAGCGCGAGACACATGCGCGTCCAAAATGTCCGATCCGACGTGCGAACTGCCGGAGCGACGTTCGGAGGCGAGGGTTTTCGTCGCACCGGAGCGTCGGACGGGGGCTCGGTCCGGCACCGGCGTGCGACCAACTTGCCAGATATCGCCGCACCGTTGTCCGATTCTCGAAGGGCCACAGCCAATGGCAGCACGGATGGCTCGAAGGTAATGTCACGTGACTTTCGGACCGATCGGGCGAGGAGGCGCTACGTGGCTCGGGGAAGCAGATGTGGCGGTGCGCGGTGCGTCACGCGACGCGAGTCGTGGTTGTGAGGGAAACGGACGCCATCGAGTTTTTCCGCGCGCACAAAACGAGCTGCTGATTTGGCGCGCTAAAGCAAGCCGGCCTTCTGGGACCGATAGAGACCGAGTTTCACCTTACGATGGACAGCAGCCGACGCTACGAGCCATTCCAATGTCATGTGAGTGTCACGTGAACTTCCGGAGAGACGCAGCAATGCGCGCGGTACATAGTCACGTGATTTGTACGGAGTGCTCGCTTCGCTGGGATGGCTCCTAAGGTGCGCTGCGGTCCATTGCGATTAAGTGATGTTGAGCAGAAAAGTAGCCTCACGGAAAATCTTCACACACGCACACTTTAATAGAATGTAATAAAATATTATGTTTGTTTTAAAGTCAGAAAAACCAAGAAGGGCGAGGGAAGTATTTTAGTTTTCTAGGCTAGGTGGCTCGAGCTACCGCCAGTTATAAATATAGCCATTAGCATCCATCCATCCATTCGGTAGAGGGATACCCGAAACTGGGCGGAGCTGAACGGAGTGACGCACTTCTTCAAAACTACGGGAGCACCAAATGGGCTTCAAAGCGGGTGCTACATTTTGTTGCCTCCTTTGCGTGAGGCTGCAGTGTATACCCCTCCTGTATCTGGCGAGAATTCCTACGTTGGGGTGAAGCGGGGACAAACCCTTTCTTCAAATGCGTCAAGTCTCTTGAGCTTCGGGACACAAAGAAATGCCAGTTTTCGGCGCTAATCCTGCATTTACTGGGACTCACTTGCGACGTGTCTGTCCGCTCATTTTTCTGCAGGAATGTTTGCTGACCAGCAAACCTACCAATAAAATTCAAAAGTAATTTATAATTTGAGTAGAAGCTACTCGGAAAACGTAATTAAAGTAACTATTAATTACCGAAATAAAATGTAATTGAAAGTTACTAAACTACTCAGAAAAGTGCTTAAACTTCAGTAACTTGAGTAAAGCAGTTGAACTACGTACAAGTCTTTCCGAGATGCATCCTTCAGCGAATAGCTCGCGCTTGCAGCCTAGTAGCGGAATTGTTGTATATTACAAAAAGCCGCGAAGCAAAAAATAAAGCGAAACAAAAGGCAAATGAACACAAATGAGTACAAACTATGTGATTACATTAAAAAACCACAGCTACGTTTCGAGCGAAAATGAACCGACAAGATGAGATCACTATGGCACATGCCAATTCTAACGCTCGAGACATGTGAACCGGCACTCGTGGCCGGTTGCCTGCGGGCCGCGTCCCAGCGAGTCGCAGGCCACATGCGGCTCACGGGCCACGACTTTGGGACTCCTGATTTATAGAGAGGCTTTCTTTTTTATAATCCTGCAATAGACAGTATGCACATGCAGATTTCTAGTTGTGCATTATGTTCTGATGTGATAAATTCACAGTCTTGGGCGTGCAATGGAAAACTTGCTTGCAGAAGAGCTTCTGCAATGAGAGCATCAAGAGTCACTCTCACGAAATGCAAGCATAGCTTCTACAAAGAACTGTGAATTCGCAAAAATCATTAGCTTTCAACACAGCCTTCGTAGGAACCATTTATTGCTTGCACTGACCGCATACAATCTGCAATGAGCGGTACCGGTGAAAATGCCACATAAATGGTAGGGTTTTCGCTTCCTTCAAATAACTTGCATAACGTACCGACAGGTGATGCCCCCATGTTCTAGCTGGCATCGTCATCCCTGGGTGCGCGCAGGCTTCGCAGTGCGTGTGCCTGCATTTTGCAAGCTAGTACTGGGACTGTAAGCTGTAAGTTGGCAATGGCAATTCTGGAAGTAACATACTGCGAGATGTGTTTGGAGGCACAGGAACTACCTGATTAGGGCCAGGAAGGGGAACATTGTTTGCCCCAGCCTCGGCTTTTTCGAAGTTCATCTGAGGAGGGACTCGGGTATCGGCTGGGGCGGGAACTGGGGCAGGGACTAGGGCAGGAGCTGGGACAGAAACTGGGGCAGGAGCTGGGACAGGGACTGGGGCAAGGATCTGGGCAAGGACCTGCACAGGGGGCTGGGCAGGGGCCTGAGTGGACACATGGGCTGCCACACTAGCAGGGGCCTGCATGGCCAGATGGGCAGGGACACGGAAGCCACAAGAAGCAGGGGCATCGACGGCCAGGTTAGCAGGGTCATTGACGGTCGCATGGGTGGGGGCGCAGGCGTGGGCGGCAGCACGGGCATGGATCAATGGCAGCATTTTGGCCTGCGATGTCCTCGGGGAGTCAGGCCGTTCCTCTGGGAGCGGTCCAACGGCCATGCTAGAAGATGCTGAAAGCGCAGCATTTGAAATAAGACAGTAGAGAGACAAAAGTATTTTTAGAGAATCTCTAAATTAAAAAAAAAAAATCATAATTGGTTGCTGGAAACAGAATTTACCGCGTTCACTCACATAATTAACACACTTTTCTCCCCGAAAAATGGAGGCTACCTGGGGGGATACGACAATTACGCAAAGAAACTACCAAATAAAACAAAAAATGAAAGGTGGTCAGTTTAAACTACCCTTTTCTACCCTTCATGACACAGTAAACTGATCTGTAATATTTCTTCATTGCTCCAAAACAACAAGTTACATGTAAGGCGTGACTGTGCACCAAAAACATACCCAAAAACACAAAAATTTAAGAATACTGGATTGCGAACAAAGCGGCAGAGTGCCGCACCTAAGGCATGTTCTAAAGGCTCTTTTCTTCTCTTGCACACGGTGCTGATGACAACTGTAGATATATATCTTGCATCATGGTCTAAATGGAATCATTTCAATTTTCATAGTTCTTGCTTCCTAAACATCTATTAGTTATTTATATGGACATCTTTCATTAAAAATTACAGTGATCCTACTATGACTTGTGACGAAGAACTCGTGAAAACAAAAATGTTGACACAACGGAAGTTGTCATCGTAGCCAGGATTTTGTTTCGGGGGGGGGCGGGGGGGGGAGGGGGGCGCCCATGTCAAAATGCTGTATGAGGGGGAGGGGAGAGAGGAGGTCCCAGTACTATGAAAGATTTCGGGGGGGCCCGGGCCCCATGCCCCCCCCCCCTGGCTATGTGCTTAAAAGTTGTATTTACCAAGCTTAAACAAAAGACTGCGCTGCACTTCACGGCACAGTGGCCTCTCTTCCTCCAGCTCGTTCCTCAGGGCTGAGTTTTCGCCTCGTAGCACCCAGTTTCTCTTTTTGGCCTCCCACAGTTCTGCGGCTGGCACAAGGTCCTCCGCAAAAGAGATAATTTAAAGCATGAGGCAACATTAAAACTCGTGAAACATTGTGCACCCTGTTGTACTTGCTGCCAAATTCAGCAATTATTCAACCTGCAGAGATCTGTGCATGAAAAAAGCTGTTCATAGACTGTGCGCTACACCAACTTGTAGTGACGTTGGATTAGTATCAAAAGATGGCGGCAGTCGTTCTGCTTTTGTGGGTTTGTTTTTCATTATGAAATATGACGGCAGCGGCATGTAGTCAGTGTGGACGTCCTGACGTTGCAATCATAGATATCTTTTTGCACCGAGGAAGAAGGGAAAAATGGCTATAGTGGAAATTTTTTGGGGCCTGCAGCGGACGACGAGAGTGACTCCAGACGGCAGTTCTGAGTCAGAATTAGAACAACATACTTCTCACCTAGCAACACCCAAACACCATGAGTCAAAGCCCATACAAAGCGTTTTACCAGAAATTCAAAAAATTTCTTTAGCCCTTTGAAGTGACCGCATAAATCAGCTTGATAGTATTCCGCACGACAATTTACTGCGCGCCTGAGGATGGTGGATAAAAACATCAACCCCACCTGAGTCACAGGGAGAAGGAAAAAAAAAAAAAGGAAATAGTTTCTCGTTATAAAAAAATTCTGCATAAGCCTTTTTTTTTTTTTTGCGAAACCACCAAACGTTAACCTGGACCACTGTGGCATTCATTATGACTGAAGAAATGTGTGGAATGCAAAAGAAATATATACGCCTTTCCATCTGAGTAGCTGTCCGACTGGAGCATACAGGACGCTGACGTGTCCGCCGCCATTAGGTGGCTTTAATTTGGCTAGTTTCGGTTTCAACATGCTCGCAGCTGTGTTGACATAATCGACAAATTTTATGATCATATGTATTCATTGTAAACAAAACGACGAACAAGACAAGTGAACCGAGTTATATTCACGCCTGTTACGTTGCCTAAATTCGGAAATTTGTTGATGTGGATGTCTCATGAAGTCATGGCGCATCGACAGTGTCTGGGGGATCCACAATGTTTTAGGGCGTGCCCACTAGCATAACCGAAATAATGGACTCGTACGTTGATGCATTGATGCATTAGGTAAAACACTTGACTAAAGGTTTGCGGAATCTCGAAGAACAGCTAAGCTCACTGCTTAACTGAATGAGTCTTGAAGACATCAATGTTTCGTTTTTAACTTCGCAGGCCATAAAAGTTTACGATACGTTATAAATCTAAAGGAGGGGCTGTATTATTTTACCCTGACATTTTTCTTAGAGCTACACACGGTTTTCGTAAAAGTAGCATGGTATATGGCGCCGAAAGAGGTTGCTTTCGGCAAGTGTAGATGAGGTCGGACTCCGGCCACGGCCCACTGGTGCACGAGTAAACAGGCCTTTATTCATTTGTAGATTCACGAGTGAATTTTGCTGTCGCTCGGCAGCTGAAAGCAACTTTCTTTCCCGATCACTGGGCACTCAGGTGATTCCAATACAGAATAGGATTCTATTTAGCTTCACGTTCAGAACCTCACTCTAGGTGCTTACAGGGGTGCTTTATACATGAGAGCAAATTGTCTGATGTTGACTCTGATGTCTTCAAAATATCAGATAAAAGACGAGTTATGAGATCGTTATTTTAATTCTTATCAAGTTCACGGTAGATAGTTAATATAAACTGCAGCTCTTCAGAAACAGAAAAGCCCGATGTATTGAGGAACTATTCCTAGTGTTTCATATAGCTTGAGATCTGAAGCCACGCAATGGCGACCGCGTCACATGATTTCAAGATGGCAGCACCGATGTGATGGCGCATGAATAGGTTATAGGCAAACCTTCATTCTGCCAGCACAAATGCCACAGCAGCCAAAAACAACTTTTCGTTTTTAGTTTTGCTTAGGTGAACTATTCTGTTAGTTTTTCAGAAAGCTTCCACCAGCTTATATACTTCTGTGCTACATCCCATTGGGATCTATAAAGAAATCATTCTATGCAGTCACTTCAAAGAGCTACCAGAGTATTGTGAATTCCCTGTGCAGTGTAAATAAACAGGTTTACCGTTTGCTTTATTTATTTTTATTGTAAAAAGTGTATAGAAGCAAGACAGCCGTACCGAAAGTAGCTCGGTTCTAGGGGAAAAGCTGGAATTGAGGACGGCCCAGAAACAAGCACAGCGAGCAATAGCCAAAAGTTAAAGGCCAAAAATTTTCGCACAATTTTCAAAGATGCTTTCATTTGTTGCAAAAATCGAGCGTGAATGGGTCAGGCAAATTCGCTTCTTTTGTCCATAACTGTGGCATGTGTATTTCATTGGACCACCTCAGCTTAGAGATGACTAAACTATGTTCCAGTAGTCCTGTTACGGAGATTCAGAAAGTTGCACTACAATCTTTTAAGCATAAGACGCTTCTAGCTACCATTGTCACCAAACCGATAAAGTATCTCCTTAGAAATTCACTTCGAAACCCATCATAAAACTTAATCAAAGTCTCTATCGAAAGAGCTCGTGCAACTCGACCGGATATGGCTATACGCACGGCGCCAGATAGATGGATGGACGGATACGTCTGAAGCCTTTGATTCGGGCGGCGACTTGCGCACCTACTGGTGGCGCCGACTGCATCGACCAATTTTGTTGCTTGCGCCATCTAGCGGTGGATTTTAAAACCAATGTGTTTAGTCGCTCGACATGTCGACACGCTCTTTGCAGCCGACTTCGACATGAACTTCTACTCGATTGCTACGCTGGTAAGGCTGCAGGGCCGGACTGTGCTCGCCTACTTTGATATGCTACCGACAGATGGGGCAATGTGACTAATGCGAGGAGGCAGTGCCTGGACAGGCCATCCCCATACAAAGGTAGGTGCCAACCGGGCCATGACGGCACGTATAAATGCAAGCTGACACAGTGCTCCGGGAAAAAACCTTGTATACCAAAGCAATCGAGTAAAAACATTAGAAAATTGGGCATTACAGAGACTCACATAGTGCTGAAGGAAGCGTAATAAAAGCTTCCGGACGTTTGTCTGCTAAAAACAAGACCCAGCTTGGTGACGACTGCGGAGAAGCTCGGGGCCTATCTTTGGCGCCTGGGGGAGGTAGGCATGGGCGTCGGCAGGGGGGTGCAAAAGGGGCACTTGCCCCCCTCAAGCCAGAGTGCCTACCCCCCCCCCCCCCCTCCCTTCCCCAGCTCTCTGGGGTACGGGGGATCGAATGATGTCGCGTCATAGCTTTCCTAGCAAGCGGAGAAACCGAAAACAATCCTAAAAATAAAATCCACGCACTTTTGTTTCCTTGGATCCTTCAGGAATAAACACAAAAAGGAATAAGGTCTCCCCTCGGTTAGTTGCGATCAGCCGCGCCTAGCTGGCAAAAAAAAAAAAAAATAGGGAAGCACCGACTTCCGAGAACACCGCAGTCCTGTGTTGTGATGGATCACACGCATTCGGGTGAAAGTCAGTAAAATGCCCCCAAAACAGAGCGTCTTCTACACAGAGCGGGATTCTTTCAAAAAGCCCAACGGAACAAAACGGTGTAGCTACGAGTTGGAGATAGTCCGGGCTCCCCCTTCGCTCCGTGCACCTCGTAAAACCGACTGCGTAAGGAGTGGAGCGAGCGGGCCCCGGAAGGGAAGAGGGGGGGGGGGGGGGTAGCTTTGGCATTTTGAGGGGTTTCGACCCCCCAAACCACCCCCCTGTCTACGCCACTGCTCACGCCAGTGCTCTGTTTTGTATATGTGCCTTTGGGTTTTTCTTCTCCTTTTCTCGTAGCATGTTGCGGTCATGGGAAAGGAAAAGAGGGGGTCAAAATCGGGGCCAGGCGTCCTCTTTTGGACAATGCAGTTCTGCGAAACTCTGTTCGCACCATGTCAAAAACGAGACCCCCCGGGCCATAACTCATGCGGGAAAGGCGTGTCGGACCGTCCTCGTTGACACCACCGTGTTCACACGCGTGACACTGTCGAATATCTGTGACAGGGTGGCACGCTTTGCTGTTGCTGACTCTCTCTTCCTGGCCCAGTTGCTTGAAAGGGCCACATCCCGCACCCAATCCCACTTTTTTATATAACCGTGGGCTGATATGGGTCAGGATTGAAGATGGACATCACAAGCTTTTTTAAACGGAAAGCTGACAGTGATAATGAGAATCCATCTTGCGCAACGAAGAAGCGCGTGACCTCAGAGCCGTGTCGTAACCTGCAATCTATTGATGTACCTGCTGTCTCCGTCACTCCTGAGAATCCTCCGGCTTTAAAGAGCCAGCTGAACATTGGAAATTTGCTCTCGACTCTCACAGGTATGTCAAACTCGTCTTTAACTGTGGGAGTGTTCATGCAAAGCTGAGTTGGATCAGGTATATAACAACCAATATAAAGATAAGAACCATCGGGCTAAAATTTAACTCCAGTCCTGAAATGAGACAGAGCGACCATGGCAAGCTAAGGGAACCCGCGTCGAGGAAATACGGAAAGTTGCAATGGCAACTAACCTCCGGC
Source organism: Ixodes persulcatus (assembly GCA_013358835.2). NCBI lineage: Eukaryota > Metazoa > Arthropoda > Arachnida > Ixodida > Ixodidae > Ixodes > Ixodes persulcatus. The sequence goes on from JABSTQ010010834.1 coordinate 278,758, forward strand.
GGTAGCCCCGCCGTGCTAGCTTTCCAACACAGCTAACACAGCTTTCAGATGTGTTCCACGGACCACAACCCGGGAAATGCTTCGAATTAATATTACGAGCGAAGACAATTTTGTGCAGAAAATTAGACTTGTAAATGTGAGCATAGGCCAACTTGGGGTAGCTTTGAAAAACTTGTATAAACGTCAAATATTGTTAAATATGCAACAATTTTTTATGTGTGCATGTGACTTACGTGCACTGTTTTTTTCGATTTTATTCTGTACGGTACATATATGATGCCAATACTTGTCTATAAAATCTTCGTGCTTTTTTATCTCTGAGATAGTTATAAACTAAGTGGACTGTTTTGTTGTTTTGCCGTCATAGACTAAATTCCTTTTTTTTCACTGTGCCTGTACATATCTATAAAAACGTTTTTTTTTTTCTTACGTTGAAATTACTGATGTATTGTACTTATTAAAATAATTGTTTCATAATAAATATATGTGTACCTTGCAAGCTGTATTTAGCTCTTTCGTATTTTACTGTGGGATCCCCCCCTCCCCCCTTCCCCTTGAGCGCACACGCCCAAAAAGGGCTGTTAGTTTGCCCCCCTCAAGACAAAATCCTGGCGACGCCCAAGGAGGTAGGCACCTATTGCTGATGCCTTGCCATTCACAAAGCAGTTGAAAGTGTTTAAGAACTTGTAGGTATTAAGTCGTTCTCAGGTACATGGACCAGCTGGCCTGAATAAATAGTCGTGAAGATGTGCCCACGATACCTTCGGCAGATTTGTCATAATTTTGAGGATCAAGTGCTCTTTCTTTTCACCCATGGTATCAGGAAGGTGTGTCGAACCCGTATAGGCGCTGGACAGGGTTCCAAAGAGCGCCACGATCAGCGTCACCGTGGCCAAATGAGGCAACACTGGGATGGCTAAAATTGGCAGTGCCGCTGGCTTACCCTTGCAAGATTATGTTATTACCAACTCCAAGCACTGTGTTGTCGCGCGCTACACTACCGACTGTTTTAAGAATCTATCAAACGTTAAATATATAAATGTGCATGCATGTGTGGTTCTAGCATTAGGGAGTTTTAGTAGGTGCCTTCCTCGATAGATTGAGACAACCCAAAACAGAAACTAGCAGGACAAAATTGAACATTCTGATATTACGGCCAAATATAAGTGAAAGCGAATAGACAAGGGCAGTTTTCTTTTTTTCTTTCTTTTAAGTTGTTTGCACGCGCCTCAAAATTGCAAAAGCAAAGACTTCGTCGAGCTCCCTCCTTTAGAAAACTGGAACTAAAAGTGCCTCCCCCCCCCCCCCCCCCCCTCTTTCCCTCACCTTCAAACTCGCCCACCTTTTTTTTCCCCAAGTAATCTCCTCCTGCATGAATACCTCGAATCATTTCTGGAATCCACCTTGTTTCCAGTCCCCTCACTGCCGTGTTGAAGGCGATTATGGTGTCTGAGGAATGTGTTTTTCGTGCAAGCTGGCAGTAGTTTTGACGATGTCGTACGCAGTTGCTCGTCGCAAGCTGATGCTCAACCTCGTCAATATGCTGTTCTCTTTTACATAGAACACAAATAAACGACATATGGATAACCTTTTCCAGTGGGGTAAGTATACTTTTTTATTTCTTGAGTAGACAGTTTTCTTGCAGCGGCAACGAAGTTAAGGGGGGACACTGGCTAGAGATTGAACTTCTAAACTACTCAAGGAATCGGAATGAAATTTGCAGGGGAGATTTACCGTCAGATGTAGATGTACTGTGCAAACTTCGAGCTCTCTAGGACAGCTTTACATACCTGCATAAGAAGATGTGTCACTCTTCGTTTAAAAATCCATGATACGCAAATGAACCTATGGTCCGTTGCAAGCTAAGAACGAAGGGCGAGGGTAAGACAGGCCGGGGAGGAGGAAGCAGACGGAACGCTAAAGGGAGAAGGAGGTTCCCCCCTCTCTTCTCCAGCGTTCCGTCTGCTTTCTCCTCCCCGGCCTGTCTTACCCTCGCCCTCCGTTCTTAGGTTGCAACGGACTATAGTAAGGGAAGACACAACCCAAAAGGGTCAACTTTTGAACCTTCTGCTTAATATGAATGAAATTTACAGTATATACTAACAGTTTCGAAGCAGAATGCAGTGCAAATTTTATCTGTGCACATGATTTGTGAAAGAAATTATAGTGTTCTTTTATCAGGAACACACTGACTTTGTTTAGGAAAACTATCGCTAGAAAACTAATGTAATAACTAACATTTTTCTTCACTACATACACAGCAGAATGCCTAGAGAGTACAGCTGTGAAAACAAAGTTTCCAAAAAGTAATTTATTTTATGCTAACATCAACCTGAAAAAATCAAATAAATTTGTTGCCTTTTATCTTCCCGACAAAATCTTCACATATTTTATAAAAGACATCCACAAAGTAAAAAACAATTGCCACAACTGCACTGCCCATTAAATTCCACTTAAGAAAAACCACGAGTGAGTCTTTCCTTTTGTCCCGTTACCAAATGATAGTTTTCCTAAAGTGAAATTTATGCCAAAAAGAGGAACGGAGAGAAATGTGTTCGCAGTGCTCGAACCTCTACCTTTTCTTCAGCATTGGTGGACCGAATTTTTTTTTCTTTAATAAAAACATGACTATGCTGTGTAAACACACAAAACTTTCTGTGAATACTCTCTAGATGTTGATGGATGTAAATATGGCATTCTTCAGAATCAACATCTTTTGCAGAATTTATTTTCTTCTAGGTAGTGTCGCCTTAAGCACAATTTTGACTCCTTGAATATAAAGTGGAGGATGTGGGACTTTGGGCAATCTAGTTTTTATAACTCAAATGTAAGTATTTCAGGAAGAGCTATTGCCTCAAAGTATGAGATGCATATCTGTCCTATGTCAATTTTTGAAAACAGTTCTTTCTCAATGAGGACTTCAATTTAAAACAAACTAAAGTAGATGGCCCGACTCCCCAGTAAATTTCAGTTCAGAAACATCTGGAGTGTGATATCGGAATACTTTCACCTTCGAACAAAAGATTCCTTCGTATGAAATTTGCAGCACAAAGTGAAACTGAGAAAAAGGCATTCAAACATTGAACTCCTTTACTTTGTTACTGCCTCACAATGTGTTGAAAATATTTTATATAAACGTAACTATCCGGCATATGGTTATCAAATTTAGTGTAAGGGTGTATAATTAGTTTCTAAAACGAAAACCTCAAAATTGAAAAATGATTTTTTTCAGAAAGATCTTAAATTTAGGCTTATGTCCCCCTTAAAGGCCGACGACCAGACTCGAGATTCTGCAAGGCAGAAGATCCTCTTCACCATGGGGGAGGAGGAAACAGGCAACAGTGGACAATGTAGAAGGGGGAGAGGAGGAAGCTAAGGAAAAGTGGAAAGCGCCAACACGAGTCGAAATACAGCAACCATCTTGGGCACCTATGTGATCACGCTAAAGGCATAAATGACAGCCTGCTCCACGACCGGAGAAGCAGAGAAAACGCTCACTTCAATTTTTTGTAACTACAATCAAATGTCCACGAAACGTCGTTCGGTCAAGATGTGTCCGCACAGCAGACAGCAGTTAGTGTCAAAGGACTGATCTGACTCTAGAGTCATCGCATTGAATCCAAAGACAACGCCAGGCTTTGAGCACTTTAATTCGAAATACAGAGTCAAATAGCGCATTTAGAAATCCCTCTCAAGTCGGGCAATGTTAACGGAATGCTTATTTTACACATTTTACGGCATTTATTTATCTCTGACAGCGTTGAATTTTCCACATCCTCAACGGGAACCTGCGGAACTTCACGCCTGCTAAGCTTCCGGGGTTGCAACAGTCCGGTACACAACAGTGCCTACAGCTTCGACGTTTGGTCTTCTGCGACATCCGATAGCAATGTTAAGAATAAAAAACCAAAAACGCACGAATCAACATACTCAAATAGATGCGTGAACAGCCCCACGAGCAAGCAGACTGGCGAAAGGGCCTTCCCAGTGTTGTAAATGTTTTGAGCTAGATGGCACAACATGTCGCACCAAACTTAATTGCCCCGAGGGTATAAATGAATTTCAGGAGGTACCACAAATAGTCCTTGACGATGAGACTTTTTAAATTGAATAATTCCTAGTTATAACGAAGTCAACGGGATGGCAAAAAAATTCGATATAAGCGGTAGTTCGATAAAAGCAGTAGACCCAAAGAAACAGGGCCAGCAGCCTTGAAGGTAGATGGGAATGCTATGGGACACTGACCGTATATTTGTTCAAATTAACCTTGGTTATGAACATCTTGCGGCACCTTTACCGAGTAAAAAATAATTAAGTAGATACAGTCTACGCTCGTTACAACGGATCTGGTTACAACAGACTTTCGGACATAACATACCGATTTGTGGAGTTCGGTTGGTTTTCCTATCTGTCCCCATTGATTAAACTTTGTTTATTGCGGATTCGGCTGAAACATAAATTCGGATATAATGTACCATTTTAGGAGACTTTTCCGTATATTTTCGCTTCGTTATTGCGGACTTCTTGACAGCTGACATTCTTTAATTTCGAAAATTGCTTGGCTTTTCGACGCCGCAGCGAGCGCGACGGCGGCCATTTTTCATACGCCTGGCGTGCGCTCCGTAGCCCTCTGCGATGTCGCAATGTCGGAAAAAACGGAAAAAACGAATCAGAGTCACTCTAGCGGCCATGCGGAGTTTTTGAACGGCGAGGGTGTGAGATTCCTACCCGAAGTCAAATCGAGCGAACACAATTTCCGTTTCACGGATCTCCACATTTTCTGGCGTTTCAAACGTCTTGCAAGTTGCAACCTGCCCTGTACTCGAACGTCAGTGCGTCAGTCGCCGCCGCGTCAGTTTCCGAAAGTGATTTGTGTTGTGGCTACATCGGCTACATTCTGCAGCTTCAATGACGTCGAAGCGGAAGCGAATCTCACTGAAGGAGAAGCTTGATATCATCCAAGCAGTTGACCGGGGGACGAAACAATCGGCCGTTGCAGACACCTTCGGACTCTCAAAGCAAACCGTAAATATGATCATGAAGAACAAAGAGGCCGTCCTCGGAAAACAGGTAACGGGTGACCTGCAACCAAAGAAGTTCCGACTCCGCGAGGCTACTTTTCCAGAAGTCGAGGATGCCTTACTGATATGGCTCCGTGACGCTCGTTCACGAGACATCCCTGTGAATGGTTTGCTTTTGCGGAAGCGTGCGGAGCAATTGGCAGCCATTTTGGGCCACGATGACTTCTTGTGCAGCGATGGTTGGTTAAGCCGCTTTAAAGCGAGGCACGGGGTAACTTTCAAGTGCATTTCCGGAGAGTCGGACGGCGTTGATGACTGGTGTTGTTGCGAACTGGAAAAAACAGTCACTTCCGGGTCTGCTCGCGGGCTACGAACCGCGTAACATCTTCAACGCCGACGAAAGCGGACTCTACTACAAAATGAGGCCGGGAAAGACCTACAGTCTCTCAGGGGAACCGTGCCACGGAGGGAAGAGATCTAAAGAGCGCGTGAGCGTTCTCTTCTGCTGCAACATGGACGGAACCGAAAAGACAAACCTGCTATTAATTGGCAAGGCTAAGCGACCCATGTGCTTGCGCAAGGTGCACGTTCCGGTAGATTGGGCATCCAACAAAAGTGCGTGGATGACGCGGGACATTTTTAATAAGTGGTTGCTGGATTTCGATGGCAAGATGAAGAAAGAGAAGAGGAAGGTGCTACTTTTCCTTGATAACTGCTCCAGCCACATGCAGGTTCCAGAGCTCCAGTCCACAAAGGTGGTGTACTTCCCGCCGTGCACAACATCGAAGCTACAACCTATTGACCAGGGCATTGTGCACTCCGTGAAATCGAGATATCGTATGCGGCTCGCCGAACGTTTGCTTTACAACATGCAGCAAAATATTGACTCTGTCATTGACCTCAAGTTTGCAGTGCAGGTTGTCTCTGCTGTGTGGGAACAAGTTGAAGCACGTGTCATCAAGAACTGTTTCCAGAAGGCTGGTTTCGTCTTCAACGAAAGTGAAGAGCCCGTCCCTCTGGTAGACAATCCTGACGAGCCAGAGCCAGGGTTTTGGGAAGCTGTTGAGAAAGCTTTTGGTTCAGAAGACTTTTCGGATTATGTGAACATTGATGCCGATGTCGTCAGTACGGAGCAACTAACAGATGAAGAAATAGTTGCTCAGGTGAGAGGACTCTCTACTTGTGACCAAGAGGAGGGAGAAGAGGGTGACGAAGAGGCTGTGACAAGAAAAGTAACAACTGCTGAAGCCCTGGATCATATCAACGCCCTCAAGTGCTTCTTTGAGCAGAATGGGGCACCGGAGGAGGTGTTGCGTCTTGTGAAAATGGAGCATGGAATTGTGGCAAATGCTGTGAGCCGTACTGCCCAATCAAAGATCACCACTTTTTTCCAGAATGCCTAGTGTAAACAACAATAAACAAGTTCTTGTTTACAGACATTTGTGTTTCGTTAATCTCGCTGGTTACAACAGACTCTATTCCCCATCTTCATCAAAGTCTGTTATAGCAGTATCTGCATTCTGCATACTCCTTTTACAACAGACCAAAATCGTTGTCAATTCCAAGGTCTGTTATAACGAGCGTAGACTGTAATTTAATTTGAATATCAGTTCTCCTCAAACTGCTCCAGGCATCGCAAGAACACTGTTACCGCCGCTGCACTCCACTTTGTTTCGAAGCAGCCATAGGACGTTTTGCGTCTCCTCAGTCATCGACGTTTCCCCTCTCCGACGTCGCTTCGTGTTTACACTAGCCACATGCAAGGTCTACAGTCGCAGCATCCGTGGCAGGAGCAACAATGGGAGTATCCGCATCGACAAGTGCGAACGAATCAAAGTTTTCCTCGGTGGCTTTGCCAACATGTTTTCACACGCTCCTGTAGATATTGTTGCAGCTCTGGAAATCGTGCGCCGGCTTGGCAAGTATGCTCGTTAGAGAAAATTTGACGGCCGGAAATTAGTAGGCAATGTTTTATCTTCGAGTCGCGAGCATGCCTCTCGAGCCCGTCCAAAACCTTGCTTGTTCTGCAAGATGGTGGACAGTGTCGAAGAGCCGACGCCAGAATGTCGAATCCTTTAGCGATTTCGGACTTGGGCCAGCCACTTTTCTCAACCACGCAGATCTAAGCAACTTTCGGTAAACACTCCCAATCTACCATATAACGCACGTGTGCGTGTACTACGCCCCGGGCGCGTGCGTCAGGGGCTCCCGAAGGGATGATCTCCTCCAGGCTCCATCGCTCCCTTGACCCGATTCCGACAGGAGTCGGGCAGCGTAGGCCGCGGGCGCCGTGAGTAGTGTTGGAACGTGGAAGCTGCTCCCTGCCAGCGTCCCCGCGTCAGCATCGGAAGCAGCGCTCTGCCCTCCGTCACCCGTTTACTTCGTTTTCTTGTTTGCCGTTTAACTCGGTGGAGAAGGGGGACGGAATGTAAGGGTCTCCGTGCGCCCCGATGTAGGCTTGTGCGCTTTCGGCACCGTGACCTTCGCAGTAAGCGTGGTCGGCCGCAGATATACTTCGAACAATCCGGTTTAAAATGTGTGCATTTCGGTCAGGACCACGTTGAACTTCAAGAAAAGCGATAATTTGAAAGAAGCGATTATGTTGTAATGAGGGATTACTTTATGCGCTACTCCCTGTGGGTCGTCAAAAATAATAGCCGACAGGAAGCAACATTCTACTACCCCCAGAAATTTGGTAATGCTTGTTTTTGTTTACCTACGCACGCCCTGTATATCATCACCATGACCACACCTCTACACAGAATGAGCCATGTCGTGCAAGTCAGCGATCGGTGTGCACGACAAGTGGAAAGAAGAAAGCAAAGACTCACAATGATGAGGCCATCTGACGACCCGTCACTTTGTCCTGCCCCTTGCAAGTTCGTGAAGCACAATGCCTGAAGAACAAACAAAACAAAACGTTTTGGTCAAATCGCAGAGTCTTTTGGTGGAACAGCAACGAGGGCCACACCTCGTTAATGCCAAGTTTGTTGCAGACGTTTGGACAGTCTACACTACACAGGTGTACGCTGCCTCCACTGTAGAGAGGTAATTTTGTCAGTGAGTGCGGCTGTTAAAGGCCGACGTACAGCCTCGATTTTCTGCAGGGAAGATTATCCTCTTACCGCTCCCCTCTCCTAAGTTGCAAAAAGAGCCAAGGTGGGGCAAGGTAAAAAGTGGAGAGGATATAGAAAAAGGGGAAAGCTAGAAGTGTACGTCGGCTTTTAGAGAGAAGCTCAAGCAGTATTGTATCCAAGGAAACACACTTAAATCGTCTTCATTTGACCTCCAGGATCTCTAATATTGAAATTATTTTTTAATTTGGTGCATAGAGGCAGCAGAAAATCAGTTTCAAAGCACAACTGAAGGCCCTCCTTCCCAAAGCGTGACGTCACAAAAGGAGTTTTCGGAATCTCCGCCCTCACGCATCTTCAGTGCCAATCAAAGCTATGCACGCGCACTCTTGCTATTTTTAAAAAGGACGAAAAAAAATGAAAGCCGTTTACAACTCCCTGTAACGCCGAATTAGAGCGCAGCTATTGAGGAGGGTCACGTGGCCTGGAGGTTACGTGACCTCGAGGGGGGGGGGGGGGAATTTTTCCGCTGGATTAAGCGGGGAAAATTTTCCGCTAGATTTAGCGGGTAAAATTTTCCGCTAGATTTAGCGGGTAAAATTTTCCGCTAGATTTAGCGGGTAAAACTTTCCGCTAGATTTAGCGGGGAAAATTTTCCGCTAAATTTAGCGGGGAAAGTTTTCCGCTAGATTTAGCGGGAAAAGTTTTCCGCTAAATTTAGCGGGAAAAGTTTTCCGCTAAATTTAGCGGGGAAAGTTTTACGCTAGATTTAGCGGGGAAACTTTTCCGCTAGATTTATCAGGGAAAATTTTCCGCTAGATTTAGCGGGGAAAATTTTACGCTAGATCTAGCGGGGAAATTTACCTATATTGCACCGCGCGGTTACGCCGACGCCGCTCAAGCCGGAAATGGGCGCCTAAGAGCTGCGCTCTAAGATATGTTGAAGCTGGTGCCAGTGCGGGGGAATATAATATACCTGGCAAGCTTGCGACCGCACGCGCGGCCCTTGAGCAAAACACGCTTGGCAGCCGAAAAATCCTCTTATGACGTAACAGCTGGTTGGAGGTTTTTCGTGTTTCCTCGCGTTTAGTTACATCTTGGAAGAAAACAAATGTGATATTCTGATTCCCACAACGAAACTATGCTAGAATCAACCTCGAGATCAATTTTTGAAAGAAGTGTTCCAGCTTCCCTTTAACATGAATACATTTTAGCACAAGGGCTCACTGGTACCACGTCCCACGTGTATCAAAATCCGCAGGAACGGTGACTTAAAATCTTCAAAGTCTGCAGCATGGGCAGGGAAATATGCAACTTTCTCTTTGTTTGTACTCTCTCACCTTATATTACCTACAGAACAGACACAAAAAGCAATGAAACCATACCCAAGATACACGCTTGTAAGAGCTTCCAAATTAAACTTTTGTTTAAATGAGTTTAAATAAAAACTGCCAAACACAAAGCAGACAAATTACTCACTCACACGAGCAAGGTCAAGCTCGCAAGGTGAGGTCGGCAGCAGAGTATGTTAGTTCAGTGCAGCCCAGTACGAGGCCACGCTGCACTCACACTAACCTAATGTCTAACATATGCACACGGAAAACACCTGGTTAAGAGCAGTGAAGCACTGGCTATTGCAAGGACGTCGAACGCACACTCGAGGCAGACCAACTTCCCGTCGTCTAGACCTCTGTATAACACGCGTGTGCACATTCATAGCAATCACCAAGAAAGTCATTTCGAATTTCGAGATAAGGACAGTTAGGAGTCCTGAAGGAAAAGAGGTCTGCGTCTATTGGAAGAGGTTAGCGTAATACCCCGGGAGATGCCCCACCCCCCGAGATAACCAGCCCCCCAATTTCGGCTTGATCTGCTACATTCTTTTAAACCCCGAAAGATAGCCCACTCCTAGTAATCATGGTGTTCAGATCAATGATGACCTCGGCATAAATGCAAAAAGTTAGCTATGGCAGGATATAAGCAAACGTTGCTGACTGGGAAGCACAGTTACCTTCGCTTCACTGCCCCTTGCCGAAATAAGAAGTTTGGCAAGGGCACAATCTAAAAATAGCATTTTCTTCTTTTCAGCTTTTCTCGATTGCATTTTTAAGGTTAGGTTAGGTTAGGTTAGGTTAGGTTAGGTTAGGTTAAGTCTTTTCAGCTTTTCTCGATTGCATTTTTAAGGTTAGGTTAGGTTAGGTTAGGTTTGCTCTCGATTTTAGGTGGGCTCTCTTTCGGGAATATTACGGTAATCAAGTTCAGTTGGTTCGCATCCTTGAATGCGCGGGACATCTTCGCTGCAGTTGCACCTCGATCAAATCCTTTCATACCGCCATCCCTTACCGGTGTATGAGCGAACTGCACGACACCAATGAAAAAAAAAAAAAGGGAGAGTCAAGCGAGACCCAAGTTAGGTGTAAGCGGAGGCGTAGGCATAACCGAAGAGGCCAGCAAAGCCGGGCACAAGCACGTGGAAGATGAGGGACCCACCTGTAGCTACGGAGACGTTGAGTGAGCCAATCAGATCGCTCGAAACGGCCGGAGAGATGGACAACACGCTGTCGCAAAGAGCCCCTAGCTCGGGATGCATGCCTTGGTTCTCGTTGCCTGGACAAAAAAGCGTGCGTCGCTCTCAGCAATGCAGTGAAGAGTTGGAGCTTGGGGCCGTCTCATTGCATGTCATACCAAGTTGAAAATTCTGGCACTCTGTATGCTAAAACTTAATTGCTAAATGCATTAAAAATTTTAAAAAAAGCATTCCACTTTTAGTTTGCCCTTATGCAATACAGTCCATGGCCCAAATGAATTGAACCAACTTTAAATAAGTCGCAAAACTCAGCTTCGCAAGTTACGATGCTGCAATTGACTGCAAAGGTGTGAGTAGATTGAGCATATTTTTTTTTTTTTTTCATATAAGAAGCCACAAATGAAAGCAACTGATTCTATAGAACACCAATAAAGGCAAAATCCTTTTAACATCAAGGAGGAAAAAAAATGTTGTATGCTGTCGAGGCGTTTGGTTGGACAAAATAGAAAATGGGGCAAAAGACCAAATAACTTGCCAGGTTTCATTATTTTTTTTACATGTTTTGTTCGGACGGCCCACCACAAGAGTATTTTTTCATTACAGCGGAAAAGCCTAAATTTAATCTCGGTCTCTAACAAAAGCTTGGCTCTTACAGTCGAATCTCGTTAATTCAAACTCGAAGGGGACCGAAAATTTGTTCGAATAAAGCAAAGTTTGAATTACCGGGAGTTTCCTCCCATAGAAATGCATAGGATGGGACCTGCACGTTAGTTTGAATTATCCGCAAGTTTGAATTAACGGGATTCGACTGTATTTGAAGTTTTCGACTACGGAAACTTCCTGCAACAATATTTTTCTCAAAATAAATACACCTTCCAGCTCCACCATTCTGGTACAGTCCCGAACAAAAGAGATGCGAACGACGAAGCGAAAGCCTCTCGCGCTTGTCGTGCCACTCGACGGTGCCAAGTGGCCGGCCTGTTCCGTAAATGATATACGCATTTATTTCCTTTCGTCTTCCCCCACATTCGGCGCTAATAGCAAAACTGACAATGCGGCACGCGCGCTTCATTCTCCCAGTGATGACGCATGAAAAAAAAAACAAAAAACAAGGCCAACCTTACTTTGATATTAGAGCGACATAATGATTCTACCGGTAGTGTGACTAATCAGTGTAAAATACTTTAATGCGTCATCATGGAGCATTCGAAATGTCTGTACCGCGTTGTCAACACGGCAAAGGAGCAACGATTAGCGCCACATGTCGCAATAAACACAAAGAAATCGGAGCAAATTCTGTTTGTCGTAAGGGCCGGCCAATCAGCACCATTACTACCCTCGAAGCGCATCACAGGCTGCGCGAGAGCTTCCACCGACGATAGTTGAGTGGCACGACAAGCTCGAGAGGCTTTCAGTTCGTCGTTCGAGCTTCTTTAGTTCGGGACTGCGAGCACAGCACACAAAACAACCGATTTTTGAGAGTTGATTTTAACGTGGGTTCTCAATCCATCTGCTCCATGCAGTATACAGTAGCACATCTTCTGATCTATAACTCATGTTCCCCTTTTCAACGGCCGTGTGACAAAGGGTTGTTGTACGGTCAAACCTCGATGTAACGAAGCCAGTAAAATTCGGAATTTACTTTGTTCCATTGAAATTTCACAAGATAGAAATTTGGGGCTAACGTTAAAGAAAGTTTTCACAAATGTTTCCCGGGTGCACAAAACTCACCGAGGCCGCCTTTATTTCGGTTGTAAGTATTGCGTCGCCTTTTTCTGGGCCACTCGACCTTATTATTGGCATCACACGACGTTTGCATAGCCAGACTGCCTGCATCGCGTCTTCGTCTTGCTGTGTGATCGCGAACCACCTCAAGACATTGATCGCGTCCTCCACTTCACGGTTACTGGGCACACTGCAGGTGTCTTGCTCATCAGACTCGCTGTCGTCACCGTCTTGAGAGTTCACATGAACATCGCAAGCTATCGCCTCGTCGGTCACCTCCTTTGTCGCAATGACAGCAGAGTAGGCGAACAAAAAGTCGTCGAGGTCGACGTTGTCAAGGGCGGCTTTATTGCCTTGAAGGCTTCATCGCCCAGGACGAGAAACGCACGCTTTTAGTTAGGCCTCGAAACAAACTACACAGCGCAAACGAAGCCAACAGACGAAACGGCAGCGGCTCTAATGTCCTCAAGTGTCCATTCTGTACACCACACTTTCTAGATTCAACCCGTTTCACCCTTTGCGCTTTATGGGGGGCACATTTCGGAGCATGTACTTCCCAAAATCTCCTTTGGGACCCAAAAGTTTGTGCCGAATTGTCCATGAAACTTGGTTACATTGAAATTTCGGCAAACGGGATTTCGTTACATAGAGGTCAAAAATACATGGCATGCATACACTTGCGGTTAGAAAAATTTACGTACTTTGTTACATCGGGGGTTTCGTTACATAGAAGTCCGTAACATCAAGGTTTGACTGTATAAGTTGCATTCACTTGTTTGTACAGTCAGCACGGTGAAACCACGAAGGTGTAGAGCAACGTTTGCGAGGCACAGATGAAGGCTAATATGGCAGCCGGAAGCTGAAGCAAGACATCGGAACTCTCAAAGGGCCACCTAGCTACACATCGCTGGTTGAGTGAATCTACGCCAAAACGAAATCTAGTCTCGAACCGGCGAACACTGCAAAGTTGTTCCGAGCCACTGCAATTGGCACGCGCAGCACTCACCAACAATGAGGATGGCAGGCTTGTTCGGCGGAGGAAGCACCCAGGCCAGATCGCTCCTCAATCCTCCTTCGAATGGCCCGTCCTGCTTCACTCCGGCTGTGCCCATGACCCACCAGCCCTTCGATTTGAGCGCCTGCAAGTTCGTACCAAAAAAAAAAAAGGAGAGTCGGACAACGAAGATGATTGCGGCCGTTTACCCAAACGACCTACCGACCTGTGGTTTCATGTTTCCGCACAGCCTTCCTAATGGGTGTGGGTAAGAACTTAAAGATTTGTTTCTTCGCTTTTTAAAATTGTTCAGCAGACTAGAATACCAACGACATGGCAGATTGAAACTGCAAGGGGGCCTGGGACCCCCGGGATATTTGAAAAGCCGATTTCTTTCCAAACAATGAAAAGCAATTACCAAAATAAATACTGCGAGCGATATCTCAACAGAAAAACATAGGGGATCGAAGATTTTTTTTGTTTATTTGTCTCTAGTTGTTAACATTGCTCACACACAAAAGAAAGGAAACAATTTTTTTAGGAGAACATAGGCTACAGGCTTAGAAATCTTTGGCAAGCTCCATATTTCGTAAAAGTTGGCAATGGCAACAAAATCAACACGTCGAATAACCTGAACTTCAAGGGGATGTTCAAAGAGTTGGAACTAGAAACCATAAAGTGTCACAGGTACTGACCTGCAGAAACTCTGCTGGACTCTGCAACGAGTACAGGTCCATGACCTCAAGAGCCCCTGAGCTCGCCTTACTCACGACAGGAGACAGGCGACAGCTGCACCAGGGACAAACCATTAAAACGCATTCCACGCACTCACTCAATGCTAGCAAGGCAGGCAAACTGCCCACTATTGTCCATTGTAGGTTCAAAATAGCGGAACACTCCCATCCCATAAAAACTCCCTGCTCACCATGACTGCTGGTTCCCTCAACTACGGCGTTTTCTCCGCTAAAGTGGAAATGGGGGAGGGCTTTGTGGAGGAGCTTGCACCGCTATTCTTAACCTACAATGTGCAATTACGGCGAAAAACACTGTGTGGACGTGCGGACAGCAAAACTTTGTTTTAGGTATGCACGGGAAAAAACAGTCAATCGTTCATTTCGCTTGCTACAAACCTCGTTCACTGTTGCGTAGAGACTGGTATACAATTTTCTCTCGCAGAATTTGGCACAATTTAATACTGCGCATAAAGGGTCTGTTTGCTGAAGCCTACAGTACGGTAGACTCAATGTTGACGGTAAAATGAAATGGTCCACAAATGCTGACAAGACGCAACAATGACTGCCACAATCGAGCTGAAGTGGATTCCTCTATCTACCGCAGAGACGCAGCCGAATACTGCAACGTTTGTAGACGAGCGATTCGGCACGTGTTGCGAGGAAAATAAAAAAAAACGGCGCAAAACGAGACGTGGGGACAAGCGGAAGAAATACACAGACACAGCTCTAGAAAATAGGAGCCTCACTACTGCTCCAAAACGGAATAGCATCCTCACTAACACCAACAGCGCTAAGAACGAGGACTAATAGAGGTGGATACAACGAGCACTGTCCACTTCTTCCAGTTTTCGTCCTTAGCGCCGTTTGCATTCATAATGTTTAACCAACTAGCCCACCAATTCATTTTGGAACATACACCACTTTGCTGAAGTAAAATCGAAAAAAAAAAAAAAGGCATTCCTCGAACACCACAGAGTTTATCTGATGCTCGCATGAAGGTATCGATCAATATATGCAAATGTTTCAAATGGCACCCGGCCTAAACAACGAACACAAATGCCTCGGAGCCTCCTTGCACCTTTCAAGCAAAAGGGTGTCAAGGAAGTGAACCCACCTATCCGTCCTTGTCGTGAAGACCTTCTGCACCCCGAAGTAGTACGAGGACCTCAACACGGCGCCAAAGTTCATCGGATCCTGCAGCCACATCAAGATGTAAGCTGTCGTCGACACCTCTTAAAGGGCCCATGAAACAAATTTTGGGTTGGGATAAATCATTTTAGATTGGGATTTTACTAATAGCACATCGTTCAGTGGGCCAAAAGAAAAAAGGTAGAAAGTCAAAAGCCTGACTTTCAGTGAGAAAATTTGAAAACACAGCGGACTATTTCGTACCTCCTCCCCTTCGTAAGCTCTCTGCCTTTTCACTGTGATACATCCGCGGTCCCAAAAGCGCGTCATCGGGTCCAAACGCACGTCACACGAAACCGGACCTCACTTATTCCCTTCACCCCTAAGGTGACATTGTGGTGGAAGCTACGTGCTTGCCGGACCAATCAGCTGCCTCCCTTTCATCACCTGACCTCATTCTCAAGCGCGCCATCGGGTCCAAACGCACGTCACACGAAACCGGACCTCACTTATTCCCTTCACCCCTAAGGTGACATTGTGGTGGAAGCTACGTGCTTGCCGGACCAATCAGCCGCCTCCCTTTCATCACCTGACCTCATTCTCTGCGCGTGGGTATGCGCGAAGGAGCGTGATCACGTGGCAAGTGTGGCTGGCCCAACGAGCACGTAGCTTCCACAGCACTGTCAGCTTCGGGGTGAACGGGTTGGGGAAAGCAACTTTTTTCTGAATTTTGAGCGACGGGCTAATCTTCTAGGGGTACAATGGCTCTGTCCGGGTACACAAACCAGATTCCGAGCAAGAGGGGCCTCCCCTCTTTTTGTCTTTTTGAACTGTATGGTGGAATGCGCGATTTACGAGTTGAGGAGGAAAGCTAAACAGGAAAAAGTGGGAAAAGCGTTTCATGACACCTTTAACTTACAAAGAGGTACACTACACTTTTAAGGCCCGTTCACACATACGCAAACTCAGCACTATAGACATGGCACAGACTTTGCGCTAAAGACCCAGCCTTCTCCTGTTCACACACACACAATGCAGCACAAACTCGGTGCAATGTCAGCGCTGGGATGGATGTGTGAACCGACATTTAGTGCAAACATGACGTCGGCACTTTTTGAAAGATTTCTCCAAAATTGCAATCGTGGGCAGCGAGTTTTAGTGCTTGGGTTAGTACCCAAAAGGTGCTCTTCCCAGCCCACTACTAGTTTAGATGACAGCCTTGAGATTATAAATCAAACGAAAAATAGAGACTGCTTGTTTGCACTAACAGTGTCGTGGTGTGGTCTCGAAACACAGTGGAAGCGGACTCACCTGAATCCTATCCATAAGGACCCAGACACAATCGTTCAGGACCCCGCTGAAAGAAGCCACGCAACACTAAATTAGCACACTCATGTTGACAGTCTTCCGACCGCAAGAGTAACAACACAAAACAAAACACCCAAACGAACCCATAACTCTTTTTAGCAGCTTGCTGGAGTTTTGTTCAGACAAGCAAGTCACACAGCTAGCTATGTTTGCCTTGTCCAAACTTCCCTCTCATCAGCCGTCGTCTTACTCTCTACCGTACAAACAAGGAAGTGCCCCGTCCCTTTGTCGTAGACTCATTTAAATTTGTGCGGTTGCTTTTTCGATGAGCAAGGGGTTCTCAACCTTAGGGAAACCATGTCTGCCTCGAATGTCGGTCGTAGAACCCGTCTCGGCACTAGTGCAATAAAGGAGTTCAGAAGTCTAGATACTTTGTGAACAACAATGCATGTCTAACTCATATATGTGCATTATTGGGTGGCTCAGCTCAGTCGAAGTAAAGCTTAAACTGGAAAAAACACTTTACTTAGGGATGGGGACGGTCCAGGAAAGTTGGAACTTCGAGGAACCCATGAGGGAACTCCTGGGTTCATAGGAACCCGGTTTGTGAACCCACGCGGCCAGCCATCGTAAATGAGCTGACAAGGCAAAATAGGAGAAAGCCACAGGCAGCAACTTACATTGATAAAAAGATTAAACAAAACTGCCTCTCTTAGAAATACCACTGCTGCACTCTTCGGAAGCCGGGTCGCAAAACAAACGGGCATCTAACCTGGATTCGGATGCAGCCAGAAGCCTGTGGCCGTCGGGCACCGGCAGCTGGGAGGCATCCAAGCAAATCCCCTGCATGACACGGAACGACGAGCAGGGTTCAGCTCTTTCTTCCACACGCGACATTTGCCCTCCATCCGGGCTACGTGCGATGTCCCAGTCACAATTACTTGTGGTGCATCGCAGCGTCGAGTCGGAAAAAAGTATCCTAACCAACGGTTACCGACAAGATGAGAACGGCATCTCATTCAGATGCCTGGCCTCCGGCACGCGCCCGTGGCCTTTCGACATACTTTGTTTGTGTGTGCACGCTCGAGGCCCAAGAGATTCTTTATTGATTCTTTATCTCTCCAGAGATTCTTTATCTTTGGCAGCGGCGGCGACAGCGGACGGACGTGCACTAACGACAGCATTCCTGTACATTACAGTCGGTTCGCCGCACATTCACGGATCATCATCGAGGAGGGCTTCTGCGCCTGGTTCCTGAAAATCGCGGACGGATCTGAGGGAGACCTCGGCCGCGGCAGAGTCGTGAACAGTGAACATTTCCGAGCCCTCGATCATCTCGTCAAGCCTGACATCTGTCGGACATTTTTGTCAACTTCAAGCGTCTTATCTCTTCCGAGTGGGCGGTGCCTTTGGGTGTTTCGCACACTTTGGCAGCGGCGGCGACAGCGGACGGACGTGCACTAACGACAGCATTCCTGTACATTACAGTCGGTTCGCCGCACATTCACGGATCATCATCGAGGAGGGCTTCTGCGCCTGGTTCCTGAAAATCGCGGACGGATCTGAGGGAGACCTCGGCCGCGGCAGAGTCGTGAACAGTGAACATTTCCGAGCCCTCGATCATCTCGTCAAGCCTGACATCTGTCGGACATTTTTGTCAACTTCAAGCGTCTTATCTCTTCCGAGTGGGCGGTGCCTTTGGGTGTTTCGCACACTTTGGCAGCGGCGGCGACAGCGGACGGACGTGCACTAACGACAGCATTCCTGTACATTACAGGTTGGTGATTTGTTTTTCCATATTTATTCTAAAAGTGCGATTTTCGAAGTGCTGTCGCTGTTGCTGCCACACGTGTCGTGCCGCATATCAACTTGTGCTGTGTGATTCTAGTTTGCTTTTTTGTAGGTACTCATCGTTGGTTATGGGGGAAAGAAATCCCGGAAGTCTGAATGATGTGGTGAAAGCCATAGGTGAGAAACAGCCAAGTAGCATCAAGGAAGTTGTTAGGGTTCTAAATGACCTGATAGTTCGACTTGACGCATTTGCGACCGACATAAAAAGTGACGTCGAGAAGGTAAAGAGCTCGAATGATGAAATCTACACTGAGCTGGTCGGTATACGATCATCGCTCACCTTTTTGAACGCGGATGTCGAACAACTAAAAAAAGATGTCGGGGGCTTCCGTCGAGAACTATCGGAAGTAAAGATCCAATGCACTCAGAACCAAAGAGAAACCCAGCAACTAAGCAAAGAACTCTGTGACGTCAAAAGAGAAGTCGTAGAACTGAAGCAATATTCTAGAAACATGAATCTCGAAATTAAAGGGCTACCTATTCTTCCAAACGAAAACTTGCAGAATGCTGTGGGAGTAATTGCGACCGGTCTAGGCGCCGAGATTTCTGAGGGAGATATAGATGTAGTACATCGAGTCCCGTCAAAGGACAAAGGGAAGCCGAATGTGGTGGTAAAGTTTTCCTCGCGCACAGTACGTGACAAGTTGTTGTGTGCGGCCAGGAAGACGAAACTCAACACAAGTCTTCTAGGCTTCGAGGCAAACGACCCACTGTACGTAAATGAACATCTTTGTGTTGAGAATAAGATTCTGCTAAGTAAGGCTCGCCAGGAGAGGCGAGAAAAGAACTGGAAATTTGTTTGGGTAAGACAGGGCAAGATTTTCATGCGGAAGTGTGAAAACTCTCCTGTGCTGCATGTGACGTGTGAAGGGGACCTTGCGAGAGTTGTGTAGTCGTCATAATGCTAGCGCCTTGTTCTGTGTTCTTAGGATCAGTTATGCCTTACACTTTCCAACAGGTTGACAATTTAATGCTAAACCATGATTCTTTTTCTTTGTTTCATAGCAATATCCGCAGTCTAAGAAAAAATCTAAATCAACTACTTGCATGTATTTCACGGCACCAACAAGCATATGATATAATTGCTGTAAGTGAAACATGGCTTCAAAATACTGAAACGGCTCTTATACCCGGGTACATATTTTCCTCCCTTCCACGGGTCGCACGTACAAGGGGAGGTGGCGTTGCATTCTTTGTGAAAGAGGACATTGTCTTTGAAGTTGTATATACTGCCTCTATCAGTGATGAACATATTGAAGCACTTTTTATTAAACTTCCTTGTAGTCTAATAATTGGAGTAGTGTACCGTCCTCCAAGCACCGCAATGACACCTTTCTTAGACAAATTCGAATCGATTCTTGTACAAATAACTCATAAGCATACCGGCCGCATTGTAATCCTTGGAGATTTTAATATTGACTTGGCATGGGATACTCACAATGATTATACTCTACTTCTCGAATCCTTTAGCTTACAAAATATTATACGTGAACCCACTCGTATTACCAGTACTTCGAGTACGTTGATTGATCACGCGCTTTGTAACATCGATAGCGGTGTGTGTGCCGGAGTTTACTCTGATCCAATAGCGGACCATCTGCCTATTTTTGTTGTTTTGCAAAACCAGTCGTCTATAAATGCGAATCTTTGTCCTAAAATACGCACCAAGGTAAACTATGTCCTACTACGAAGTATATTAGAACAAACAAATTTTTATGCTTTGTATAATCATGACATCAACAATGAATATCAAAACTTTGTTCATACTCTTAAAAACGCAGCACTGCAGAGCGCTGAAAGTAGAACAAACAGCAGATATGGAGAGCCTGTCTGCCCTTGGATGACGAGTCAAATTTTAGGCGTACTGAAAGAGAAAGACAGCTGGTATCGTAAATGGAAACAAAACAAAAGCAACAAATATTATCTAGGAAAATTTAAGCGATTAAGAAACGCATCTGTTTCTCTTATGCGGAAAAGGAAACGGCAATATTACTCCTCTCTTATCGAACAAGCCGACGGGAATGCACAAAAGATTTGGGATATAGTTAATCACGCAATCGGCCTTCGCTCAAATCGACGTGTGCAACCCGAACCAGCCAACCAGGAAATGGTAGACAATTTTAATGACTACTTTACAAACATAGGTCCTCTCCTAGCAGCACAGTTGCCACATGTGATAGTTTCCACGAGGATAACGGCTTCGGTTGTTAATACCTTTGTCCTACAGGAAATTGAGATGGCTGAAATTACGTCGACGATTAGAAGTCTTCGAGTAAACAAATCGGCCGGGCTCGATACCGTTCCAGTAAAATTAATAAAAGAGAATATAGACATTTTAGGCGTTCATTTTCTACACTTGTTTAATCATTCATTGAAAAGCGCAATATATCCCGATGACCTCAAAATTGCGAAGGTTGTGCCCATTTTTAAAGAAGGAGATACTTCCGAGCCGTCTAGTTATCGACCAATATCAATATTAAGTGTAATTAATACAATTTTTGAAAAAATAATTTGTAAACACATTCAGGAATTTATAAGTAAATACAACATTCTCTGCCCTAGTCAGCACGGATTTAGGCCAAACAGATCTACCTCTTCCGCTGTACTCGTGTTAACCCAGCTTCTTAATAAGGCTCTTCATGAAAATAAAATTGCTGTGGTTGTTTATTTGGATATAAGTAAGGCTTTCGACACAGTTAATCACAACATACTATTGAACAAGCTTCATGAGTACGGTTTTAGGGGAAAGATATTAGAGTTATTTCAAAGTTATCTTTCTAAACGAACACAATGTGTAACGATTAATAATTTTATCTCTACACCACAAACAGTGCTTACAGGGGTACCACAAGGCTCTGTTCTGGGGCCCATTCTTTTTTCTCTCTACGTTAATGATTTTCCTTCTGTTTTATGTCAGTCTCAAGCATTCATGTATGCAGACGATACGGCATTAGTTTTTGTTGGGGACACAATAAGTGAACTACAAAGTAAAATAAATGAAGAATTAATAAGGGTCTTAACGTGGTTCACTAGTAACCAACTCACACTTAACATAAAAAAAACTAAGTACACTGTGTTTCACTCTAGGAGAAAGCAAACAAATTCTGAAGATCTAGCTATATACTTAGATAACGTGCAGTTGCTGCATGTTTCCTGTTACAAATATTTAGGTGTCTTGTTTGAAACCGATATGCATTGGAAGAATCAAATTAAAAACATAAGCACAAAACTTGCACACGGATGCTACACACTACTAAAGGCTCGAGAGTTTTTTAATTCGTCTATACTGCGCATTTTATACTTTGCATTTGTACACAGTCACTTGAATTACTGTATAGAGTCTTGGGGCGGAACATACACCACGTATTTAGAGCCACTCAGTCGATTACAGAGAAGGGCTATGAGACTCATTACTTATTCTAGATATACCGAACCAAGTGGTCCTCTATTTAGATCAGTTGGTGTGCTGCCACTAGACCTCCTATACAATTTAAAAATAGCTGGAACAGTCTTTAAAATAATAAAAACTAACGACCCACTCCCATTACATCTATTTAAATTACCATTACGGAATACGAGAGCTGCAACAAATAATCTGTTTAATTTGCCACCTTGTCGAAATGTTTATGGAGAAAGGCTTATTGAATTCAACGGTGCCCTAGTATGGAATGATATCCCTACCGACATCAAATGTAAACCCCATATATTGCCATCCTTAAACAAGTATTTAATTAATTTGCGAGCCAATGAATAAGTTCAATATCATGCCCTCTCTATTTTTTTTTTTTTCAATTAGTATGTATATTGTTTTGTGAATACTTTGATATGTGCGTACATTTGTTTTGTTTGCCTGCCGCATTGTAAAGGTTATTTCTAATGTTGGACCCGCGACTAGCCTCCACGGCTATGGGTCCAAGCAACGATTGTGTATTTAAAAAAAAGAATAACAAAGGAATAATAAAGAAAGGTGTTCTCAAACACTTCTATATTAAGGAGTGCCTAGGTGGCGCCACTGGCTGGTGACAAAGTAGATAAAATATGGTTGGTGGCGACATCTACATAGACGAGGAATCCCTCCTCATCTCGGCATGAATGCAATGAGGCGGCGAAGAAGCCTACGGACCTTGTAAACGACAGTGGTTACACTTGGAAGTGCTTGGCTCATAGTTATGATTAAACTAATGCCTCCGATCTTCCGAAATAGTGCTTAAACTGGAGGAACACTTCACTTGCAGGCAGGGACAGCCGAGGAAACGTTTATAAGCTCAGGGAACACTTGACAGTACTTTGGGGAACACCGGAATCCCTAGGAACCCAGTTTTGAAACCCATGGTCTTGGCCGCCAGGAATGGCCAAGCTGTGGCTCGCAAGTAGCGTGCAACTCTTCGCGGGTCGAAATGCAGCTCCCTAGTAAACATATGCGCCTCGCAAGGGCAGAAGGAAAGGGTTATAGATTAAAAGGCAGCCTGCGTTCTGACATTATTGTGCCACGTACCATACATACGTCAGCCAGGGCATTTGTTTCACGAATGGGAATGAACAATAAGGAGACGTAACAAGGAATTGCTTTATGAGCAGAATTTGCCGCAACCACTAACTGAAACCAAAGACACGAAAAAAAAGAACAGCCACGACTTTTTATTTTAAATAGTACTTTTCCTGTGGCCCTTTGCGTACGACCAACCGGCCACCCCTGGCCCGAGCATAGCTTATTTGACGGCTCCACTCTAAACGAAACCAAAAGCACCCACCGCCTGACGCAGCGAGTCCTCCTACCCACCTGATGGGTTCTGTTCTCGGTGAGGTGGTCTAGATTGGCGAGGGAGGAGCGCTTGGGCGCCAGTCCTCGCTGCTCGGCGAGACCCAGTATCTCTGTCCAGAGCGGCGACGCCCCGGACGTGCAGGGAGAACAGCTCCCGCCTGCCCGTCTTCAATGCCAGCAGCACCGGGTGCAGACCAAACACCACTTCTCCGGTCACCATGGGAGGCCTCGCGAACTTCTTGTAGACCGCCTGGTGTCTGAGGGAGAAGCACAAGTGCAGAGTACCAGGTTAGGAGGACCCCCAGTCAACCACCGAAAGCCCTCAGTACGTCGTACCATGGTGCCACGGAAACATGGACGCGTAGGCAGGATACACAGACACAGTGTTGTATTCCTTATGCTTGTCCCCGTGCTCTTTTTGCACCGTTTTATGTTCCCTGTAACGTGCACCGACAAGCCTATCTAAAAACAAACACTAAGTTAAAAAAAAAAGAGTTGCTGATTGGAGTTTTGAAACTTTCTACCTTTCGAATACAAACATCTGGACATCGGTGACCGACCGTAGAACTGAGGAATTTGTTGATATAGCTTTACACTGAAGCATTACCTCTTGTCAGGTACAAATGTTGAGTCACCAGGCACAAAAAGCTGCATTTTCGTACAAAAGGTAGACTTCACGCAAAAAGTGAGACAAGGGTATGTGGAACGACCAGAATGAGCCTTTCATGCCCTCATTCTGTACCTACGCGATGGCGACCTTTCAGATCGGCTTTTCTATGTCTTGGCATGAAGCATGTGATAAAATTATGCAGACTTGTAGCAATTAATGGCAAACAGCATATCCATATTTTGCAGATGATGTGACTCCACTGCTGGCCATTCACCACTTTAAGAAGAGTGATGCTATACAAACAACATTGTGAAGCTTGACCGGAAATGTCTATACGCACGAGGAGGAGAGCTCATGCCATTTGGGTCGTCTTTTTCGGAGGAGCAGTTGGGCATGGCACGTGTATCACTGGGGTGCGTGTTAACTGACCCAAACCCTCCCTTTACGCCCCTTCCCGGCGACAGTCTGTGGATGGCTCATTAAAAAAATATTAACCCACTTGTACATGCCGCTTCGTGGCACACCGCCAGCAACCGAACTCCCGCTGTGCCCCATTGCACCTACGGAAAGGGAGTCCCACACCATTTAGTTCAGCGGCGTTTCGTCGACATTTGTTCTTTACTGTGATACTTGTAAAAAAGGAATGTCGATAATATCACTAAATGTTTGACAAAAAAAAAAACAATGTATGCCCGCCGCTTTCCGGGTTTGATCCTGGATCTGCTGCATGCGAAGCGGCCACCTTACTACAAGGCTTTGCTGCAGCTTCACCAATCCGTTTTGACAATTCATTTTATACGAGACCCAGGAAGTTTCGCGTTGTGCATACAGCCATTTCCAGTCGAGCTGCACAACGTTGTGCGTATAGCATTACTCTTTTCAGAATTTTCTGTTTGAGAGTTTTCTGGCACAAACTTGCACAGTTATGGCACAAACAATCATAATGATTACATCAAGCAACGAAGCTAGATTATGTCGGCTCCATTGGGCCACGGCGACCTCGTTTCAGCTCCCGAACCTTCGCCTCTGTGCTCGATATGGCTTATTTTTTGCCCTCAATTTCGTACAAAAAAAAATACTCATCCCTCTGACGTTGCACTTCTCTGTAACAATGAGGAACATCTTAAGCCTTTCCGATCTCAATGATTAACAAAAGCTTACAAATTTCAGAATAAACTGTAATAGAACTTGTTGTTGGGCTAGTTAGTGTTGACTGTATTGAACCATGGTTAAAAGCGCTGCGCCCGTGTTTGTCTTCTCTCTTGTGTACGTCTTTTTAGCGCTTTTAACCATGGTTCAATTCAGAATAAACAAATGATAGCACATGACCTAAACAATCATATCCTTTGCAAATTTACCCTCAGGGCGACATTACAAAACTCCTCCACAGCGGGAGAAGCGGACGTCTTTCGAAGCATAAAGTAGGGACCGGGCAGCGACCCCGGAAGTGTATTTGACGTGGGGGGCTAGCGGTCGAAATAAATGTTGAAGTGGGGGGGGGGGGGGGGGGGGGGGGGGGTGAATCAAAATGAAAAAAAACAGCCATTATCAAGATTTCACTGTTAAAAGAAGGTTAATTATTATTTCCTATACTGTGTGTCCCTACATTAATCCAAAATTCTTGCCACAAAGCAATGAAATGTTGATACAATCTGATCCAATAGTAGTAGCTGCACGGCGGCATCGATCTACGGTGTCGATGTAAAATGCACTGTAAAATCGGGCGCCTGCACGTAGAGAGCTCACATTTTCAACCAAGGTGTACTTTAATCCTGGATGCATTCCTGTGAAATTTCTCAGCGTAGCCCGTTCTTGTGAAAAGTTATGACGAACATTCTTGAAAGTTTCAAAAATGCGTCCGCCATATAGACCGAGTTTACCACCGGTGGACGTGGTCGTCAGCATTAAATTCCAATAGAATCGAGCTATGCCTAACATTCACAAAAGCAGAGTTGCGCCGAGAAATTTTGCAAGAATGCGTGCACGACTAAAATATACCTTCGATGAAAATATGACCTCTCTACATGCAGACGCCGATTTTTCTGGTGCATTTGACATCGACACCGTAGAACAATGCCACCCTATAGTGTACATGCTATATTGCGTTGAATAGGAGTGAAGCTTGCTAGTATTCGCATAGACGTGTTTCGCCATTAACCATGCCTCGCGTAAGTTCTATATATTTAACGGCTTTAGTCGCAGAATAGTTTTCTTCATTCTTTTGTCTCGCAGCTTTGATAATTTACTTACCATTATTAGAGAATAATTCTTAAATAACGCGTATCAGATTGCAGTAGTAGCCTTTTTACGGAAATATATAGCTATGTTTGTGTGCTAAATACCTTCGCAATCTATTACAAAACTGTTTTATGGGGTTATTTCATAGGGCCAACGAAACATCAAGAACTCCCTGCAATGCAGTTCATGCGACCTAAGATTTGACAATCACCCTCTTGCTTTGCTACGCATGCACACACACACCAAAATTGAAACAAAACCTACCAGATTTTTGTAAATTCTGGGTGACTCTTGGTACGATACGGTCCGCTGCTGCCGTGCCGACGTTTTTGTATATTTCCTGTGGCTACTCCCCTTGACAGACTGACAATTTCTCGGGTCCTCGCAACCACGCATCAATGAGCGTCCTTTTGGTCGCCATAATGATTAAAATTGTAAAACTTTAAATACTGTCTTTTTATAGCATTGCACTCGTTGAAAAAAAAAACATAAAAACATACATTCTCTGATGTTGAGATGCTCAAAGAGACCGTTCGCGGATTCCCTAGTGACAGATCTACAACTGCAGTTTCAGTGGAGTGAGTCCGAGTGACAGGGCGACGAGAAAGAAGGCTGGGGAGGAGGAAGCAGCCGGACTGCTGGAGACGAGGAAAAAACATCCCTCTCACTCAAGAAACTTCACTGGCGATGCCTTTTTTTATTTCAGCATGTTTCCTGTTTTTATGGTCGTCTTTGAAAATATTGTAAGACCGTCTGGGTGCATAATAGGATGCCCGCCTGAACATAGCAAGCTGGCTTGCCAAGAACCAAATGGTGCTTCGGAAGCCAGACACAGAAATAGAGGCGAGAATGCCACGATTCTTTGATGTCTCCGACGACCACCGTGATAGCGACGCTTCAACGCAGACTGCAGTGCGATGTCTCCCCTTACAACCTGTGTCGCCTGCTAAGGCCTCCTCTTGCCTTGGGAGTTGGGAAACTTTTTCCCCTCAACTTGCAACATCTGTAGGCAGTCCCCCGTTCAAGAAGGGCTTTCTTTTCGCGCAGACCGTCTCCCCGTCCCGTCCCGTCGGCTTCCACCCTTCGTCGTTACTCAAACCCCCAAAACAACAACAACAACAAAAACGCAGTTGCAAAAAAAAAAAAGACAAAGGTTAGAAGAAATTTTTGTATTTTTTGGGAAACGTCACTGTTGAAAATAGAGGCAAAACGAAGAAGCCCGCTGGCTGGGAGGACAAAAACAGTGGGCTACGCGTTCCCCCGTATGGCCAACCCGCGAGTGGAGTATGGGAGGGCCCCAGTCCCTGACTGTGCTATGCAGGCGGCAGGCGCCGGCTTTTTGTTTTCCTTATTTTTATTTTTTTTTTTTTTTAAGCCGCCGCGTCGTTCGCGGTTTACTGACACTTTGCTTTCCTTCGTCAATGTTTTTGTAGAATTTCGTGGGTTGCGTTGTGGGTGGGCAACCAGCCGTAACCAAAAGACAGCCACGTGCTTGCCCTTAGCCAAGTACGTGACTTGGGGGAGCTGCGCCACAACGGGAACACGGAGGGGGGAGAGGTGCAGGCACTGGTTCACTACGCCTAGAGCCAAACGCACGGGAGCTCAGCACATTGCCCAGCACCCCCTGGAAAATGTAAGCGGGTGCTCAAGCCCCCGTTGCCCCCCCGGTTCCGGGGTCCCTGGGACCGGGAAATTTTCTCGACCAAGTCTGTCCTTGTACGACGCCTTCGATTCACGAAGTCGAAAGTACGTTAAGTTAAGCGATGTTGTTCTCCAATCGCCGTCGTTAGAGCGGAAATATTGGAGCTCTCGAGACTGGGGCTAGACGGCTCCGAGTTTTGAAGAGTATTCTCTCTATGGGCAAGTGCCACAGGGTCTCGAAAACAACAACCATTCCACGAATTAGCGCAAGTGTGTACCTCTGTGACTGGGAGGCACGAGTTTTGGTCCCGCCGGATTCAAGGGCCATCAAATCCACACCGGTGACGCCCTCGTGATGCCGGGCTTTGTTGTGAAAACACCGTACGCACAGTGCACCCCATCTGGCTCGGCACGCGACGTCGAGCAGACATTGGGGCCTCTTCTGAAAAGGTGAAAACAGACGTGAAAGCGCAGCAGCAGCAATAAACGAAGCAAATATGGTGCGATATAAAAATGAAAAGAGCCCGCATGCATCACAGTGGGCGCGTTAAGTTAGTGAGCTCCAGACTCCGGACATCTGCGCTCGAGCGCGCGGGCTCGGAGCGTAACTTAACGGCGCACTTTGGTACCGAGGCGCCATCTGACGCCTATTTGTTTACGTTTCCGGTTCCGGCTTTCCGGCGCGCGCCTGAACATGGATCCCGTCTCGTCGAAACGTCGAAAAAGTGTTTGCTAGACGACGACCTCGATGAAATAAGTGAAATATGAAACAGCAAGAGCTTGTATTTGTGCTGCACGCTGTTGGTGCGGCGATAAAAGGTACGCCGAACGTCTTCTGAATTCCCAAAAGCCTTAATTAAAAGATTGACGGCTGAATGGCCGAATTCATCGGCTCGCCTGATCCTGAAATTGCGGTAAGGTACATGAAGAACTTCGACAAGCATTTGAAGAATGTATGCATACCTGTCTACACCAGCACCTTTTTTTTATTATTATTTCCCACGATGACGGAACGATTGCACGAGCTGCCAAGTGATCGCCGTCGAAGTATCCACGCGTCCAAGCAGGCGCGACTTGCGCGTCCGAGGGAGTCCCTAAAGGCTTCGGCGTAAGCACGAACGACGCCGAGAGCTCCGAGCACTGCATGGTCGCGCAGAACGAGCAGCTCCTACCTCGGTGCCGTTCCTGGCCGTTCCTGGCTGCGCCGGAGCCTTTCGGCCGCGGGGTTCGGTTGGTGCGGTCGCGGTCGGCAAGGTTTGGTGGGGTGAGCACGGTGGCATCCTCAGAGCGTTCAGAAACGATCTCGCTCGCCAGGAATTGCGCACACACGACGCCTCTGGTCCAGAGTGGCCCGGCAGCCCGGCCCGGAGCCCAAAACGCTTGTGTTTTGATGTTTCTTCAATCTCGTGTGAGACCACAGCTACTACAGCGTGAAACACGGCGTGAAACACTCGTGTGAAACCACCGCGAGTAACCGCGAGACTGGCCGCGAGAGCAGAAACTCCGTCATCTCACCGGAAACCGACCTGTTCGAGCTCTCGCGCACCATCTCCGACGACGGAGCTCGCGGAGCGCGCTCCGCCACCGTGCACCGGAAGTGAGACGATGTCGTTTAGTTTAGCTCGAGTGCACTCTGACCGCTGGAGCGCGCTCGAGCTCGTTAACTTAACGCGCCAGCAGCGTGCAAAGCATGGCACACTACAGAGACAGTGGCCAAGGGCGCGGCGGTTTTAAAACGTGACAGGCGTCTCAACATGGTGAATGTGCAGAACAGCTAAATTACCTGGATCGGATGCAAAACAGCGAATGTCATGTCGCGAGAAATTAACAAAATGCGTCAAACCGCGTTGAGCGTCAAAACAACGCGGCCAAACACAGCACGCGATTACACCGAAAACGGAAGCAACGATGAAGTAGTTTTTTGAGATGGATAAATAAAATCGACGACCTCCTCGAATAGAATGGCAGCTCGCGCTACCTATGATGTGTTTTTTTAATTACTATATTTTATAGTTTTATTTATTATAGTTTTGGTGTTTTTGAATACTCTAAAAATTGTCTAAACCAAACGTTGATATAATAGTGTAACACTTAAGGTTTTTAGCAGTTGATAGTATTCATCTTTATTTCTGAGGCACAAAAAAAAAGTCGTCGTTATCAGCAAAGTTTTTAAGGTTTATTCATTCGTTTTTTTTTTTAAAGGTAGTGCTACACAAACAGTAGGTATTACTTGCAACAAAGGACCTGCGGCTTAACAGCGAAGCAAAACGAGGGATGGATAGGGTTGGGCTCGAAGCGGCTGCCCCATGTGCTTGTTTCGGTTTGCGGGTCTTATCGACCGGTTGCAAAACATGGAGAACGGGACTTATCGAGATCGCCGCAAGCGTTGCTCCTCGTTCAATCTCGAATTCCATGCAAACAAATAGCCTAGATGTCTTCACGTGTGCGCGTTACACTCGGCTGGAATCGGACGACGACGCCCGCGGTCATATCAACCAGAGATGAAATTATGCTGCGTGACATGGTAGGTCCATCTCCAACTACTTGGTTGCGTGTTCCACAGACGCGCGGGATCGTGGCTCGTGTTGAACGGCCAAGTGTTCAACCATGGCCTTCGAGACCCGACGTGCGCGTGAGGGCTACTCCGAATGTTTCATCCAAGATTATAGAAGGGTAGGAGGGGGCATGACGTCAGCCGTGTAGCCTCTACAAGCCATGCTCCCTTGTCGCCTCGCCTCCTTTCTCATCTTCCTCCTTAGCCTCCCTACTTGTCGGGTCAACGAGCTCGTTAGGAGGATATCGCAGTTCCCAAGCCCTATGCAATTCCAATGGAAACTTTTTGATATTTTTTCTTGGCAACCACCGCACGAATTGAACTGGGGATGGTTTTATTAGAAAGATAGTAAAAAACTGAGTAATGTCGTGGCGCTACATTTCTCGATCTAAATGTTAAAATTGTTTCATGGGAACTTAAACTTGCTTGCAAAGGCCCTTTTTTCGTTCCGTTCTTCATAAACATTTAAAAATAAACCAGGGCCTAAATACAAATTCAGGCGCCACAATATTGAAGACCCAAGACTTTCTGAATATATCTCTTACAATATCTTTTTGCCAGAGATTGTCATTGTGATAAAATTTAACTAAGTGGCCCATCAAAATGCCAGGAATCGAGCTGTCAGCTGGCGCCATCTATGAACGTGTCGCTAATACTACCTCTTGAAATTGCGCAATGTGTTATTGCGCCCCGGACTACTTGCATCTTCAAGGTCGTCGGGTTGACGGTCGGGATTTCGAGGGAGAGTTCCTCTCAAAGCTTTTTTTTTTATTTTTTTATTTTGGCGGGCGAAGATATTTTGCGCGTTATCGCGATGGTGAGTAGTAAGTTGTCCATCGCCCGAGCGCGTCCTTGGGATGATGTTCCGTCTTTGTTGGTGTTTTGGGGTCGCACAAATGCGAGGTTTGGAGATTTGAGTTTGTCCTTTGTCCCTCTTGTTCCCCTTCTCCAGGGTTTATTTTCATCATTCTTGAAATGTTTCTTGTTGTTTTTTTTCCCCTTTTTTGTTCGGCGGCGAAGATATTTTGCGGGTGGGTGTGAGTCATTAGTTTTCAATCGCCAGAGCGCGTCATTGGGGGATGTTTCGGTCTTTGTTGGCGTTTTGGGTCACGAAAATGGGGGTGAAATATTTCACGCTTCAAGCGGTCCTATTCACTGAGTGAGGGGGGAGGGGGGGGGGAGCAGTTGGGTCCCTGGAGAGCTTGTGATTGTCGGTGAACGATACTCACCGTTTTAAACTTACTATTCCCGTGAATGACCTTCAGACTGTACATAGATAAAAAAATAAAATAGACACCACTCGACCTGGCCGCCCGCCACAGTGCGCGACCTTCAGAAGCTTCAAACGCCAAGATAATTTGTGAAGACCGCGTCTTCTGTTTGTTTCGCCACCAAAGAGTTTTCGGGAGCCAGTCTAGCGCCCTTGGGGGCTTCTAGCGTTAGCCGCACTATTCCTGTGAGTGACTTTCTGAACTAGCCGGAAGCATCACTCGACCTGCCAACCCCCTCTCTCCTGGAAGTGGGGACATTCAACTTCTTCAAAAAGGTCCAGTGCCGCGGTGTCGGCGAATAAAAGAGCTGAGGAAGCGAATAAAAGAGCTGCTTCCTTTATAGGAAGCAGGAAGAAGGCGACTCGCTTTCTTTTGGCCGGTAGATGATTCTTCGGAAGCTTGGGGATAAGCGGAAAGGTCTGTGCTTATTTTAAGGATCCTTACTTTAACTTACAAGGTCAGGCAGCCGTTTTTGGCTTAGATGGGGTCGATACCTGCGTATACCGCTAGTAGCGACGTCCTTCTGTTGGCCGGTGCGGTGGAGGGGGATGGGGCAGAGCAGAGGAAAAATTAAAATGCTACTGCCAACATCCTTTATAAACAGCATACTCCTGCTGGAGAGTGTGCCCTCTCTACTCGTGACGCGACTGTGGAGATGTAAACCTGCGAAGCTTCACCTGTCTCCAATATTTCTGGAGTCTTTTTCAACTGTTCAATCCCCTGCCCCAGCTGAACTCTCGCCTTCATATGGCCTCAATTTTTCAAAGTTTTTGAGCAAAACCCTCATGGTCAACAAGCTCCTCGTTCTGCGACGATCCACGAGCAGCAGTCTCAGCGTTCTCGACACCCCTACTGGTAAGCCCTCAGTTTTATTGTTTAATATATTTATATTATTAGCAATTTGCTTGATTTTCCCGACAATTTCTGGATGCAAAACGGTAGTACTGGTCACAACGTCAGTTTTTTACACCACAGAAGCAATCATTACTGTAATTTTATAAGAACTAGGGTCCCCAAGCTCAAGATCACACTTAGCAAGCGAGAAAATGCGTCTGTATTCTGAAGGAATATAATTACGAACTCGACCGTCGCTTTCCGGCTCCTGCCATATCCACTCGTGAAGCAAGCACGGGTTAGTTGATCTTAATTTTGGTCGCGCTTGCCCTCTGATGCTTCGGCCAATATACCACACTCTTCAATATTTACAAGTCTACAGCTCAAACTTTCAAAACATAGTAGCGCTTCTATCCCCCGTTTTATGCATAACGTGCAACGCTGTCAAAGCTAGCGTACCGGTTTGCGCTGCCCACGTTCCGTCTCCGTCTCACCTTAGCGTGGACTGTTGTTGACTACACGCGCTAAAAGCGCGAGCTAATTGCTTGGGATTACGCATCGGTGACTGCGCGAGCGCTCGCACAGCTCGTGTGGCAGTCAAGGCTACCGTCTCGCGCTAGCAGAGCCTCTGCGGTTAGTCCATGCTAGGTGAAACGAAGTATTCACCGCATTCGGTGGGAGTTTGTACCACGAGGGCGCCACAGTATTTGGTGCCCCAGTAGACTTCCGGTAGTGTATTTATTTCTTCTTCAGTAACACACAGCGATCGGAAAAGAAGATTTTCGTTCGGAGGGGTACCTGTAATAGGTTTGTAAGAACCTGCGTGCTTTGTAGAACGTAGTACAAATAACAAAAGGATGTGTGACAAGAGGAAAAGAAGAGGAAAACCGGAAGCACGCAGGGGTCCGCCCAGGGACGGATTTAGAGGGGGGGTCCGGATGTCCTGACCCCCCTCTTGATTTTTGCATGTGTAAAATTTAGGGCGTGAAACGGGGGAGAGGGGGAGGGGGTTCCTAAACATATGGTACGCTGACCAACACCTGACCCCTCCCTCAGGAAATTTCTGCATCCGCCCCTAGGTCCGCCGATAGTGGGCGGCAGCGAGCTTGTTTGCAAACGGTACCTTCATGTGCGCTTTGCTTGGGGTGATGACATCTGGCCATTTTGTTTCGAACGTTTATTTTTATTTTTTGTTCTGAAGCGCGTGAAAGGGCGTGTCCCTGCACGCGCTCGTGGCACTGACTGCGCTACAGCGACATTTTGTTTCCTGTGATTTCTTTGTATTTTCCCAGTAGCGCGTGCTGTCGGCATTGGGTACTACAAACGATGGCATCACCCTAAACAGAAGGACATCGAGGCACTCTAACTGTACCCACAGCTCAAGTAAATGAGCTCATATGGATACCCATTCCGCGTGTAAAAATCGTGACCACCAGGCACGAGCATGACACGCTCCAAACGCACCAATACATGCAAAGGTAACTGAGGGGAGCCTCGTCACCAGTATGAGCTGTGGGTTATCATCTACCATCGACTTATCGACTTACGTTATCGTCATCCCACTTATCGTCAGCAGCTCATAAAAGCTAGCTATCGATGTAAAATGACGGCCCACACGTGCTTGATCACAGTCCAGCCAGCGCTTGCCAGCCAACTGCGGCGAGCCAGAAAATGCTCGTGCAAAAAAGCACAAACACAGCAATGAAAGCGCCCTGAGACGCTTTTTTGGAAAGGTGTATAAAATGACCTCAAGGTGCGTTCACTGCTCTGTGCGTTTCGCAGGAGCACTCTCTGGCTGGAGGCAGTTGCGAGCACGTGCTCGCTGAACTGTGATCGAGCACGTGTGGACTCTGAGCTCGCTGTCAGCACAGCCTCAAGGAACTTAAAGGGATACTTAACCAAGGAATTTAGTGTCCATAATAAGTGGCCCACGTTTTCTCCACGAGCCAGCAGCCGCCGGTGTGCGCGAGCACACGCAACGAAAATTACGTCCAAGACCTCCATTCGCGGTTAAGATGACAGTGAAATGTATGGGCTTCGGGCCAAAGGAGAATAAAGACAAGTTTTTCATCTACACAGTGGTGTCTGGTGTAAAAGGTAGGCGATTAATTGGTCTAGCAAGCACGTAGCTTTCACTTGTAGAGATGAAAAGCCTGTCTTTATTCTTCTTTGGCCCGAAGCCTATGCATTTCACTGTCCTCTTAAGCGCGAATGGGTTCTTTGACGTCATTTTCGTGGCGTGTGCTCGCGCACACCGGCGGCTGCTGGCTCGTGGAAAGAGCGTGCGCCATTTATTATGGACACAAAATTCTTTGGTTCAGTATCCCTTTAAAGGGGCGATGCAACGATTTTTGTAATTTGCGCAAATACCGCTTAGAACGGATCCCTGACGTTAATGACCTGTGAAATACCCGTTCGTTTTTCACGACACGCAATCGAAGTCGCAGAAAAAAAATTAAGAAAAACGAGCAGCGTTCACCCCCTCAACTCGCAGCCAGAACAAGCGGCCACGTGATCTGGAGCCGATTATTTGCCGCCAATGTTGATGATAGCCATGCGCTGGGGTTGGCAAGGCACAGGACACGCGCTGAGTTCCAGACATTGTTATGGCTCGGCTGTTGTCGTCATTGCAGCGATTGGACACGGGCCACAACCCGAATGTTTCTCGAGCTATCGATTATCACGAGCCCAAATCGAGTGTCCACGCCATGCTCGGGTCCAATCTATCAGCCGCATTCAAATATCGTCACTGGGCGGTACTGCTACCGCCCAGCTACGTCATCAGGTTTTGCGAAGGAGAGATTGAATGAAAACACTCGGTTTTGTCCTCGAAATTACGGCGCAACAAAGGAGTTTCTTGGTCAGTGGCGTTGCGTGCGAGTATCCTTGAGTCGCACTAGTGCCAGTAAGCTCGTGTAAAGTGAAAAACATTCCAATTGAATATCGTTGCACCGCCCCTTTAAAGGGGCCATGAAACGAATTTTGGGCTGGGATAAATGATTTTAAATTGGGACTTTACTAATCGCATATCGTTTAGTTGGTCAAAAGAAAGAGGGCAGAAAGTCAAAAGCCAGCTTTTCGGTACGAACATTTGAAAATATAGCGGACTATTTGCACCTTCTTTCCTTCAAAAGCTCTCCGCCTTTTCGCTATGATACATCCGCGGTTCCCAAAGCGCGTCAGCCTTGCTAACCTGACGTCAGCCGAGCCCAGCTCACGCATTGGACACGAGAACTGCGTCACTCGGACGTATGCGCTCGTCAACAATAAATCCGTCGACGAATATTCGGATTCGCGTTCGTGGCCAATGATTGCCCTGACGGAACTTATCGTCACTGGGGAATGACAAGTTCTATGGTGTGCATAAAAAGCATGGTGAAAGCTAGGAGTCATCGCACCGGTGCCAAAGAATGTCATGGCGACGTGATTTCACAATTCGCATTTGAGTTGAGGATTAAAGCTAAGGAGGAAGAAGTAGGAAAATCGTTTCATGACCCCTTGAACAGAGTCACGGCGGTTACTGAAAAACGACATGAGCACGTTGTCTGTCGAATGCATTGCACGAGCACAGGCTACACGACATACGCTCAGAGTAGAGCACTGCACGGGCCCGGGCCAGCCCGAAAGCCCGAGCCCGGCCCGCGGGCCGGGCTTGGGCCGGGTAGCACGCATTTTCTCGGGCCCGGGCCGGGCTCGGGCTTGAACAAAAAAGTTTTCGGGCCTCGCCGGCCCGGGCCGGCCCGGGCCGTGCCTCGGCAGTCAGTCTTTTGTCGTAAATTCTAAATTGTTGATAGCAAAAAGTTTGCTCATTAATCTTTTAGGTTCATTGAAAACAAAAACGCGAAGTGAAAAGTCACTACAGTGTCGTTCGAAATAATAACAAAAAGGAGTCTTGCAGTTAGAAAGCCTCCAAGCGGATAAAAGAAAACATATGGACTTCACGAGCATAGTAGGATAGAGCGCCCAAGAAAACGAGGGCACTCCGGTCGGAGGGCACGAAATGATTGTCGTTTCTCTTTGCTTTTAAACTAAAAAAAAAAGAAGAAAAAACGTGACCTCGACTTTTTACTTACTGCGGGGGCGTTACTATGCCACCAATGATAAGCTAACGTACCCTAGATAATTTTTTTGTTCATGCAGCCTTTTGACGGTGCAATACCTAGATTGTGACTCTCTTTTCTTCTAGATTCTTTTTGGGTTCGAAATGACCAATAGAATCGACCTATGCCCTGCCGCGTTACCAACCGTCCAATCAAAAATGGACGCCCGTGCCCGATATAATTTTATCGGGCCGGGCCGGGCCCGGGCCGTGTATCCACCGGGCCGGGTCGGGCCGGGCCTAGAAATTCCGGCCCGTGCAGTGCTCTAGCTCAGAGAGCGGAGTTGGCTCTCGTAGCTTTGTTACGCGCGCATCGAATTACAGATCGGACAAGCATGATCGGTAGAAAATTAAGAGAGGGGAATTAGTGCGGGGGATTTGTCCCCTCTTAATTCGACGCGCTATACGAACGCATACATGTCAAGGCAACCAATTAGGGTTGTGTGAATGCTGCATTGAATCGAATAGTGCAATGCCATCGTTAGCTTTAATACTGCAGAGAAAGCCGGCACGCCTTGGGCTGTGAAGGCTATGAATGATCTGCGCTATTCGATTCGAAGCACTATTCGCAAACCGCTAGCAACCATATTAAAGTAACATGCTTTTAGACCGGAAAGCTACCGCAGCCGCTTGTTGGAGTATACGCCGCAAGGTTATTAAAAGTTCTTCAAAACCAGCAATTCAGAAAGTGGCGTTTAGCCGGTACATGGAATGCAATTTGTTATCACGACATGCTCATGACCAATACCTAACTAACGAACGAGCTGTACACGAGGAATTTTTCGCGTCTAGCCTTGTTGCAGTCTCAGCTGCAACGAAGGCATTGCGAGGCCCTTGCAAGCGCATTATGGGTGCATAACATTTACGCACGGGCTTTTGCTATTTTCACGTTTTGTTATTGCAACATAAACAACAGCAACGAGAAGTTGACTTGAGTGAATGCCCCCGTCGAGCAAGAGCTCGCTGACTGAAAGACCACCAATTCGGGAAATGGTGGATTATGTAAATAGATTATCGCCGAGACGCAACTTGACGCTTTGACGTTGTTGCGGACTCGAGGTTCGGTGTCTCTCTCTCTCTCCTTCGCTCGCTGATAAATTACTGCTTATATGTTTCACTTTACTGTAAACACGGCGCAGCGTAATGGCGGAGTGTAGAGAATATTCAATTTCCTTTTGATGCTTTGATGGTGTCGGATTCAACCCCGTCTGATTACACCGTATAAATGTATTGCGCAGATGGCACGAAAGCACACCTTGCTGGACCTCTGGTCACCAACCGCAAAAAGGACCAAGCCGCCACCAGAGGAGCACATCATGCACTTGGAAGCCAGTGAGAGTATGCCCGCGCAATGCCCATCAGCATCAACCAGTTTAGGCCCTGCAGAGCAGCAGAGGAAAGATACGGTTCTCCTGACGCTGTTTGTAGGATTGAAACTAAATTTCATCCCGGAACCTCGTTCAGGTTTCCCAAAAATGACAGCAGGAGTTGCCAGCCATATTGGTTTATAACGTATCAATGGCTTCATTACGATGAGAAGCAGGACAGTGTTTTCTGTTTTGACTGTGCTAGGGCGTTTGAAATGAAGGGCTTGAAGACTCTCCATGGTCTCGAGCCGGCTTTCCTAAAGACCGGTTTTCGAAACTGGCGGAAGGGACCTCACAAATTCAAAATGCATGAGAGGAGCGAGCATCACAGAGACTCAATTCACCATATTATCCAGAGAGAGAAAGGGGCATTCATTGCAGCACTCATCTCGAAGCAGAGTCTTCAGCAGCAACAAGAGAATCGTGCGGCTTTACGGGTTATTGTCAGCTCGTTGCGCTTCCTTGCTCGAAGTGGGTTGTCTATTCGCCGCCACCTTTCAAGCGACGGAGACCTGGTGCAGCTTTTGGAAGAGAGAAGAAAAGACGTCCCTGCGCTAAGAACCTGGCTTAACAAGCGGGACAGATGGCTTAGTGGCGACGTGCAAAAGGAAATACTCAAAATAATGGCGCACAGTGTCCAGCGAATGCTTGTCGACAAAACCACCCAATCACCTTTCTACGCCATCATGGCAGACTCCACGGCTGACACGTCGGGTCAAGAACAGTTTTCCGTGTGCGTAAGGTACGTTTCCCCAGACACACTTGATGTGCATGAAGCGTTCTTGGGCATGCACAACCCACCTGACACCAAAGCAGCAACATTATTTTCCACGATCAAAGACGTCCTGATCAGGCTATCGCTTAGCTTCCACAACCTCCGGGGACATTGTTTTGATGGTGCTGCCCAGGGATTTCCCCAGACCCCCCCCCCCTAGGGGGGGTTTAGACCCCCCCTCGTTTTTCCGAAAGCACCCCCTTAATTCACAACGACTCCTATATTCGCAATGCCCCCCCCCCCCCTTTAACCCCCCCCCAAAAAAATTTAGACACCCCCCCCTGATTTCAATTCCTGGGGAAACCCCTGGTGCTGCCAGCATGTCTGGAAATATTAGCGGGGTACAAAAGCTAATCAAGGATGGGCAGCCGAAATCGACATATGCTCACTGCTGTAATCACTCCCTCGACCTTGCACTTCAGGAGGCGGGTCGCAGCTCTGAAGTCATTTGTACCACATTAACGATTGTGACAGACTTGTCCAACGCGATCCTGAATTCGACAAAGAGAAAGTCAATCTACACTGGTATTGTGTCAGCTCCGTGCCCATCAGAATGCGAGATGGACATGCCGGTGAAGCAGCTGTTGCCTCTGTGCCCAACCCGTTGTTCCGTTCGCGTGAACTCCATGTCGATCGAGGTTCTTGTATAATTATGGCCGGGTGCAAATCACTCTCGAGGAGATCCTTAAAAAGAAAACTTCTATTCGAGACGACCGCCGCGCTGCATTCCAGGGCTATTTAAAACGTCTGCAGCGGTTCGAGACGATGTTTTATTTAATTGCATCGATCAAGGTCTTTGGTCCTTGCGAGGAAGTCGGCCGATGTGCTCGAGTTGACCCTAAGAAATCTGCGGAGTGATGATGCTTTTGATGAGATTTTTCTTCTTGCATCGGCCAAATCAGATAGACTTAATCTCAAATTTCCTTCCGAGACAAGGAAAAAAAGGCCACCAAAGAGACTGGAATCTACAAGCCGTCCAGTTTCACCAGCGTCATTAGACTTGAAAGATGCCCTGAGAAAGGATTTTTTTGAGCTGGTCGATACTCTGACGGCGGAAATTCACAGGAGATTCACGCAGCCTGGACTCGACGAGCTTGTTCGTCTAGAAGGAATTGTGACTGATGCCGCCAAGAGGAAGCCTCCCTCTGCCGCAGTCTTGGAAGAGGAACTGGGGCTCCACACTTCGGATTTCGACGTCTCCCGGCTTGCTGCACAATTGATAATGCTGCCGTCACTTGGAAGCAGCAAGTGCGACACCATCCAAGATGTTCATGCATTGCTGAAGGATCAAGCTCCAAACGTGAGACTAATTTTTGAGGAAGTTTTCAAACTTGTGCTTCTCGTTCTCACGGTCCCCGCGTCGTCGGCATCATCCGAACGATCCTTCAGTGCCCTGCGACGTATGAAAACTTGCTTTCGAAGCACAATGTCACAGGAAAGGTTGACTCATCTACTCTTATTGCACGTGCACGGCGCGCTGACGGCCACTTCGAGCTTAGATTCCGTAATTCAAACCTTTGTCGCACGAACCGCGGAAAGGAAGTCCACGTTTGGCACAGCATGACTGTGAAATGTAAAAATGCGTAAGTGTGTTTGTGCGACTTTTGACCAGTTCTAACATCACTCAGGAGGGTATATTTAAACTCTTACTTATTACAAGTTATTGTTATTAGCACCGAGAAGTTTGTGTGGCTCCTTTTGGCGGCCTGCCAGAGTGAGTCAAGGAGACAATATTTCAGCCGAGTCAACTTGCGAACAGTTGGGTATCGGCTGCTGATAACTGGGAAGATCCTTTTTGCTTTATTTTTAGATAGCGTGATTGTATTTTGATTCGTGCGATCATAATCTCACGAGAAAAATCTGTTCTCCCCGTGACGTCACGGTGGAAACTGTAGCGACGCTTCTGTTCGTTCTCGCGGCCAATATCGTTCGTTTATTTTTCTTTGTTTGTAAAGTATGCGCAAGAGATGTAAATTATGTTTATAATTGCGTTAACATCATTTTCTCGCTGACAATGTAAAGGCACATTACTTTTGCAATGTTACTTTAGGTCTGCGATACAAATATGCGCATGTTGTAATTTTTCCTGGAGCACGTTTACAATATTTGCTTGTTCGTTCCTCCCAGCTGACGGTATCTCACGCGGAATCTTTTTATGTTTCATAATATCCTATTGTGTGTCTGGAGTTCATATTATGTGATTAGTGAAAGGCTGTGGTACTGCTGACCAACCTTCCTTTTTTCTATCTACATATAACCGGGACACGTGGGCAGGCTTGTGTGTACGTGTGTAGCTTTTATAACTTTGGTGTCGCTTCCAAGACTGCCTCAGCGACAGGGCTATCGTGTCATCGATTTATAGATTTCTCAATGTTAACTCTGTTACGTTTAACTCGACCACGAGTTCTTCCTGAAATTCCTTTCTTAGGTTTTCTAAACAACTGGGACTGCTTTGAATTAGAGTCAATTTGCGCCATTAATACGCATGTATATTTCATACATCGCATTTATTGCCCTATTCCTTCTAATTACAGACTCCTCTCTGGTATTTGGTTTCTCCATAATTACGTTAATCATTTATCAACACAGGAGAAACGTCATCGTGTCAAATAATGCATGTAAATAAAAAGTCAGTCTGGTCAAATAGAATATCGGTAACAAAAACTTGAGAAAACGTCGCACAAAGGATACATTTCTGGTTCTAGCTTTTTAATTCTCTGTCACAGTTAGTGCGCCCACTTGGAGCGTGTTTATATCACGGTCTTATGACGGTGTGTCAACTGTGTTTATTTATTCATGTAATCATGTTTACGACCCCTGTATAGTGCCTGCATGAGCCCTCAAGGAAAATAAATGACGATGATGATGATGATGTTTATGGTAGCATCTTTTTTGCTCCCCCAGAGGAAAAATAGTTCCGACGTCACTGTAGACAAGAACCCGCAAACCTTTTATTATGGTCTTCGTCGATTGCACGTCTTGGCTGCGATGAGCCCTTGGTCGGCTGTCACTGTCGGGTGGCCAAGAAAATCTCACTGGAGAAAAAGCGGCGTTGAAAAGCTCACCGGAGAGAAGCTCGCCGGTGAAATGCTCACCGCAAAACCGACAAATGCGGAGAAAAGCTCATTAACGAAATAATTTATTCAACATTTAAAATTTAATATTCTCGGCATTGTTCGCACTGCGGTCTTTATACGTAAAACTCACGTCCACACTTTGCTGACCGCTCATTCTGCGCTTTTTGCGTGTTCGTATAGTTGTAAAACCAGGGGCTCTTGTTCACTCCCAGAAAAATAGCTTACTTTCTAAGAAAAATGGCGAAGAGGCAGACGAATCCACAGTTTGGCAGAATGCGAACAATTAAAAAAGTGGGGAACTCATTTTTTTTTTAGTTATCATTTACATGGAGACAGGACATTGCCTCAAAGTTGAGTACTACGAACTGCAACAATTGTGGACCTCCGTCTCGGCACCCGACGACCCCTGACCTCCCAAAAAGTATCAAGTCCGTCTTAGGCCACATCACCGAAAGAGGTCATTGTTTATTACGAAGCAAAAGCAAAACGGAACATAATATTGCCGCGTGCGCAGCTGGCCAGGTAGGCAGCGCG
The DNA here is from genome assembly GCA_013358835.2 of Ixodes persulcatus. Classification (NCBI taxonomy): domain Eukaryota; kingdom Metazoa; phylum Arthropoda; class Arachnida; order Ixodida; family Ixodidae; genus Ixodes; species Ixodes persulcatus. Next base: position 320,882 of record JABSTQ010010834.1, read on the forward strand.
CCCGTAGCCTAGCGGTTACCGTGCTTACCTTCGACGCAAATGGCCGAGGCTCGATGCTTGGTAACGGATACACTTTTTATTGTTTCTATAATGTCGCGTTCTGGTAACTTCTAGAACCCTGTTGCTTATTCGAGGTTAGCTGATTCTACTGCCGAATCTTCTACGCCGATTGTTCCAGAAGCCCATGCGTGTACATAAGGGGCTCCGCGTGGCGAGCCGCAGTCAGTCTTGATCCTGCTGTTTCACCGACATCGACGCCTGCGACGCTAACCTACTATTTTGTTCACCCGATTAAACGTTTAGTTTCTAAAGTTATTCGCCGCCTCATCAGTTGTCATTCGTGACAATATATTTATCCTTTGGATGCAAAGAAAAAACACTATTTAACAAAACCAGAAACGATCTGGCCAGAAACCATGATGTTCCATAAAACAACGCTCTACTAAACGGCTTCGATGAAATTGGGTTCAAATAAATGCTGTTGAAATAAATATCTTTGATAGAACAGAGTTCGATAAAATATCGAGAGCTGCGAAGAAATAATTTTAGATCGGTTTGTAAAGGTGAGCCTTTCTTCGCATGCATCAAAAGTCTTGTGAGCTCCTCTCCGCATCCGCCGGATTTCTGCGAGCTTTTCTCCGCCGGAGAACAGCGCAGCACCGAGAAGCTCACGAGAGAAACGCTCACCACAAAACTGACAGATGCTGAGATAAATCCACGCAAGTATTATACGATCACGCTTTTAAATTTAGTATTTGCGGCTCTACTCTGGGGGCCCCGTGGGGAACACAAAAGGTGATATATACAAAATTTGTATATTACAGACACCAATAGAAACGATGAAGCAGAAGTCCACAGTTGTGCAGGATGGGAACAATTAACAAAGTGATAGACACGTATTTTTTTCTATGAAGACATTGCCTCAACGTTGAGTTCTATAACGAAGAGACCTCGTCATTGCACCCGACGACCACAGAGAGCCCCCAAATTGTGTCAGGACCTATCCGCACCAGAAATCATAAATTGCTACAAAAAAAAAAAAATACGGAAAAGATTGTTGCTATTATCCATACACCAAAAGAATGCCATTTCCGAAAACGAAAATCGTAGGTGAGTTTCCACCGCATTCTTCATGAGACCGGTGAGCTTTTCTCCGCGTCGGTCGGTTTTGCGGTGAGATTTTCTTCTATTAGCTTTTTTCCGAGATTCGTGACTTTGGCATCGACCTGCACCGTTTTTCTTTTTATATCGGAACCGCAAAAAGGTCGCACGTGCCTGAAAGACGATGCCGGTTTTCAGTCATCATATTTTCACAAAGCGAGGCATCTGAGGTTCTGTTGGGCACTAGAAGATCAACCGCACCTGGGACCGGACATTTCACCGAACGCCGTTTCATTGAATGCATCATAAGTTTCTGCCAATAATATTTGAAAATTTATTCTTTCTTTGAAACCATTGAATCTTGCAAACTAAGAAGTAATTTCTCATTGTCCTCTCGTACAACATACGTTTAGATGGCACGACGTAGGACACGCCTGGAGTTGTAACCAAGCGGATGGATCCGGGGTTTCCACCACCTCCTCCCTCCACCTACTCCGATTATTTATATATATATATTTTTTTCGGTTAGCAACGTTTTTGTTTGTTTCTTCCGCTATTAGGATGTTTTGTTTAAAAATACCGGCCAATTGTTGCAATTGAAAGTTTCGGTACGGGACGACCACTTTTTTGATGAAACGGCGTTCGATTGAATGTCCTGAATCCCTACGCGTTTCTCGTGTTTTTTTTCTGTATTTTTTTTATTATTGCTTTGCTTGACGACAACTCAGGCGCAGATTTGGAGCCCCCCCCCCCCCCCTCCCCCCTTCCTTTTTTTTTTTTTTTGTTTTTCTCCCTAAAGACAAACCGGCAAAACACAAAGAAGGTCCAGACTCCTCGGAACGCAATACAACGACGCCTACCCCAGCCACAAGCCAGTGGACTCCCTCTAATTAACTTTGAGAATAGCGTTATCCGTAAGGACAGAACGAGCGGGTTGGTATAGGATGGAAGAAAACGAGAAAAGGCGGACAACCGTCCTTTCTCGTTTTCTTCCTCAAGTTTAATTAGCGTTATCCCCAGCGCAAAGAGGGAGCCGGCCCGAAACAAGCCAGAAACCGAAACTCAGCTAATTTTTGCTGAAATTCTGACTATATCTGTCGGTGCATCGATCTCATGTTTTTAAACTGGAATTGGTCATATTATGCGAGAAAAAACACTCCGGAGGTGACCGCGGTACATGGCTCATAGCTTTACTGATACTCAAACATTCCACTTTATCTTAGTTTCGCTTGACATAAAATTGGCTCACTCCGAAAAAAAAAAAGTTATTTACTTGTGATCTCGTAAGAAAGACAACCACATGACCCAAAAAGCGCCCAGAGCCCCTCGACGCTGTCACTTGGTGCCACAGCGTTTTATTATTTGAGGGATTTGCGGAGGCGGTGTCTCGTCTGGGCGAACGAAACAAAACAACAAATGAGGTTCTCGGTAAAATATGCCGGAGCCTTAGTGGCAATTCAGCTTTGTGAAGTGATTAATCGGAACATGTAATTATAAAAGTTAGTTAAAACCTTTTTTTTTTTTCATAGCTTTCTGACAATGGAACTACGCTTTGATCAGTACGTATATAAGACGCAACACTATCTAAACTTGTGGTAATTGATTTTTTGGCATTTTGACAGTACAACATATAGTTCTGCTTCCGTGCAATTTAGAAATCGTACACCTATTTAGAAATCAGGGTAACCGTTGAAATAAAACGAAATCCGGTGCTCTGGAAAAAAAGAAAAAAGCTGGGACTCTAATGGCTGTTGATTGCATCGCGAATTGGTTAATTTCGTATCTTTTTTCTCACAAGAAGATCAGACACTTTTTAGAGTGAGTAGCTTTATTTTTCAAAGCACTGCTTCGTTGGAATGAAAAGTGGGCTCTGAGGGACCACTATTAGGACGCAACGCCATTCCGACTTGTGGCAGATTATTTCGCAACATTTTAATTTATGACACAACACCACGAAAGAAATGTACGGCATATTTCGCTTTTGTTCTGACGATATCAACACGAAAAATCTCGGAACACGGAATACCCGAAAAACCGAGCCAAATCTTTTTCCGAAGTAAAACCGGGCAGCGAAATGAGGCGTTCTGTAACCGCGTTTTTTTCTTCCTAATCCGGTAAGAATGGGACAAAGAGCCTCCTTCGCGATGGGCTTGGAGGCCCACAACCCTCACTGCTATCCTCTTTCTAAATTGCATAAAAAAAAAAAAGCCATTCTCGCAGTTTGCAGGGCGGGGTGAACCGGAACAAAAAGACAAGCTTTTTTTTATTTTTGTTTGGAAATAGCACTATATCCCCTAAGCAGGTGGCTCCACCCCCCCCCCCCCCCCCCCCCCCCCCCCCCCCCCCCTCCCAGTGCCATCTGGATTCCGGAAAAGTTCCTATCGGAGATGAAATTCTACTGAGATCTTGGTTTTAAAAGCGCGCAAAAGACGAGGACAAAGTAAGAAACACAAAGGACGGACGAGCGCTCACTCGCAACTGATAGGTTTTATTGGAACCTCAGAAAACACAAAAAGCATCCCCCCCAGATCGCTCATGCGCACTGCAGCTCCTTGTCAAACTACACAATGCAAAGAAAAAAAAACATTTTTTTAAACAGCTTAGATGGAAAAAGGATATCATAAAACGATTTTACTACGAAGAAAAAAAATTTTTAGAGCTATATTTACGGCGCTATAGACGCTTTCAGCACGCGCCAAATTGAGCCGCCATAGCCGACCTTTTCTTGTCTTACCGAGATGCCGATCCACTGAAGCGGGCGTTGACGAGTCTCCACAACGGCCTATGCTGGGGAGAAGGACGCAGTAGAATCTAAAATGGCAATGACCTGACCTACTGTGATAATGATGAAGTGGGGGAACAAAAACTGAAGGTCGGTTATGGCGGCGCCCATGCACAGCTGCCTGAAAGTGTCTATACACCGACACGCGGGCTTGACGTCACGGAGCTGCGGCGGCGCTGCGATCGCGCCGGAGCCGGGGGCTGTGGGCAAAAGCGCTCACGTTTCGCATGGGCGTCATAGCATTTCAGCATGCCGCGAAGCTGTGTTGCCGTTAATTGCACCGAAATGTACAAGAAAAGTAGTGGAGTGAGTTTCCACAAGTTCCCGGCAGACTCTGAAAGGCATAAAAGGTGGATAATATTCGTGGATCGAAAAGAATCGTCGCCTTGCGCGTAAGACCTTTTGTGCAGGGAAAGCGTTGCCTGATCAAGACCACCGGGATTTTGTTCCCATGGTGTTCGCGCACAAAGCATCGGCCAAGCGCTCGTCGGAGGCTCGCTACGCCCGTGCTACCCAGCACAAGAGGATCGGCGACAGAACGGCAGTGTTGTAGGCGTTAGTGAAAAAAAGTAACGAAATACGTTACTTTGTTACTTGCAAATAAAAGGTACGCGTTACCGAGCTACGTTGCCTAAAAATAAAAGGAACCCGTTACCGCTACCGATAAAAAGTAACGCACGTTACTTCTGCGTTACTTTTTTTTTTTTAAATTACGATTTAACACATTTTATGGTTTTGACGATACAGGTCATATATTAAGAAACATTATGTTCGTGCAGAAACTGAACATAATTACTTTATCTCGTTTTACGATTTCACCTAAATACTCACGGGAAAAAACGCAAAGAAAAACATGGCTTGACGCCTAAAACACGGAAAAATTGAAGTGTAATTTCTTTAAGACTTGGGAAGTAGTAACGAGTAACGTAACTACGTTACTTGAAATAGTAACGTAAGTACGTTACCCGTTACTGTGTCGAAAACGTAATGAGTAGGTTACTACGTTATTGAAAAAAGTAACGCGTTACCGGCAACGCCGTTACTTGTAACGTGTTACCGCCAAGACTGCAGAAAGGACAAAGCTTTACTGCTTGTCATGCCTTGTGGTCATGAGGGTAGGAAAAATATACCTTGACTCGAAGACGCTGTGTGTATTTAATCAATTAATGAATACACACACTTCCGCAGACCCACAGACTGCTGATCCCGCCGGCAGTGCGGAAACCGACTCGAAGTAATCGTAGGCCTCGAGAGACTTGTACGCCACCGTGTCGGCCGTGAACTGGCTTGGCGAAAAAACTAAATAAACGACGACATGAGCCGTCGACTTCGGTGGCAGCAACTTTACGTCGGAAGTCCAGCAGGCCTTGTTTACGGCGTACGGATCATCGAAGGCAACGCCGTCCACGCACAGTTTGTCTCGATACCGCTGCCGTTCAGGCTCGGGCCGCGAGCTCAAATAGTCGGGCATAGCATACGACATACGTTGTGAGGAAATACGACGCACAAATAAAGATACAAGCGTCCCTACAACGTCAACAACGAGCGCATGCCATAGAACGCAATGGCGAAAACACGGAGAGCCGGGCTGCTCTTGCCCACATAGCTACCGCGCATGCGCGGCCTTCCGGCTTGTTGGTAAACAGAGTCGCTCCGCGTGTCGGTCTATACGAATTTGTAGTTGGCGCCCGCCGGAGCCGCCGCTGGTCACGTGGTAGGCCCGCGCGCCGCCGCCCTGCGTCGCCGGAGCCGTAAAGCCACACCGCCGCCGCACGCTGAGCGTTGTGCGAACGCCGCTTCAACGCGTTTCTCCACGCCGCCGTCGCCGCCGCCGCCGCACAAGTTCGCCTGCTTCGGAGCGCCGCCGCAGTCATCTGACCGGCGCAGGTCTATCACGTCTGCTTGCGCTTTTTCAGGAGTTTCCTTTGGGCTCTGAAAGTTACTTACTAATCTTAGTTTTTTGTTATACTTCAAACAAAGACGAATAAGTTACTTTTAGAGGCCATAGGAAGCTTCCGAAAGAGCGCGAGCACCACGTGACAAATATGGGCCCATCACGTGATAAATAAGGGCCACTTTTCTGCGGCGCCCGCGGGCGCCAACTACAAATTCGTATAAAGCCGTAAATATAGCTCTAAAAATTTTTTTTCTTGGTTGTAAAATCGTTTTATGATATCCTTTTTCCATCTAAGCTGTTTAAAAAAAAATTTTTTTTTTCTTTGCATGTGTCCTTTAAAAACTGTAAAATAACGATGTTTACGTGTTGACACGTGTCGTTGTCTTTAGAAACGCCAACTCGGCCTCAGTCAGTGCAAGGGAGGGTTGGCTTATGCATCCCTCTCCCCGAGAAGCTATCTGAAAGGCCTCCAAGATCTCTCTCGCCCTCTGTTCTTTATACGTGCCCAAAATATTTGTGTCACCGAACGCTGGAGAGCAGCCGCACCTGTCACAGTGGACAGCCAGGTGGCCCGACGGAGTCGCTCGAAGAGGCACGGTGCTCCCTAAGCCTTTCATTAACACAGCGACCAGTTTGGCCCACGTACACTTTGCCACAGGATAGAGGAATGCAATACACCACACAAACCCGACATCGAACAAAACAGTTCACATGTTTTTTTCCACAGGAAAATTCACCTCTCTTCTTCCCCTCCCCCGACTCTCGGACCCTCTTACACAATTGAAGTAATTTGTTGGGAGCCTTAAACACCACCTGTACGTCATACCGCCTCGCAACATTCTTAACATTCTTAACATGGTGGGTTTTATTTATCAGTGATCACAGCTAGAAACTTTTCTCCGTTTCACGCTAAAACGGAGTGCAGCCGACGCTACGATTCGATGAACCAATCACGCATATACAGGGTGTCACAAAAGAAAATTTACATGGTCTTTTTTACCGCAAAAATAAACTAGGCATCGCCGAATGCTCATTCTCCGCCCGAAGGCAGAGCAAGAGGTCACAACCAGATGCCAAAGTTTCAGCACGATCCGATACCTTATTCAAGATGAATGAGGCTTAACGAGGACGCTACGCCTATTGTACAGGGCCAGCGGAGCAGCAAGTAAAAGCGTAAAACAAGCTTCCGCGAACTGTATTTATTTCCGAAGCCAGTGCCCCCGCAAGTAAAGAAACTTGCGTTTCAAAAGCAGTCCCTAGGTCGTCTCGTCGTCAGCACTGCGATGTCAAACGGAGACAACCGATATTCACATACCTTACGCACTTTACGTCTTACCTTTGCGCTCTTCCTCGAGCTACAATTCCTTCGTCAACTGCAGATCACAGAGCAGTGGTAAGTAGGGATGCCGCGAACCACCCTAGGTTCGAATTCGAAAGGTTTCGATATTTTCGAACCGAACTGATGTTCGGTTCGTGGAGTTTCGAATTCAAAAGTTCGAAGCTTTCACGGTTTCTAAAAGTTCGGGTTCGATTATTTCGAATATTTTTTTACTTGAGGTTCGAGAAATCGAAGATTTCGAACTTTCCTAACTTGAAATTCGAGAGATTTGAACGTTTCGAATTTCTTTAGATCGTAAATTCGCAAACTTCGAACGTTTCGAATTCTTATAAGCATAAAGTTCGGTAAATTCGAAGATTTCGAATTTCTTTCTACATAAAGTTCGAAAAGTTCGAAAGTTTCGATTCTCTTTCAGGGCTAAATTCGAAAAAAACAAAACAAAAAAACTTCGAAGGTTTTCAATTTCTTTGAAGTCCAAGTGCGCAAAGTTCGAGGTCCGGTTTTAATGTTCCGCCACAGTTTAAGTTTCAAATAACGTTTTCACGCCTCACTGGCTTTCACGAGATCAGGTTTAGAAAAGTTCGGGTGTGATATTTAGACTGCGCGAAGTTGGTCAGGCAATTAAATGAGACGACGAGTTTCCCGGATGTGCTGGAATATTTGCCAGTGCAGAGTGACGTGTGACCATACATCAGTAATTTTGACCGCCAGCCCGGGGTGGTCATTAACGTGCTTCACAAAGTAGTGATCCCACGAACGCACTGTTTAACGATACTCATCCAGTTCGAAACTGCCAGGGGCAGGCAGGTGGTTGAGGCTCAGAAAAACCTTGAAACGATCTGTCAAACTGCCTCCCTATCCCCTTGCACGCTGGTAGTTCGAACGCCACCCGAGTGACGCTGGTATATAGTAAGTTTTGCTTGTACATGATGCAAAATCCTGAGACTGGGAATGAAATTTGAAAGAAAAAGTGTAAGAAGACAGAAAAAAGGAGACAGGGCAACGCCTCAAACTCAGCTCTGGGAATGAATTTTGAAAGAAAAAGTGTAAGAAGACAGAAAAAAAGGGGACAGGACAACGTCTCAAACTCAGCTCAGGACAACGTCTCAAACTCAACTCAGCTGAAAACTCAACCCAGGATAACGTCTCAAACTCAATTCAGCTGAGTTTGAGACGTTGTCCTCTCCCCTTTCGAATTTCATTCGCAGTCTCGGGATTTTGCATCATGATCAACATACACCAGCTTACCTGCACCTTGACAATTTTTTAGTTTGTAATTGCTTTGGAGGTTTATTTTCCGGGAGGGAAGACACGCCGAGCAAAAAGCACAGAAGCCGACACAACTTGAGGTTGAGGAGCGTTCTACCATTCCAGTGGCGCCGTCCAGATTCCCCCCCCCCCCCCCTTTCCCCCCCGCAGATATTTCGGACTGTTAAAGAAAACAATACGGGGAAAGAGGGCATGGTCGAGCTTATTTTAATCTGAAATTATTTATGTGGTTGGTCATTGTTAGGAACTCGTTGTCAGAAGGCACTACTCGTCACATGCTCGGTGGTTCGGAAGTTCAAAGCTATGTCTTTTCGACTTAAATAACTGTGCCATTAGTAAAAATAAAAAATAAATTAACATAACAATAAATGCAAAAATGAAAAGCTGGAGAAAAAAAACAAAAAAACTATCAAGAACCCGCCGGAGGTGTTGTATTCTTGCATCTTCAGAGGCCCAGAACTACGAAACAAGTTTCTCCTACCAAAATGTGTACAGGCTAAAAGAAACACGTCCCAAAAACGTAAAACAAAAAAAAAAAAATTTTTTTTTTTTTTATGACGTGCTGAACTTTAGCAGTTTTAGAAATCTTCCCCCATGAGTTAGTTTGTTCCTCAGGGTGAAAAAAAAAATAAATACATTAATTTGTATTCCGGAGATCGTAATAATATGTACTGTCTGCGGTGTTAATTTAAATGCGATACCTCAAACAATTTAGACGAAAAAAATTACCAATTTTAGGCAATAAAGCCTCTACTGCTGTTCAAACATTTTTCTACGTTTACGACTTTCTTGGTGAAGACTTGTTCATTAATACAGTTAAGCATAATTGCCCGTACATATGTGTGTGGATATTTCTTCGAAACTCGTCTTGAACAACAATAATCATATCTTAAGACGACACTTGCCTAGGCTATACATAGATAATTCTTAAAAGATACATCTCTACCATACCGTATTTTTCGGACGTCCGCGGACTATCATGTTTAAAAGTTGAAATTTTACCCTGTGCGGACTATCTAAAGGTGCGGACTATACAAGGTTTTTTATGTTTCTGGATCGTTCTCAGTGAGAAGACACGAAAGATTTTATGAGTAACAGAGTATATTAATAGTGATTTATGTATGATACAAGCTTCTTTGTGAGTTAATACAGCAGGCGTTTGTCAAGTGGTGCTGTGTATGATAATTTGTACGTTCGGATTAGACACTAAGTGCGGACTATGCACCGCGTGCGGACTATGTACCGGGTGCGGACTGTCTAAGCAAAAACTTTTATTTTTGACCCCAAATTCGCCCCTGCGGACTATACACCGGGTGCGGACAATAGTCCGGAAAATACGGTAAATAGCTTCGGCTATAGCGCGCTTCAAATATGGCACAAACGGCAATTGTCAAAAACCCGTCGTCCTTCCTCGCTCCTTCGGGAATCTATTTTTCTAAAACCAAGCATGCCAGATGATTGAAATAAACGGCATTGTCTTTCGCAAGGAATGCGGCACCGCATGTAAAAATGCGAGAAAAAATATTACGAATGTACCTCACTGCTTGAATTTAAATGAAACCTCCCGCCAGTCTTTCGAAGTTCGACGAACTTCGAACCTTTACGCTAAAAGTTCGAAGTTTGTCGAACTTTTGACTTTTCAAGAATCGAAAGTTCGACAATTTTCGAATTATTTAGATTAATAAGTTCGAAAGTTCTAAAATTATCGAATTTCTTAGCGTAGGAAGTTCGAAAGTTCGAAAAGCTTTGAACATTTTAGTGCAAGAAGTTTGAAAGTTCGAAAATCATCGCATTTTTTAGTCCATCAAATTCGAAAGTTCGACAAACATCGAATTTTGCAGCGTAATAAGTTGGAAAGTTCGGAAGCGTCGAACTTCTTAGTTTAACAAGTTCGAAAATTCGACTTCCGTCGAATTTCTCGATATAGAAAGTTCGAAAATTCGGAATCTTTCGAGCCTTTCGAACCGCTTGATTCGATCATCGAACCTTGGGTTCGAAAAAAGTAGGAAAAGCGATGATATCTTGTTTCAATTGTGCCACGCTGTGTTGGGCCACTTACTTGTCGGGCCAATTAGATTTATTTTGGCTCATTTGTGAGCCCCTCACACCCCATTCCCCGGCAAGGTACAGTGCGCCCGCATGCTTGCTTGCTTGCTTCACGTCTATCCATTCGATCTGATAAAACCTACCGGACAGAGCGCGCGCAATCCCTGCAAGGAATCCTGCTACAATCAACCATCCATCTGGCATGTGACATGTCACGCGCACCAATTGTCAGAGAGTTCATGGTCACGTTGGCCAAACAATCATTTAAACTTTTTATGACTCGGCTTCACGAATATTGCAACCTACCCCCTCCTAGTATTTATAACTTCGTTGGTTTCATCAAACTCGCTCCCCAGCAGTATGAGCGTAGTTGCGCCAACTCTGTCGCGCTCCGCGAGGTGGCGATGTCCTCCTAGACGTCATCAGCGCCGCCTCGGCCTAATGTTTGTATGTTCTAAAACAAGTAATGATCCATTTAGCCAGGCGAGGTACCATGCGCGCGTAGTGCGATAGCGATACGTAAAAAAACAGCAGGTGGGACCTGCTCATAAAGCTGATTGGGCCAATTTTTGGGTTATGGTTGCTTTAGTCATGGCAGGTTCTTTGCGGTGACTTTTGTGACACTATTCCACCGCAAGATGCTCGCGGTGCCTTGACTGACCCGAAAGGCAAACAGGATAGCTGGACCCTGGTGGAGGCGTGGATGCAGTGTTGGCCGGGTAAAGCCTATCTAAAAAAGAAACTTTAAGCCTTTCCACTCTGATGAAGAGGGAAGACCAGCGAAGCTGTACTACGTTGGGAATGAAGTAATGGCAGGCCGTAAGTCGGCAAGCCAGAGTGGAAAGGCTCGAAAGGTTGCCGCCATCTATAAGCGACGGCGGCAACCAGTCAACCGGCAAGCCGGTTGTCTGGTTGCCGCCGTCGTTCATAGATTGCGGTAGCTGCCCAGAGTTCTGTGTCATCAGGTCATTTCAGGATGGACAGGATCCTGGGGAGACTAGCCCTTAACAGCTCCGCTGTAAAAGTACTTGAAACTAAAGTACAAAGTAAATTAGAGGTTATGTTCATCAAGTAAAGTAGTAAGTAAACCGGGCGCAAAGTACTTAAAGTGAAGTACTCTAAATACAATGTACTTTCAAGTAAAGCCCAAGTACTCTTTAACAAAATCTTTCATGATGCCCTTTCATCACCCTACACAGTGTTTTTTTTTTTTAATTTTTAACTGGTATGCATTGCTTTAAGGGTAATGGGGGTACATCAGTTATTTACGGAAATGGCGTCTAATATTGGATAAACTCAAGTGGCTTCAGAGTTGGCAAAACATAATTTTGTGGTACAATTTTACCAAGATCAAATTTGGAGAATGTACTTTCAAGTCGGGAGTTGAACTTTCCTTGGAAAGTACCAGAAAAAAAAAGCTTTAAGTAAAGTACAAGTGCATACTCAAAGAATGTACTTCCACGCAAGTAAAAGTATTTTAAAGAGAAACTGAACTGAAATTTCGAGCTCACAAAACAGGGCTGGATAGATAGGCGGGACGCTGCAAAACCCAAAAACATCACTCCTACAGCGATATCTCCAACGGATCGCCGTATTTTTGGAAAAGAAGTTTGCAATTGAACACGGCCGACGAGGCTGACGAGACAGGGCACGTCACGATTCCCATTCCCTCTCCTCCTCGCGTCATCCCGTCGAGCTGGTGAACCGAAGCGAGGAGGAGAGAAGCGAGGCCGCCTCCCCTCATTCTCAAATTCTCCCGGAGGACAGTGACGTCAAAGACCTCGCTTCATCGCGCCCTTCTTTTCCGAAAGTACGGCCATCCGTTTGAGATATCGATGTATGACTGATATTTTGGAGTTCGTAGCGTCCCGTTCAACGCTTCTGCGGCCTTATTTTGCGAAATCCAAATTTCGGTTCAGTATCCCTTTAAACCTCCTTGATGTAGTACTTTAAGTACAATGTACTCAAAGTACTTGTCGACACTGCGCAGATGAAGCATTCACTCAGTTGTCAAAGCGTGCCTTCGTTGCTGAGCTCGCGGACTCTAAAGAAGTTAAACACTGTACTCATCATACAGACAAACGTTGCGTTTGCAAGCACGTGGGTCCAAAAAGAGGGTCTAAAATTCGTGAGTGCCTTCGTAAACACGTTGTCTGTCGATAACAGTGAGTTGCAATTCTCATTGCTTTCAACACTTTAGCACTAGCATAATTGTTAATAATGTCCATCTCATGCGCGCATAATAGCGGTGCATGTTTATGTTTAAAATAGCGTTTCATTTAAAGTTTACACCATTGACTTTTTTTTTTTCAATTCCATTTTATATTGTCGTGTGCTGTTGTGCACGTCAGACTACAGAAAGGTACTCTGTGCACAATCTATGAGAATACAGTGTTTGGAATTGCAAACAAATCATTGCTATCTCTAATAAAAAAAGCGCCCAAAAGAAGCACAGATACGAAGAAGGACCTAACATGAAAGGTGCCCTCTCGCAATTAAGATTTTAGACCGCAGCTCTTAGGCGCCCGTTTCCGGCTTGAGCGGCGTCGCCGTCGCCGTCGCCGTCGCTGTCGGCGTAACCGCGCCGTGCATTATGGGACGCGTGACGTCACTCGTGACGTCACTGATGACGTCATCAGTGATGGTGACGATGCGGATGACGATGACGTCATCAGTGACGATGACGATGCCGATGCCGATGCCGATCACGTCATCGTCGTCGTCACATGATCTCACAAGGGTCACGTGACCCCGGTGACGTCAAGTGACCCCCGTGAGGTCACGTGACCCTTGTGAGGCGACGGCGCTGCCGCTCGGAGGGAGAAGTAGCAGACAGGAGGAGGAGGTGAGGAGGAAAGAGGAGGGGTATATGCTCCCTCAGTGCCCTTCCTTTCTCCTCCTCAGAGCTGAGCTCTTGAGGAGGAGCTGATCAGGCAGACGTGGAACATATCCGTGCATGAGTTCGGACGGACTACGCTGTGTCGATTTCTGCTTGGAGTCATATATGGCGAAAACTGCTTCTGGAAGTCTCTTATTCCAATCCGAGTGAGACTCGATGATTTTCCGGAGTACGTACTTTAGGATTCCTACCAGCCGTTCCACCAGACCATTGGCTCGAGGCCAGTAAGGCGGAGTTGTCACGTGTGCTATTCCAAGACGTTGAAGCACAGCTGCTGTCTTCTTGTTGATGAAGCCCTTTGCTTAGTCGCTAACGACGGTCTTGGGGACACCGAATCTTGGTATCCAATCGATTCATTAAAAGTCCTGGTAGAACGTTGAAGCTGTTGAGGGGACTGCGGCAGCATCAACATATCGTGTGGCATGATCGACGCACACAAGTACATGCTGGTACCCATCGCACACTTCCAAGGGACCAAAGTGATCAAGTGATACGGTTGCAACGATCCCTCCTGGATTGTGGACCTCCTGTTGATTCTCCGGCAAGTGTGGCAGGACCGGACGTAGTCCCTCACGTGACGTGATCAGTACCTTCTCGAAATCAGGTCCAAGTGCGTTGCGCGTCCATATGCCCTGTTGAGTCGTGGCATATTTGTAGCAATATGTCCCGTAACACAGCTGGTACCACTACTTTGGGACCACTTCCGTCTGCGTTGGTCTTAACCAGAATCTCGTCTTTCAGTATGAACTCTGTACTGTCGTCGTTTGCTGGTGGTCGTAGGCGTCGGCAGTTTGGGCGCCGTCGTTTGATATTCCCGCAGGCGGCTGTTAGCTGCCAGTACAACCAGGCAAGTGGCGTTCCTACTCGCCGTCGCCTTGAAGTGGAGAGACCCCGGCTCTCGGTTCGGACCGTCCAGCCGGGAAAGGGCATCCGCTTTGTTGAGTTTGCCTGGACGATGACAGATCTCGAAGTCGTAACCTGTCAATTTGATGGTCCATCGTGCAAATCGGCGGTTCGTTGATGCCCTTTGTGCGAGATAAGTGAGGCTGAGGTTGTCAGTCAGCACCGTAAACTGCGGACCCCCCCCCCCCCCCCCCCCCTCCCCTTGAGGTAGATGGCGAACTTCTCGGTGACAGCCCACTGTAGAGCCATGCATTCTAGCAGATTTGAGTGGAACTGGCTGTCGTGTGCATTCAATGCGCGACTCGCATATTCAATCACAAATTCTTTGACGTCTTGTGTCGGAGTGAGTATGGCACCCACTTCGTACTGGCTGGAATCCGTGGGTACTGTTGAAGGACAGTCACTGTGAAAGTTGGCGAGAATGGGTGGGTTTTTCAAAGCGTGCTTTAAGTCGTCCGTGATCTTCTGGTCTTCTTCTGCCCAAGAAAATTCGCTGTTCTTGGCGAGAAGTTTTGCGCAAGGGTAGCGTCTTCGCTGAAAAGGTCTCTATGAACCTTCTGAAGTGGTTGGCAAATTGCAGAGAAGAGTAGAGGTGCTTTGCATCTCTTGTCGGTTGAAACTTGTCAATGTCTGCCACTCGTTTTGGGTCAGGAACCCTGCCTTCGTGGGTGATAATGTAGCCAAGGAAGGATACCTGGTTGCAAATGAGTTGACACTTCGTTATTTCCCTCCTCAGACCGTTGAGAACAACACGGCGGAGTGCCTCGTCCAAGAGTTTGAGAGCCTCCGTGATGGACTTCGCCCCTTGAGCTATGTCATTGATGTATGTAGTCGTACGTGGGAGGCCTTCGAAGTCTTGCGCATGACCATTTGCATGGTCTGTGGTGTTTTGCGAAATCCGAAAGCCATACGTAGGTATTCATACTTCCCGTCGGGCGTTACAATGCTGTCTTGTGGACGTCTTCTGGTTTGACCCGAATTGTGAGGAAAGCGGTCTTGACATCCATCGTTGAGAAATAGCGTGAGCGATCTCTCATAATCTCGTCGAGCGCATCCTCCATTAGTGGCATCGGATAAGGGGAATTTTAAGAAATAAGACTGGTTTAATAAAGGCTTGTACCAAACAAGGCGTAATGGCGTTCCAGCGGCCACGCTGGCTTCCCGCTGTGAGCGAGTCTCTGATCTCTCGTGCGAAAAAAGGAGCCGCATAACTAAAGAGAAGAACGAGGCTCGAAGAACGAGAAGATGGCCGCGAAAGCCTGTAATTTCGAGTATTAAAATTTATGTTCGTTTTCTTATTAATCAAGAAGAAGTTATGCGACTTACTTAGCTAAAACGATAGCTAACATGGCGCAGAGAGGAACACGTCGATCAACGCAGGCCCGAAGTGCCGCAAACGTCAAATTGTTCCGTCTCCGAGCACGTCAATGACGACGAAGTACATCCCCTTGCATCGGACAACATCCTCGGCGTCATCGCCGAAACGCAACGTCAGCTCGCCCAAGCCTTGATCCAAAACTGAACACCTCTTGAAGTGCACTCAACGGGTGACACGGCCGCAGCCATACAAACATTCCAGGGTAACCAGCGAGAAAGTTTGGAAGAATGGCTAGAGGAAATCGAGCGTGTCGCGTCTCTGGCGCACTGGACGCAGTCATTTATAATGCTCAACGCTATTACTAGCCTTCGCGGAGCAGCGCGTGACTGGCATAAATCGTACGGAACTCGGATCTACGATTAGGACACATGGAAGCACGCCATAGTCGAACGTTTCAAGCAAAAAATGGCGCTCCAGGAGTTTCTAGATTACCAAAACGAGCGCCAGCTCCGACCAAACGAAACGCTTGTACAGTGCATGCACGCAAAAAACGCTATGCTTGAGAAAGCTCCGCAGAAACTCGGACCCGAAGAGCGTATTTCCTTGATCCTCAGTGGAATCCAGGACGACAAATGGGCTACGCCGCTAGCCACTCAGAACTGTACGTCCGTGCTCGAGCTCATCGACCGAGGGATGAATCTCGACAGCCGACGAAAGTTGGAGGTTCAATTCTCCACCGAACCGAAACAGCTTTACAACTACAAATCGCTTGTGCAGCGTCAGCAGAGCCAGTGGTCTTCACAGCGACCATCGCTGTACGCCAACAGTCCAAAAGACCGCAAATGCTTCAACTGCTCCGGTTTCGGACATATCACACGGGATTGCCCACAACCCAAGAGTACGGCAACACTTCGAGCTGAAGATAGAAGAACCAAGAAGCAGGAAGAGTACCATAGTCGCCACGAAAGAAATGTCCACTGTTTCCTACGGACACGTGGAGACACACTTCCAATCGTCACAGCCTACACGAACGGAGGCAGCCCACTCCGAGCCTGCATCGACACTGGTGCGAACGTCTCGATTGTTGACCCCGAGGTTCTTTCACCCAACCAAGAGAAAACAGCCTGCAGTGGCCACGACCTGGTCACTTTCAATCGACGTCGGCCAGTTCACCGCTCGACTCCCCGAGGTGATGGTTCTACCACTTCCTTCAACAATGGACATACTTCTGGGATCAGACTGGAGAAAGCTTGCTAACGTTGATGTAACATTTCACGTGTCTAACGACATAACTCTCGTGAAACTTCCGGCACACGACGTGACCCAACGAGACGACACCACCACGGAACAACAAACCCCTCAAAAAAACAGGAGAGGCACTGATTCCAACATTTGCAATGGAAACTACACAACACATCGATAATGATGTTGCGATGTTTGTCTCTTTTCAACCTTCAAAGTCAAGTCCAGACGTGGACCTTGAGCAAAAGATCAATGCGGCAGTTGACCTAATGACGCCAGATGCATCCTCAGAGGAGCGTGAAAGGCTGCACAAAATACTAATGACGCATCACACAGCCTTTGCCACAAAAGAACAACAGCTTGGAATGTGCCCACACGTGGAACATTCAATTGAGCTGCGAGACTCAATTCCGGTAGCCTCGCGTCCTTACCGATGCTCCTACGCAGACCGCGAACTGATGAGAGGGAAAGTCGATGAATACCTGAAACAAGGAGTAATCAAACCAAGTCAAAGCGAGTACACAGCACCAACCCTCATAGTAGACCAGCCGAACCACCCAACTACTCCAAGACGAATGGTCCACGACTACCGCAAGCTCAACGCTAAAACACTAAACCCTCCGTATCCTATGCCGCTAATGGAAGATGCTTTTGACGAAATCAGGAGAGAGCATTCACGTTACTTTTCCACCATGGACGTCAAGGCAGCCCTTCTCACGATCCGTGTGAAACCCGAAGACACCCACAAAACAGCTTTCGTGATACCAGATGGAAAGTACAAGTATTTGCGCATGGCATTCGGCTTTTGTAAAGCGACACAAACAATGCAAAGGGTGATGCGCAAGACTTTTGAGGGACTTCCACGCACTACCACATACATAGACGACATCGCACAGGGAGCAAGATCCATCAGTGAAGCTCTCGAACTCTTGGCAGAGGCACTCTGTCCTGTGGTACTCAACGGTCTAAGGATGAATATCCGGAAGTGTCAGTTTGTGCGCAGCCAAGTATCAATTCTCGGTTACATCATCACGGATGAAGGGAGGATTCCCGACCCAAAACGAGTGGCAGACATTGACAAGTTCCAGCCCTCGAGAGATGCAAAGCACCTCTACTCATTCATCCAGTTTGCCAACCACTTCCGAAGATTCATAAAGAACTTCTCGGCGAAGACGCTACCACTGCGCAAGCTTCTTCTCAAAGACAGTGAATTCGTTTGGTCGGAAGAACACCAAAATATTGTAGACTGTCTGAAGCACGCCTTAAAGAACCCCCCCCCCCCCCCCCCCATCCTCGCCAACTTTCGCAGTCACTGCCCTTCAACGGTGCATACGGACGCCAGCCAGCATGGCCTTGGCGCCATTCTCACTCAGACCCAAGATGCACAAGAGCGCGTTATTGAGTATGCGAGTCGTGCACTAAACGCACACGACAGCCAATTCCACTCAAACCTGCTGGAATGTATGGCACTACACTGGGCTGTAACCGAGAAATTCGCCATCTACCTCAAGGGCGGCCCACAGTTCACGGTTTTGACTGATAACCTCAGTCTTACATACCTAGCACACAAAGCAACAACAAACCGTCGTTTTGCAAGATGGACCATCGAGCTTTCTGACTACGACTTCAAGATTTGTCATCGTCCAGGCAGGATCAACAAAGCGGACGCCCTCTCTCGACTCGAAGATCTGTACAGAGAGCCGGAGTCTCTCCAACTCAACGGGACGGCGAGCAGTGGCAACTTCATTTGCATGGTACTACAGACAGACAACAGTTGCTTACGCGAACACCAAAAAACAGATGGAGACTGCCAACGTCTACAACAACTGGCTGACAAGGGCCACACAGAGTTCGCACAGAAACACGGCATCCTAGTGAAATTAACTAAAGACGGAAGTGGCCCCAAGGTAGTGGTACGTGCTGTGTCAAGGGACACCGTACTACGGATATGCCACGACTCGACTGGACATATGAATGCACAGCGCACCCTAAACCAGATTCAGAGAAGGTACTGGTGGCCTTGCATGTCGCGCCACGTGAGAGCCTATGTGCAGTCCTGCCACACATGTCGAAGGGTCAACCGTAGGACCACAATCGCAGAAGGGTCCTTGCAACCAAGAAACATCCCGGCTGTACTAAACACGGTGATTTAGCTCGATCACTTCGGAACTTTGGAAGAATTCGATGGCTACCAACATGTGGTTGTGTGTATTGACCACGCCACACGTTACGTCGACGCAGTTGCAGTGCCTTCAACGGCTTCGATGTTCTACCTCGACTCCTTGATGAACCAGTGGATACCGAGATTTGAAGTCCCCAAGACGATAGTGACTGACCAAGCGAAAGGTTTTGTCAACAAGAGGACAGCTGCAGTACATCGACGCTTTGGTATCACACATGTAACGATTCCGCCATACTGGCCGCAGGCTAACGGACTGGTGGAACGGGCCGTTGGAGTACTAAAGAATGTACTTCGAAAGATCATTGAACCACACTCTGACTGGAGAAAGAAGCTTCCTGAAGCAGTCTTCGCGATTAACGTCGCTAGGCAGAAATCGACTCGACACACTCCGTTCGAGCTGGTGCATGGGTATGATCCGCGTCTACCTGGGCAGCTGTGTCTGCCCGACGTCGAGGAAGAGCTAAACGAAGCATCGAGGCTTTCTGAACTTGCAAAGAAACGAGACAGAGCGAGAGAAAACCTGGAAGGGAGTCAGGCATCAGCCAAGCAGCACAACGACGCCAAGCGTAGGAAGCCAAACTTCCAGATCGGTGACACGGTGTACTGCACACTGGGATCTCGTTCATCGACTCTCGACCCATTCTTTGGTGGTCCTTACAAAGTATCCCTAATTTTGGGAGAAAATACCGTCAAAATTGTGCGCATTGACCAGAGCGGCAACCGACGGAACGAGAGAGTAGTAAACGTCGAACAGCTGCGTAGACACGCCACACGAGACATTACCCAGGCAGCACACCAATGTTGGTCCGACATTGGCCTAACATTGGCTAACACCGGCCTCAATATTGGACAATATTGGAAGCGCTACCCCATCCAACGTTGGCCCAGTCATTGGTGCCAATGTTGGGCCTCTGTTCAGCCATCGTTCCAGCCAACGTCGGCCCCATCGTTGGTGCCAATGTTGGGCAATTGCTAAACCATGGTTCCAGCCAATGGTGGTCCCACATTGGCAAAGACCAGCGTAATATTGGGCAATACTGGAAGTGCGACCCGATCCAATGTTGGCCCTCATTGGTGCTGATTTTGGCCATCGTTGCACTTGCCCAGCTGTTTGCAAGTGCACTCGCCAAGTTGTTTGCAAAAAGGAAGGTACGCAGACACAAGGGATATTTTTGAAATCTCCTAAAAGTTTATTGCACACAGCCTATTCAGTAGACAAGTACAAACTAAGCAATTTGTAATATGTGAAGATGTACTACTCAGCTGTTATACAACTGAGAAGATTGCAAAGCAAACAACAACCGGGGTAATTGTTGGGTAGTGTCCAGTCTCCCGACAGCTGGCAGACTTTTTCCCCCGAAATTCTACCGGTGGTGCAATCAGTTCATCGAACGACATTTCATCGACAGATCGTTTCATCAACACACGATGTTTCATAAAAAAACTCAGAATAGCATTTTGTTTTCCTGTTGCAAAGAATTGTTGCAGACGTACCATGAGGAGGCGTGAAAGGGTGGGCTGGTTCAGTGAGCATGCGCCTCAGGAATACACGCGCTTTGAAATGCCCCTACAGCGTGAAATTCGTGTAACGAATGTCGAGGAAACGCTGCGCCTCAGGAATACACGCCCGACCAAATGCCCCTACTGCGTGCAATTCGCGTAACGAATGTCGATGAAACGCGAATGTCGACGCAACGTGTATTCACGAAAAGGTGGCCACGAAACGTGTTTTCGCGAAATGCAGGGTGAATAAGGAAGTCAGTATTCTACCTGCAGTTGTGACATTATTTAAGACAGATAATGGCAGGCGACTGTCGGTAAGATTGCAGGAAAATTATTCTCCCGGCTGCCAGGTGATAGGCACTCCCTATAGTTCTAGAGGTTATCCGGAAGAGAATACCCGTAGAAGAACGGACAATGATCACCAAATAGGTTACAGCGCACTTGCGTTGAAAATACCGGACTTGAAAGATGTAATCCGAGGTAGAACTCGACACGGGCACTGTCGCACTGTAGACCAACCACACAAACACACAAACTTGAAGGAAGTGATTCGTGAAGATTCAACACGATGTAGCACACGCTGCCGTTTGCCGAACCGAACACTAAACGGTTCAGAAGAATGTCTTGCGCTTCTTTGAAGAAATCGATACGGGTAGGACTTTTTGAGGAAGATACCATTTACCACAGAAGCGAAATCCACAGCAGGCCCGCAGGCCGCATCGCACGCGAAACTAGGTCCGTTCTTCGCAGGCATTCCGGGTTTGTCAACCGCTAATGCGTCATCCGTCAAACCACGTGATCACGCTTCTGCCGTTTCCCGCGCACAGAGAGCGGATTCAAGCGATAAGAGAGACAAAACGAGAGAAGGAGTAGAAAGGAAGCAGGCCAGAACGGGGGTGCGCTTACAAAGGCTAATCTTCAGGGGCATCTCAACAATGAACACAGCGAGACGATTTGTCACTTGTACCCAAAGTTGATAGTGCAGTGGATGTTATGCGTGGCCTTGGGCTGGCAGGTTCCGTGCTCTGCCTTATCACCAGCTTCGAGACTGTAGTCACGTGACCCTGACCGGAGACACAATTGGCCTAAAACACGCATAGCGTCTACCCTACTGTCAATACTGATTGAACGAGACAGCTCTTTGAAGGCCAGCTTTTGAACTTCTGAAGAAGCTGTCCAGCCCAAAAGTGATTCTAAACGGGAAAGTTTGAAGACACTACGTTTTTGCGTCGTACAGCCCACATTAATATTTAGAATAAAGAACTTAGCGCGACTATTTTTTTGCGCACGATGTCCACAAATATATAAATAAATACATATCTATTTTTATCAATAAATTTAAAATTATTGGTACACTGTTAGGTTCGCATTTTTAAACTTCAAAATTTTTCACGAACGAGTTACACATAAAAGACACCACGGACAGCACATCGTCCGACTTTCAACACACGATGAATCGCCGACGCTCGCAGACAGAAGGTTGCGATGCTGCGCGGATGGTTTCTGAAAGATGCTGCGTAGGGTATACGCCGGGCGCAACGGCTTCACGACCGTGTGAAGGGCAGAGGATTCGCCACGACAAAGTAGCGTCTTGCAACTTCAGTAAGCTAACGGGTCTCGAGAGTCCCACGCTTACATTTCCGCAGAGCGAGCGCGGCCGGCCAGATCGAGGCGCAGTATGTTCTCACGTCACGATTGCAACGTCGTTGCTCTGCCTACACTGATGAGATCTGCACTGGCAGTCGAAGCAGCCCTCTCGAGGCTTCATTCGAGTCCAATAGACGACTTTATAGCGCTATAGACTCGTAAAACTGAGAGTAGAAGTCACCTCGGTTGCGGCGTAAGCGGCGGCTTTATGTTTGTAGACGCGTGCGTCGACATTGACAAAATAGGCACAGAAACATTAAATATAAAAAATAGAGCACGCAGAAAGAAATACAAACAGGGCAGGGGCGCGGGCAAAGTAGAAGACGTTAACGCTACGTAATGCATATACATACAAAATACACTGGAAAAGACAAAAATAATTAAATCTAAAAAACAGAATTAAGTTGTCAACGCCGAGGTAAGGCAATGCGAAGGGAGAGCAGCCGGCAAAAAAACTGCAATAGTCCTATAGGCAGCTAAGGATTTATTTGTGATCGCGGTTACAAAGCACCGGCGACGTACGCCACATGAAGTTGGCTAAAATTCTCGCCCCGAGCGAGCGCATGAATGACTCTTTTCCACTTTCCTACCTCTGCAATGCATAAAAGAGGGTCGCGAGTCTATAGCCTAGGCGACACAAATATCGATAAGCGATTGGCTATGGCAGTACAATATTGACCAGCCTATACCAAGACATCACCAATATTTGAAAACTCTAGGCTTTGACAGTTTAATATTAACCAGCTTAAGCCAGCCTATATTCAATATCGGAAAGCCATTGGCTCTGACCGTCCAATATTGTACAGGTTATGCCGGCGTATATCCAATATTGGAAAGCTATTGGCTTTGACAGTCCAATATTGGACAGCTTATGCCGGCGTATAGCCAATATCAGAAAGCCAGTGGCTCCGACAGTCCAATATTGGACAACTTATGCCGGTGTATATCCAATATTTGAAAGCTATTGGCTTTGACAGTCCAATGTTGACCAGCCTATGCCAACGTATCACCAATATTGGAAAACCATTGGTTTTGATAGTCCAATATTGTCCAATGTGATTCCAATATTGGGAAACATATGGCTCTGTTGGGCCATTGTTGGGCCATTCTTTGCCACTTCAAATCCAATGTTGGCCCGCCAATACTGTGTGCTGCCTGGGACGCATACTGTTCGCCCTAGTCATGCCAGCCTTGGCTCAAGAAAGGGGGACCGGTGGCCGCGAGTGGGCTAGCGCATACCAGCTCGGAGCACGTGGAGCGAAAGCTCGCGCTGCAGAACCCAGGGACCCTGGGTTCAATCCCCGCCCCTGCCCGTTTCGATCTGGATGAGCATCGTACCGGCGTGCGGTCGTGTATCACTACTGCGTGGTGCACGTTAAAGACCCCAGGCTAGCGGTTGTACTGCATTGGCTAAATTTCCCATCTACAGCGAGTGACTCTTCGCAACTTTGAAATGGCTGACCAACTACACGCTGTATAAATATCCACACAACCCCAATTATTATTGGCTCAAAAAAAAAACAAAAAAAACGCAACTGAGACAGTTTAATAACGCCGACCATCAAAAGAGTGAAACGCAGTTACCATCCTCTCTGCAAAGTGTGCGTTGTACAAATGTCTCATTCTTGGAGTTTAGACATTTTTAATGCCAGCTGGAACCAAAATCATGCAACACACAACCAAGCAGATATGAATTTTCATTCACGAATTCATCTACGGAGGAAATGGTATTTGTTAGAGAGCATTGAGGTGTACTGATAAAACCACTTTCATGAATGCAAAGTTCTTCGCTTCAGATGAAAAGTTAAGAAATCACTGACATTGTTCTGAGAAGACACAGAAATCAAAGCCTTTTACATTTTGTTTGCTACCTTTTGGTGAGGTATGACACCAACGTAGCGATAAAGAATCGGTGTTTATTGCAAGGTTCGGGGGGGGGGGGGGGAGGGGGGGGGGGGGAATCCCCATTGACCGGACCATATCAGAACAAATGCATGGAACAAGTGCTGCCTACGGATTTGCGTTTTTTTTTTTTCTTTTTCGTGATTAAGTTCACTTAGGTGACGGTAATGAAATTAAACATAAAGCAGAATCGGTGCCGATTACGCCTGACGCAATATCGTTCCTGCTGCGATATTTACTGCGATATTTGTGTACCTGATGCCAGCACCACGAGAGTTAAGCAACTCCACCACAATGATCCGCTGCAAAGCACCCGGGGCTCGCTTAAGAAGTTGGCTCCACGTCGTCAGAAGTAAGCATCGAAGCTTCTCCCTTGACTCCTAAAAACACTGATCGTGATGTCCTTAGTTTTGGAGCGCGTCACTGAGTTCGGTGACCTTGTCGCTTCAAATCGACGTCGAGAGACTGCCACGCGGTAACTTGTACACTTGATATCCACATGGGTCATGAACAGCCGAACAACTTCCTCATTTTATTACAATAAAAGTAGCAGTCTTAAACTCGTCTGCCGCCGTATCACCAGAGTATCGAACCGGAACCGAACCGTTATTTTTAGCCGAATTGGAACCGAACCGAACCGAAATCTTCGCTGTGATCTTGGAACTGAACCGGAACTGAACCGAAAAAAAAATAAAATAACGGTAACCGGTTCCAAACGGTTGACGGTAATTTTTTGTTTGTTTGTTAATATCACAAAAAAAATATTTGAAAATAAAAAAAATGGCGGCTGTATATCTCTGTATTGATCAATCGTCATATACAGAATTGCAATGTATGAGAAACTGAATTTTCGTAGCGCTTTTGTATTGTTTTGTATTGGCACTACATAATTAATCATGTGTCACGTGGTCACGTGATGTGATTATGTCAAGAAATGCTGTCAAGTAATGCCACGTCACTTGGCCCCATGACGTCATGTGACAAAGGCACGTGACTCACTGCGTCAAGCCGATATAAATTGAGAACGTCACTAGATTTATTAGCGTTGTTGACACCGTTACGTCACATGACGGTGTCACGTGACGTCTCACCGCGAGTATCGTAACACAGCGACGTACTCGATTCTCACGAGCCTGAGTCGAGTGCTCGGGTTCTTGACAATCAGCATTGCCAAACATTCGGGTAATGGATCGTGTTCAATCAAAGATGAGAATAGCCGAACTCTATTCAATGTCTGAAGCTCAAGCCACGCTTTATTCTTTTCCAACGCCAGCGCATGACTATTATGAACACTGATAGTATATAGTTAGCGTCAGATTAACTGTCCGGTTGTTCTAATTGCGAGTTGAGGAGGGGAAAGCTTTTTTTTTCCTTTATATTTTTCTGCGTCTGCCATTGCGCGTAGAGGAAAAGTAATGGGGGGTCTCGCAACTCATCAACGTCGGGGATTAGCTCATAGCGGTATTTACTGAGAGGACGAAAATTGGTTCAGCTGCACATGTAAAATGGGTAATTATACATGTACATGCATCATTGAGGCACCCAGACATGTTTTCGTTGTTGCTGAATTGCCTCAGAAAGTTGTCCCCGAGAATGGAAGCATCGAAAGAACTAAATGTGACTTATTAATCCGACGTTACATAGAACAACACGTGTGTACGGGAGGGATACCTGAAAAAGATCCTAGTGTCCCCAGAGGGACAGCAGAACGTTGGCAGTCGCTTCGACCACCTCCGTATTTTGCTTAAACTTCAGTTTTCGGGTGCAAAATGAAAGCAATGTAGGAATGCAGCAAGTGACATTAATCAGTGCCATTTTTTTCGGGAAAGGGGGGGGGGGTCAAATCAACCCCCCCCCCCCCCCCAAAAAAAAAGAAAAAAAAAAGGAGGCAGTGCTTTCAGGAATAAAAAGTATTCTCCGAAAAAGCAACGGAAAAAAAAGAGGAAGAGAATGGTGTATAGTTTTAAAAACATGCTGTCTTTTGAAGATTCCTCGGCCCTGCATCTACGACACAGATCAGAGAGCGTGGTCCAAAAACTACTTTGTTTGCAAAACAAAAAAAAAACAAACAAAAACAAACACTCTTGGTAGAAAGCGCGTTTTCGTGGTGCCAGACGCTCGCGCCATTCCTCACGACGCTGCACCAAGCAAGAATAATTTGTGCCTCTCAAATACATATAGCTTACACTGATCTTACTGATCTTACATTAGCTGCTATTGCGGCTGCCTTTTTTTTACTGAGCGCGAACCGTGCGCAGCGTGCATTTCCAATAACCGGTTTTGATTTTCTCAGCAAGAACACATCGCAATGACCACTAGCATTTTATGCGATGACGTCAAGTGTAAACAGTTCAGCTTCCTGGTGAAATGCGATCTTCGCAACACTAGCAAAAGTAGATATCCAATTTGCAAAGTTGTGCAGTATAAATACCGATCTCACGATGATATAGGGCAACCTAGTAAAATGTTGGAGCACATGACTGATACAGCACACTGTTGTAAAGTGAGGGCCCAAACGAGGGCACACGTTTAAGTTCCGAGTTCGTGCAAAGCTGATGCCCAATTGTGATTTATGTTTGGGTTAAAAGAATTGCCGTCTGTCTTTCGCGCTATTTATGTGTAATTAGGAATATCATTACATCTCTATGTTTTTCTTTTTGCAGTCAGGCATGGTGTATCGGATGCTTTTGAATAATACCATTTATTATCTCTATCTTTCTGCACTTCTCGTGTATTTGCCTTCGAATCTATCATGTGAGCACAAAGTCATTTTTGGAATGACCCCGCGACACGGTGTTTCACAACGCCAATACAACGAACAACGAAGCGTTTCCGTGTCGGTCTCAAGCGGGTTTGTGACCTTCATACAGTCAAACTCATTGACGACGATAAAAATACATTTAATTGCCTACTGAAGATTCGACAACATAAATGAAGGGCCGATTACATTAAAGATATACCTCATAAGTAAATGCACCCCCTAAATTATCAGAGAGATGCTTGCAAATCTTTTCTTGCATTCTTGTCTTCGATAGGCACGCGTGTTTCAGTAATTTAAAAGAACCCTTTTTTTTTTAAGGTGATTTTAATAACTATGCATTCCTGACACATAAATAACTTTTCAAGCATATAAAAGTCTGCTATTGCTTTTTTTATGTGATGTTCATCACATAAAAAAGGCAATAGCATTTTTTTTTAACATCAATTTTATGTCTGTGGGCTGGACAATAACAAAATACACAAAGGCGCGTAGCGGAAAATTGAACATTGTTTTTATTAGTCACGTAAGGCCTGAGAGCGACCAATTAAGTAGCTGCCATGTCGAGTAGAGTATCAAATACTACTTTGTTCTTTTTAACAAACAATCATCAATTAACAGTTAGCTTATTTGCAAATTGAATTTACCGGCACCTTGTGAAGAACACACATCAACACCCCAGGCTATGTCAGTTTATCCTGTAAAAAAAAAATGATCAGTTGAGTACGCGATAATTTATGCGAGCTTCGATCTGAGTACAGAGATGGGAATAGATTAGAGTGAACAATGTTGTTGATCACTCCTTTCTGCATGACTCTCCGCCTACATAACGGTGTTCAATGTAAACGATGTTGGTTAGGAAAACACGTTCTGTGATTGCCGCTCAGTGTTTCTTTATGAGGCAGACTGGAAGGGCTTGTCCTAAAACTTTCGTGACATTTTGAAAATATTCTGGCTTTTAGCTGAGTTGCGCCGTCATCGTGTATATTGTGAAGTGTATTCCGTAAAATTTATTTCCCGATATACACATCGACGAGGTGCCCACCACGCCATACGTTTATGCACTGTTTTTAATTCTTCACTTTAAGAGTACAAATACAATTCAAATTTTATTACTGCAGCGTAAAGTTATACCAATCATGAGTATTTCAGGCGACCTACCACACTTCGTGACAACCTTTCGATTCGGGTCAAATATGTGTGACTGAGGTAAACAAATGGATGTTGAGTCGTATAAACACGACATTTTGTATGTTAATCTAAATTTAATTTTACTGCTGCGTCAGAGAAAACAAAAAAACAAAAAAAGCAACAAAATTATGATGTTTTTTTTGTTTTTTTTTTTTTGTATTTGAAAATAAAGTGGCATCGCGAAGTACGCGTCATCAATAATTCCCGATCCAGAACGTGAATGAAATATCGTATTTCCCGCCATTTGGCGCGAACGGCGCGAACTAAGCGCGAGCGCCATGGTTGCGCCATCTTTCAGACGTGTTTTAGAACACTGTTCTTTCGTAATGTTTATAAGATCTTATATACTTAATTAGTGAGCAGATACAAAACTCCACAATTGAGCGGTTGCTTGCATTTCCTAATAAACTAGCATAAAATATTAAAAATACCCTTTTAGTGCAATTAGGTGTTGTTTTGCGGCGCCTAGCGAGTATGTTTACTTCTAAAACTGTAAACCAGTGTATAAATAAAAAATAAATCTAGAACCATCCATCAGTCAAGCGTTTTAAACTTGTCGTAACTTTTCCAGCCTTGCCTCACCTAACCAGTATGTTTATTTTTAAAAATATGTTTTAATAAAGCAGAACAACAAAACAAAAGTAGTTTGGTCCGTCTGGTGGCGCCATCAAGCGGCGTTCTTTCGCACCACGCGGCCGCTCCCTGTCCGGTAGTGGGCGCCAACGGCGGCCACACATGCGGTCCAATTTAAACCGAATAGCAGTATTTGTGGGCGAAGGCGTGTTGGGAAGCCGGTGATGTTTTGTGACCGATAACGCGTTCGCTATCAGGCAGGTATGGACGAAGAAGCCGTCAGCAGCATGGCGTCCAGGGCGTCGTCCGACACGATGGACTTGCAGCGGCAGGAACAGGTCGCCTACGAGTACCTCTGTCACCTCGAAGAAACCCGGGCATGGTTGTCGGCGTGCATATCCCAAGAGCTGCCGGGACCCTCGGCCCTCGAAGAATCGCTGCGAAACGGTGTGTACCTCGCCAAACTCGCACACTTCTTCGCCCCCGACGTCGTGCCGCTGCGCAAGGTCTACGACGCCGACGAGTCCGTGTACGCCGAACGCGGCTTGCGCTTCCGGCACACTGACAACATCAATCACTGGCTCGCGGCGATGAGGGCGGTCGGGCTGCCGCAACACTTCTTTCCGGACGCCTTCGATCTGTACGAGAAGCGCAACCTGCCCAAGGTTATCTACTGCCTGCACGCGCTGAGCTTGCTCCTCTTCAAGCTGGGTAAAGCGCCCAAGATTGAAGATCTCGTGGGTAAGCTCAGCTTTAGCTCGTCCCAGATCGACGAGGTTCGCCTCGCGCTTCAGGAACGGGGTGTGGAGCTGCCGGCGTTCGGGAAAATAGGCGGCATCTTGGCCCGCGAGATGTCTGCCGACGACGCCGCACTCCACGTCGCTGTCATCCTCATTAACAAAGCTCTGGACGACGAAGACCCAGAAGCCATGGTGGCCGCCCTCCGCGACCCTCGAGCTGAACTCTGTGCAGTGCGCGACACCAACGCGTCCCGCTACTTGCAAGTCCTGCGAGTTGCCAAACAAGTCAAGCTTGAAAACCATCTGGAGCGTTCGCTGGACGGTTCCTACGTTGCGGATGTCTACGACGAAATGCTCAACCAGGCCGAGATCCAAGGCTACGTTTTTGAGACCAACGTGAATGTTCTCCTCGAACAGCTAGACAAGGCCATCAAGGAAGACAACCTCGAGGTATTTGGGACTCTGATTGGCTCACCGGACTTGGGTGTGTCAAATGTGGTTCCCGAAAATGTAGCCGGCTACCTCGAGGTTCTGAAGAAAATCAGGGAGGACGCGGACGACGAAGCGTTCGTCCTTTCCAAGAGCGACCTTCAGGTTGCGGTCACGGCATCCAATGAGAAGGTGGACTTGGAGAATGCTCAGGAAGAGGCCATAATTGCCATCAACAACTGTCTCAAGGGGGACGATGCTGAAGCAACATTTCGGGCACTTCAGAATCCTGCTGCAGCACTCCCAGAAGTGTACCCACTTGTTTCGGGGCTCTACCACTCTGAACTCGCTTCGATACGTAACGAGGCAGGCCACAACTTGGACCGTAACGAACTGATCAATGGACTTTGCATCCTAAGTGCGATTGCTGAAGTGAATTTTTCTCTCAGGATGAAAGGTTCGTGTGATGTCGTAGAGTCGCTCAGAAAGCCCAGTGCACACATCTCTGGCGTGAATGAGGGTCGAACCAGTCGCTACATGGGCACGCTTCTGCAAGAGCTCTCCAACAAGTCAAAGGGCGACTCTGTGGGCACATACTTGACGCACACTGAGATTCAGAACTGCGTTGACATTGCCAACAGCAGGGCAGACGACGAACACGACAAGGAAAAAGCCGTTCAGTGGATAAACCAAGCTGTTGCATCGGGAAATGCAAGCAAAACGGTCGATGCCCTTCTGAAAAAAGCTGCGATGATCCTGTGTGTTGACAAGGCCCAGGAGAAAGTCTACCAGCTGTTTCTGGCCACAAAACAGGCAGGACAAGAGAACGCCTTCCTCACAGTTGACGACATACAGCACGAAGTCAATTCGGCAAATACCATTGCAACCGAGAGCAATCGCATTTGTGTCAGTTTGGCTACGGTGCACATGGGTGTGGTCCACGGAAGTGCCGACGACGTCCTCAACGGTCTCGAAGCTTTGGATTCTGTCAAAGTTATCCCCGGATGCAAGAAGCTTTACTTGAAAGAGCTCCAGCGTTTGTCCACCGAAAGCAAAAATTCTGAGGAACCACTAGAATGGCTCAGCTGCTTTGTCCAGCCAAACTTGCATTTTAACTTTAACCTTCTGACCTTGCAGAGTGAATGGTCTGACTCTCCTTATGGCTCTCTGGACTCTTACATGAGCCTCGACAAGGTGACCAAGCTTGTGGAGGATGTAAACAACCGTTTCTTGTCAGAGGACTTTATACCACTCTGGGTGAACTTCCAAGCTGTCTCGAGGGGCTGGCTAGCACGACGCCCCGCGGATGAGTTACGCAAACGGTTGGCCAGGATTATTAGCTTCAGGATTGACACCACAGACAGCCAACAAGTGCGTGCAAGTCCTCTGAAGCTTCGTAGGTCAAACTCCTTCCTCGCCAGACTACAGTCCCATATACGAGGCTTTCTGACCCGCAGAAGGCTGCACATTTCTATTTGCCATCCTGAAGTGGAAAAGGAGTCGTGCCAAGAATTGTTGAACCAAGCACACCTACCCTTGATCCGAGAGTTCCTTCACTCCTTAGATGTCAGTGCTCACGACTTCTCACAGGAGGCCGAGCTGCAGAAGGTCAAGTCATCTGTTGTGGCATCCATCCGCCACAACAATGCCCTTGAGAAAGAAGTTGATGCCATGGATGTCAAGATAGGCCTGCTTGTACGCAACTGCATCACCCTCGGACAGGTGATGCAACACACAGGAAAGAAAGCCAAGAGGGACTCCTTGCTGTACCAGACCAGCTGGCTCAAAACCACCCAGAGTCTAACTTCACTCAGCAAGGAGAGCAGGGAGCGGCTGGCTGCCTACCAACACCTCTTCTACCTCCTCCAGACGGATCCAACTTACTTGGCCAAGCTCATCTTTGCCATGCCTGCAAGCCGATCCAACAAGTTTATAGAGTCCGTCATCCCTTCAATTTTCAACTATGGCTCATCACCGAGGGAGGAGTACCTTCTTTTGATGCTGTTCAAGTCTGCCCTGGAGGAAGAGATCAAGCTTAAGGTGCAGAACCCAGCAGACATCCTGACTGGAAACCCCCTGGTACTGAAGATGGTGGTTGACTTCTACAGGACGGGAAGGGGTCAGGGAGCCCTTCAGGATTTGCTCAAGCCCCTGGTGTCCTCGGTGTTGGATGATCCAGATCTCAGCATTGACCTCTCCCCAGTGGATGTCTACAAGAAATGGATCAACGAGATTGAAACCACGACAGGAAAGCCGAGCGGAATGAAGTATGAGTGCTCTGCAGAGGATGCTATTCAGCATCCTGAAGTTCAAGAGAGACTCAGCGAATCTGTGGTCCAGTTGGAAAAGCTTGTCAGCACCTTTTGTACCACTATCACTAAGTCGCAGGATAAGGTTCCTTATGGCATCCTGTATGTAGCAAAAGTACTAAAGAATTCGCTGCATTCGAAGTTTCCAAGCTTACCAGAGGAAGAACTCCTGAAATATGTGGGCAACCTGCTTTACTATCGTTACATCAACTCTGGCATTGTGGCACCAGATTCCTTCGACATCATCCAGTTGAGCCCTGGAACTACCTTGACCACAAAACAGAGAAAAAATCTGGGACTGATTGCAAAGATTCTGCAGCTTGCTGCGTCGGGAAAAACTTACGACAACGACCAACACTTGCGACGCTTGTCGGTTCTGACGCGGTCCTGCAACCTAATCTTCCAAGAGTTCTTCCGGGAGGCCTGCGACGTCACCAGTCCAGAAGAGCACTTTGGCATTGACAGCTACACGGAAGCCTCTCTGCTCATGCCTCCTACAATAACGCTTACATTACAGGAGCTCAGGGACACTCATCAATTATTGCTCGAACACAAGTTAGACGTAGCGCCTGACAGCTTTGACGTACTGCACCGTCTCTTGGACGACATTGGGAAACTTCCCACGGATGACGAGCTCTTGGGGCCCCTTGGAGGGACATCTTCGAGGAAGGTTGAGAACACAGAGCTCTGCCTGACGCTGACACGGAAGTACACTGACGAAGAGGACAAAGTGCAGCTTCTTTACAGCGAGACAAAACAGATGGTGGTAAGACTCATCCGGTACCGCCTTGATGCACGAACCGCCCGCGAGGTGCTTTGCAGTCCGGTCACCGAGGAAGAAGACCAGTTGTACCAGTCTTGCAGCTCGCCCGAGACCGTAGAAGCCAGAAAAAAGTTCCAGACGCTTCAGGATCTTCACCAGATGGCACTTGAATCTGTGAAGGCCTTGCAGAAGGTGGGGAGACTGCCGGCAGACGACACCTACATGGGATACCTACTAGAGGACATAGCCAAGGACATAGTGCAGCAGAGGGAGTACCGAAGGTCGCGAGAACAGGAGCTCAGGAGACTGCAGCAGACGCAGCGTGACTTGGATCGCAAGACTGCTTTCTATGAAGAAAAGTTGGACTACTACCAGCAGTATGTGCAGGCCTGTCTCAACAACCTGATCAACAAGGGACCGAAGAAGGGACAGCAGGCACCCAAGTAAGTGTCACTTTTTCGGTCTGCTAAGGAGGCTGAAGTGCACTTGAGTTTGTGTGGTCTGCATGATTTTATTTTGTGTATAACATGGTCAGAAAACTGGGGCACCGCAGAATACAGCAGCACATCGAGAAAAAAGCAGACCTCTTCATCAGACAAAAATGTACTTGGTTGATTTAGCCTCATAATGATGGTAGTGCAATATTATTTGAATACCGTAAAATGCCAGGGGAGCACCCGCCCCGCTTTAATTGAAAACTAGGTTAATCTAGGCATGGGGGGGGCACTTGTCCGGTCAAATTGAGCGCTTAACATATGATTTGCAGAATTCCGGAGTTTTGAAAATGTTGATACTGGGCACTTGAACAAAGTGGATGCTTCCATGATGTTTTACAGTAGTTGTAACGTAAATAGGGCTGAAACAGCAATATTTTATTGCAGTCGCTTTCTCTGTATCAGATACCAAGAAATAACAGTTTAATATCTTGGAGATAAGAATTTTCTTTACTGACTTTGTATACAACCACCTTGTCTAATTGTACTTTGGATCTAGAGTTTGTGGCACTACCTAGATCAGTCTACTCTGGGGCGTTTCCACATCAGATCATACAACGATGGTCCAGGGTCATAGTTTTATGTTTATGTAAAAAATATTTGTGGAAGCCATGTTCTTGGGAGGAGCAATTTTCTTCCGGAGTTCTGAAATTTTGAATCTCGAAGGGGGGGATTGCCAAGGTTTGCTATGGCACTTTGCTCAGCCGTCAGTTGCACTGAAGCTGACGGCTGAGCAGTAATAATTTTTCAACTCATTTTAAGAAAAGTGTACAACATGTGCACAGATTATAAAAAATTAGTCAAATATTTCTATACGAAAAAATTTACAGAACATGTCAAATAAACATATTTTATAGATGCATTTACAAATTGTTTGCCAACTATTTCATATAAAACTATGCATAATAGTTTAAAATGATCATCTATGCAAAATAGTTTAAAATGATCATCTTGAAATGCATTTTACGAATATATATTATGATGATCTAAATACATTTTACGAATATACAAGAAAAATATGCCTCGTCATTCTGGTACTTTTATTAATGCGGATATGCAGCTTATTTCTCTAAATGTGGCAAAATTGCATGTCATTACTTTAAAAAACTCTGCTTATTTTTTTAAACTCTCCTTAACCGTTACAGTGACTTAACTAACTTGTGATGGCAAAACAGTGAGTAACTTATGACCTCCTTGAAGGCCGACATACAACCTAAATTTTTTGCAGGAAAGAAAATCCTCTAAGCGCTCCTCTCTTCTAGGCTGCGAGAAGAGCCAAGTTGGGGCCAGGTAAAACGTGGAGAGGGTACAGAAAGGAGGACGTGGGCAAAAGTGTATGTCGGCCTTTAAGAAAAAAACGAAAACAAACCTTCACTCAAATTGAGCTAGCTTGTCTTCGTTATAGAGGCTTTGCCGCATGACATCGCCTCCAAGGAGACATTTTCTACAACCGACAATGGCCGCTGTACAGCGGTGCTGCTCTATCGTAGGATATAAAGTCATGCTGTCCCTAGCTTAGTTTTATACTTGTGTCTCCTTGCGTTGCCTGCCCCCCTCTCCCTCCCCTTCCTCAGGCCATTTGCTCATGGAGGACTGTCGGCAGATGCCACTTCTGCCGGCAGTTGAGAACTGTGTGCTCAGCACATTACCGTGAAGCCCAAAGCGCTCGCACGAGGAAGGTCTTATTACAGCGAAAATGAGGCGACGGAAGTGGTGTCCGGGGTAACAATCAAACCAGCTTACCATTTCTAAATATCCATGTGTACCTTACAATGGAATACAGGTAGAAGTTGAGAACTGCAGGGGTTTTGTTGTTGGGTGTTTCCATGTCAGTTGATACATTGATGGTCCTGATCATACTTTGACTATTTCTGTAAAATATACCGTATTTTCTTGAACTATAAGTCACACCTTTGTATACGTCGCACATCTGTATATTGAACCGTTTTTGCTGAAAAGTTTGTCTATAAGTTGCGCCTTTGTTTATGTCGCGCTTTTTTGCACAGTTCACGCTATAACTTTTTTTGTTTTACGCGCATCGGTGTTGCGAAATTGTAGTTTAGCATAATCGGTTAGTTCAATTTACCGTCTGACGCACAGCAACGCTGACGTTTCGACTCGCAAGAAATGCCCATAAAACGGCACTGTTTGGCGGGGGCAACCAAAGTAGAAAATGAGAAGGCAGTCGGCCTTATTTAAGCTTACACATGCTCAGCGAACGGAAGTTTAAGGTGGCACAAACTCAATAACAAAGCTTTGGGTCACGAGTTCTAGCCTAATCCCAGCCACGGAGACGACACTAGCATCACTGCACAGGCAGATAGATAAATCTTGACATACATCTGTTAATTCAGTACCGCTAAAACATAAGCTCGCCGAAAACCTTCCCTTTACATGTAGCAGTGCAGCAGAAAAAACAGTTCATCAAACGAAAACTAAGACACGAGGAAATTTCCTGCAACGCGTGAATACCAGTCCACTTACCTTTAAGTGTCACTGGACTAAAGCAAAAGATTGCGGAACCATAGCTGAATTATGCAACGTCGATTTCAGAAGCTTTATTACCCATTAATCCTCTTTAGTGAAACCGTCCAATTCCTTGCTTTCCGAGTCAGTCTGCAAGAGTGCGGCGATCCCTGGATCTATTGCGATCGGCTCCTCTTCATTGTCCTCGGACCTGCTGCTCTAGTCTGTTTCAGCTATTCTGCTCTCAGGCACAGATTCGATAAGGCTAGCTTTCTTGAAACCTGCAGCCACAGTGGTTACGGACACAGAGTTCCAGGCTTCACTGAGCCATTCGGCCACCTCGCCAAATGATGCGTGCCTCATACGCCCAGTTTTCGTGAATATGTGGTCGCCGTCTGTCATCCAGGTCTCCCACAAACGTCGCTGGATAGCTTTGAAGCTGCGGTTCACAGCTATGTCCAAAGGCTGCAGCATCTCCATCATGGCGCCAGGAATTATCACTGGGATGCAGTTCTTCGAATTGATTTTTGTCTTAATGACATCGGTGATGTGCACCCTCATACTGTCCATCACGAGAAGGCCCTTCTTTGTCTTGAAAAATTCATCTGGTTGCTGCGAAGAGCATTTGTCCAGCTACAACCCCATTATTTCTGCGTTCATCCAGCCTTTTATATTGCATTGCGTGACAACTTTGGACAGAAAGGGATCCTTGAGCATTGTTTTCCTCTTGATTATCTTCATCGGTGGTAATTTGGTGCCATCAGCGCAGCAGGCCAGAACGACAGTGAAATGAAATTTCTCATGGCCGGTAGTTCCCACAGTAATTGTCTTTTCGCCCTTCTCGGCAACACTCGTTCCCATTGGAATATAGAATGTCAGAGGGACTTCATCCATATTCACGATCTGACTAGGCCTAACATCATGGTCCCGAATTTGTTCCCTTACGATTTCCTGGAAAGTTTCCATTTTTTGCTGGAAGTCGTCCGGAAGCTTCTGACAGAGTGTTCTGCGAGCTCTGATAACTAACTGGTGGCGTCTCATGAAACCGAAGCACCAAGGCGGCCTGCCAACAAAGCCCACCAAGTTCATGTCTTTCGCCAGTGGATGGGCCTTCAGACGTACCTGCACTGTGGACAGTCCCCTGCCCGCTGCTCGCTGTTCAAGAATCCATGTCCGCAGGTGATGATCTAGCTGAGACCAGCGAGCCTTTTTGCCGCGATTAGCTTTTTTTGTGCTCTTCATTGGCTTCATCATGCTCGCAGCTTTGCGCCAATCCCAGACGAGTTTCTCGCTGATGTCAAAATGCCTTCCTGCTGCACAATTGCCGTTTACAATCGCATACGCGACAGCACTCTACTTCAATTTTGCCGTGTAGCTTTTTCGTGCTTTCGGTGGTGGCATTTTCGTACGACGCCGATACAACGGGGAACACAAAGGAAAATACGATGTTGTGACGACGAGATAGACCAAAGGCGAATGTCAAAGGTTAAAGAAGACGGCAGCGCCTCCTGGAAGGGACGCCACCACTTGTGGCTACACAGTTACAGTACTCTACAAAAGATGGCGTGCGGCAAAAAAAATAGCGGCTCATCGTGGGAGAAAAGAAAAAAATCATTAAAGTCGCATTGTTGTATAAGACGCACCAAGAAAAATGGGCGAACAAAACCGCGACTGATGCACTGGAAAATGCAGTACCTTATATGAAAGTCACGTCTTCGAGAGAAGTACTCTGCTATACGTACAGGGTGTTTCACAAAATGCAGGCCAAATAGTTCTTGTGAAAAGTATGCATCATGCAGAAAAAGGGTTGATGTAATATTGGTTCCTGTCAAAGGCCAAATTTAGGTAAAGAAATAAGTGTTTAATATAATTAGGTCAATATTTACATTTAGTAATTAAAGGTGCACTAAAGACGTTTCTGAGATTGTCTGTTCTTGGTGATAACTCATTCTACGGGATCTTAGCATCCCAGAAATCGAAAAATTATGCTCGTGTGATGTCCATTTTCCTACTAAAACTGTGATTGAAGTTTGTGCCACGTCCCTTTCTGAGTGGAAAAATCTGGAGCACAGAATCCAGCGGAGGTGCCGGAAGGGTTCATGATTAATAAATTTATAGGTATATTTTCGCTTAGAAAAATTGTGGGCATAATTGAAACCTATTAAATGCACCCACATTATAGAGATATAAGGCATGCGCAGCCTTTTACGGCGCTCTGTAAACAACACTCCGTTTGGACGTGTGTTGAAAGGAGGGGTGGGGAAGAGGAGGCAACGCAAGGAAACACAAATATAAATCTAAACTAGAGACACCATGACTTTTTACACCCTACGGTACAGCAGCACCTATGTACAGCCTTTGTCGGTTCTAAAAAATGTCTCTTTTGGGCCGATGTCGCGCTGCAAAGCCCCTATAACGAAGACAAGCTAGCTCAATTTGAATAAAGGTTTGTTGTTTTTCTCTTAGGAGTTCATATGTTACTCATGTTTTGCCATCACAAGTTAGTTCAACCCACTGTAAACAGTTAAGGAAAGTTTAAAGAAAATAAAAAGTGGAGTTTTCAGTATTGACGTGCAACTTTGCCACATTTAGAGAAATGAGCTGCGTTTCTGCATTAATAACTTAGCTGCAATAATGGCTAATTATAATTTTCTTATATATTTGTATAATTCATTTAATGATCATTTCAATATACTGTAAACGACTTAATTTTTGCGGGCTCAAATTTTCGCAAATCGGGCCAAAGCTGAAAATTCGAAATTATTTGCGGGTTCTAATTTTCGCGAATCGAGTGTAGCTTCCGTAGCGTTCACATATTTCCCGAGTTGTTCGCGGGACCTATTTTTCGCGAATTGTAGACGATTCGCGAAATTCGTGAAAATTAGGTCCCTGCGAAAATTTTGTCGTTTATAGTATTTTGCGTCGTTTTATATGAAGTATGTTGGTAAATAATTTGTGAATGTGTCTAAAACATGTACATCTGTCGTGCTTCATAAAATTTTTCGCATAGAAATCTTTTCTTGTAATTATTTATATTCTTGTCCATGTTGAAAACTTTTCATAAAATAAAATTTAAAAAAAATAATTACTATGTGCATGTCTTGGTGTGAAACTGACGGCTGTACAGAATACCATAGCGAAACCTTGGCAATCTCCATGCCTCAAGTTTTAAAATTTTATATCCCCAGAAAAAAATTAGCAATGGCATTTTCATATAGCTGAATGCTTGTCCCAAGAGCATGACTTTCACAAATATTTTTTACATAAACATAAAAATATGACCCCGTTTTGCGATCTGCATTGGAAACGTCCTCTAGATTTAACTTACGACTCATATCTCCTGTCTTTTGGCCTCCGAGATTCCCGCGCTTTGCCCCGGCCTGTTTAAACACTCGGCTGTCCAGCAGAAAAAGCGAGCCGAGCCAGTTCTCTAGATTTCCACATGCGGCGCTTATAACCAAGCCAAAACGAAAGCAGAATCACATAAAGCACGCTGCCAGGTGCGAGTCTGCGACACAAAGCTTGCATTTTGTCATTTTGATTTGTAATTTTTATCTGTGCTCTGGTCTTTGCTCTGTTTCGCTGGATGATACCACAAAATGCAGGATTTAGTGTGAATCTACATTTGCGCTCTGCGGGTACTGTATGGGCCAGCTGGACAGGCATGAAAAAATTTTTTTCATCATGCACGAGAACAGTTTTCTGAACTTTACTTACGTGCACAGACATCTGTTTACACCTTTCGCTTTTTGAACAAAAGTGCTGTCTGTGTAAGTTTATGTCTGGTGTCTCAGCTGTAGATGAACAATTTAGCCAGTGCTGTACAACTGCTAGCCTGGGGTCTTTGACGTGCATCACACAGCAGTGATACACTACCGCACGCCGATACGACACTCATCCAGATCAAAATGGGCAGTGGTAAGGATTGAACCCAGGAACCCTGGGTCCTGCAGCGCGAGTGCAAGGATTAATCTTCAAATTACAATCTACTTCTTCCTTGGCGAAGGTTTGTGTGTTGCAGTGAGGGGTGGGGGAAGGCACGTTTCACGCAGCGTAGTTCCATAGATCAGTGATAATGGTGATGATGATAATTCGTGACTATTTCTTTGTATTGTTCAATTTCGTTGCAAGTGCCACCGAGCACCCCACAGTAAGAGCCTCTCTACTGGGGAATCAATGTAATGGCCTAACAAACACAGCCAGTATGGGAAAAATTTCGGAAACCATGCCTGCCCTATCTTCATTTAAATAAAGCACTTTTCTTGTCAATACATTTCTCAAAATTTATTAGCCACTTTGAGACAATTGATGCACTGAGGAAATTTATATATTTTTTTTTAATAAAATATTTGAACTAGCATAAAGCAAAAAAACGAGGCTTTGCTCAAACCATAACCGGGAGAAAGTAAAATCAGCGTCTGGCTTGTGGTGAGCATAAACAACTCTGCTGGGACGCGCGCATAAAGCCGGCGCCGTATGTGTGTCAGGTGCATGCGCGTTCGTTGAGGCGTGCAATTT
The DNA here is from genome assembly GCA_013358835.2 of Ixodes persulcatus. Lineage (NCBI taxonomy): Eukaryota > Metazoa > Arthropoda > Arachnida > Ixodida > Ixodidae > Ixodes > Ixodes persulcatus. The sequence goes on from JABSTQ010010834.1 coordinate 361,153, forward strand.
GTGCATGTTGGCGGAAATCTAGCCCCCAATGGCCTTGCCAGACGTCTGCCAGGAAGCCACGTATCACGCTTCCTGTCACTCGGAATGTAGCCCTTTCCCTTGGCACGTCTCTCCCTTTTTATGCTCGAGGGGGACTACAAAGTATCTTCTAGGATTCTTCTATATTATTTGGCTTTTTGGGGCTCTCTTTTTTTCTTTTTCTTTTTTTAGAGGGATGCATTTAAGCATTAGGTATGATCAGAGTATTATTTATTTATTGCATGGTATGGCTTTGTTTAGTTCAATCTGTAGGGCCTCAGAAACACTTCCGACGAAGCGCATTTTAATAATTGTTTATTTATTGGGGGAAAATGGGCATTCATTGTTTCCCTCGTATTGGCAGTACTATCAGACATACAATGGGTGAAGAAGCACTTTTTATTGAGCATCTGGGACACTTCCCATGCAGTGAATTTAGATAATTATGTATTAGGAAAAAATGGGCATTTATTGGTGTCCCTCGTGTACTGGCACTATGATCAGTGATGAAATAGGTGAAAAATTAAGTTATTCAGGAAATTGCAAGAAAATTAACATTTGTTGGTATCTATTGTGTTTTGGCACCACTATCTGATGTAAACGAGGTAACAAGTAATGTGAAGGAGCGAGCATCGTGTTAGAAAACCGCACACAACAGGCAATGCAGGAAATGCATTCTTTATGGCTTAGTTGCCCGAGTTTTTTGCGGTATATATTGAGAGGTGCAGTGCTGTAACAATGGATGTCTAGATTAGGAGGCATTTAAGCAATTCATCAGACAGACAGAGCTTCCTCCTATTGCCACTAGATGGCAGCACCAAGCTAGGCAAACACATTATCACTTTCTAGCAGGAATGTGCGTAACGAGTTACAAGCAACTGGCTACTTTTAATCAATTTTATTTTGTTGTAACTTTTTAACACTTCAGTTACTTTTTTTCTACTGTAACCTTTGCTGTAATTCAATTACTATTTTTCTGTAATCTATTATATGTTTCTGAAAGAGCTCAAATTATTGAGTTGAGTCTTTGTACGTAAAAAATCGCTCTGTCTGCCCGTGCGTCGCTCGTCTAGGTTGCACCACTGTTGGACACCTTTTTTTACCCCTAAACAAGTGAAAAACGATACCAGAAGGATTAAAATGTCAACGCGCTCAGGGACGTTTTGACTGTCGAGCTGTCGAGAGTGTCTTGTTTCTTGTGTAGGGGTTGTTACTATGAGTGTTTCGTAGACAACTGTGTTTTGCACTGACCTCATCTAGCCACTACAAAGACCCCCCCTCCCTCCAATCCATCTCCAAAGAGTTCACCAGTGCGTGCTTGTATATAGAACATACTAAGAGCAGAAGTATATCTTATCTTCAATTTTTTCTAAAGTTAAAGTTAAAAAAAGTAATGTGTCAAGTTATCAATTACTTCCTGGTCAATTTTCAATCAATTTTGTGATGCAGTAATTGATTACTGTAATCAGTTTCATTTTTCAATAAAGTAATTGTAATCGGTTACCTTTTTTTTTTTCACAATGTGTACAGGACTTCATTCTAGTTTCTTTTCTCCAATACTGTATCACGTTTCGATAACATTTTTAAGGGTAAAAAAAAAGGTTTTCATATTGGTTGTTTGTGACCCTATGGTGCCGTAAATGGGTTATCTCACTTGCTTCATTCCTTTTTTTAGGCATAATAAAACTTTTCATTCGCTGTCGGCCCTGGTAACTGTTTCCACCTCTCTAGCACCCCAATTCGAATGCATGCCTACATGCTTGGAGGCCTGAAAGTCCAGTATATTATTCTAGCTGCTGCATTCTGTCTCGATGGAGTCTGAGCTCTTTGCAATGCGTGGGTTATTTATGAGGTTGCAAAGTGCACCGTTTTTTCTTGCAAATGCTCCATTCAATGGATCCATTTGGTGCCACCACCTATGTTACTTGATTACTTCCGTTGCGGAACTTCCCATGGATGCTGCACAACGGAATGCATTTGAAGTTGCGTCTGACTTTTTGTAGCAGTGGCATTGTCGGCGGTACATTGGGCTCGTGTCATCTGCTAGCTGCAATTTTTGGACGAAACAGGACGTCCAAAAACAGGATTGCTTTAGAACAGGGTGAAACATATTGGGATTTTCTTGTCAGCCACTCGGCAAATCCACTTTAAACGAGTTGCAAGTGCAGGGACGTTTGTTTTGGCAACTTTAACAGGCGAGGGTTTCAGCCACACTTATTTGAATTCTGAAACGACGAACGCAACAGGGAAAGCACACAACTCGTTTAAAGTTTGAAAATGTTTTTCGACATCCGTAATTAGACAGAGGAAGCACTTCAAGTCTGGTTCACACACCTGCTTACGAGTGTGATCGGCTGTGCTGTGACCCCCAGCGTTCCACTGCGACACGTTGCACCAAGTTAAGCGAGCCGGTGCCAGTTTGCAGATAGCATTCCTGAACTAATTTGAAGGTTTTGCGGTGTTTGCGAGATGAAATTTGTCCGCTACTTATGAGAAACAGTTGCTTATAACTTTGTCGGAATTATTTCAAGCTCATGGTTGAAGAATGCTACGTAAGAAATTGGGAAATGTGCCCAGACCGGAAGTGGGTCAAGGCTATCCGATAGATGGCACCGGCGTCTTCTCTCGTCGTAAGCAGTTGTAACGCTGTCGTTCACACTCAAATGCAAATATGTAATTCAGCCTTTTTTTAAATACAACTACCAACTTTTTAAAACTTGACATTGCCAAGAAACAGCCTTATACATCTTAGGGAACAGTTTGTCACCCGAAAGTGCAGAGAAGGTTAGCTGAGGGTGACAATATCATCCCGTATAGTCGCTTGCGAGTTAAAAAAGCGGGATAAGCACCTCACACAAAGTGCTTCGCTCGCCATGATTGAACGTTTCCTCCTCTCCAGTTTCCTCTTGTTCCAACGTTTGCTCTGCTAAAATGGAAAGAGCAGAGGGCTTTGTGGGAAAAGCTTGTCTTGGGTTTCTTATCCCGCGACAGGGGGGGGGGAGGGGGGAGGGGGGGGGGGGGGGACTAATGCAGAGCATCCATCTCCTTGCAGGCGACATGTCCCTCTGGAGCAGAGTCCCACAACTGAGTTTATCTAATAACTCTGGCCAGCACCAACAACCCATTGTTGTGAAGAATGGAGGTTTCAGCACTTTGCTAAATCGTGTCCAATGCATTCTGCAGGCTTCGTACGTCGTCCCTCAAGTACACGGGGGCCCAGCTGGCGGACAAGGGGGTCTTGCTGAGTGTGGACGGCCTGGAGCCCTCGCAGCTGAAGAACGCCCACTTCGAGCTGAGCCCGCGAGAGCAGCAGGGCGTGTTCTCGGTGCGCGCTCGCTTCCTCGGCGTTCCCGTGGACGCTGCAGACATCGACATCCAGGACCTTCTCCAGAAGCAGTACGAAGGAGTCGCCGTCATGGATGTGTTCGGGAAGGCGCGCGTCAACGTCAACCTGCTCCTCTACCTCATCAACCGCAAGTTCTACGGAAAGTAACTGCTGAAGCGGCTTCCCAAGTAACTGCAGAAGTGGCCTCTGGCATTCCTTTGCTAACCCTAGTTTGAGGACTGGTACTAACGTAGACACAGCTGGCTGCAACATCAGTGAGCGCTGCGTCGTCGTCTGCTTTGCATCTAGCAGACGACCAACGGGCAATGTGATCACAGAGTGGAAGAATATTCAATCTCCGAGAGGAATCGCAAAATTTCAATCCTCTTGGAGAGCAAGTGGTGCGGGGAGTATGGAACAACCACCGCTCGTGTGTTATAGACGGCTGTCTCTATGATAGTACTTGTAGAAGAGGTCCCCAGCATTCCTTCACTAACCCTGGGATGAGAAATGGTATGCCGGCGTCGTCGTAGTGAGTGCCTGAAGACTCTTCGACGCTGGGGCCAGTTCTGGAATGAAGAGTTGGAACAGTTGTGGGGATTGGGCACTGCATTATGGCACCGGCTATGTGGGGGTCGTCTGCTGGCTGTGGCTTTTGGGTGGGGGAGTGCTTGCATTTGGAGGCAGTCAGCGTTGCAAGGGTATGGTGTGTTGGCGGTAATGCAGTTGTTTAAGTTTGGAGCAGAGAAGGCTTTTTGTTCGACGTATGGAGAGGTTTGGGGCAAATTGAACGACAGAAAAATGACAATAGGTGAACATTTGAACCTTTTGGCATATCTTCTGAATTATGTAACAGGAAATATGCGATTATCTATGTAAGGGAAGGGTTTTTGTTGGCAGTTGTCAGACATAAGGGAAGGTCGACCTTGTGAAACAGGTGACTTTGAGCCTCTGGGTGACATGTTGGCGTTCCGGTTGTCGGAGGTTTTGGTGAAACATGTTTTTCATGATTTACGAGGATATCTGGGACAAACGTATCGGAGACATTCTGATGCATATGCAATACCAGTCTTCCACGATGATGCATTTTTGGTGCCATGTCATCATGTGCTCAATGCCTACTTAAATTTTGAAGTGTGACTTTTTGCTATAAAAAAAGAAATGCTTACAGCAACTAGAATATGTCTGGAAGGGAGTGCCTTAAGAAACAAGAACCAACATTCTTTGTGAGGACAAGACCAAGGAATTTGGTGCTACTGTGTTATGTTCGCTGTGCATTTGGTGCCTTCGTGTCTCTGTTCTCAAGTGAAAGTTTGTTTTAGTAAGGCATCAAAGGAGGCCCTCTTTTATTGTTTCTATGACGCTTGGCCAAGATCGGCCCTGTAGTAGTTTTAGAAGTTAACTTGTGAGGGGGCCACCAACGTGTTATTTCTTAACGAGACGTCCTCGATGGATCTTGTTCTCAATTTTGTTCTTTTATAAGTGTTCTTTTTTTTTTTATAATAAAGCTCCAAGGAAGTCCAGCTTCTACGAAACAGTCTGTTCTCTGTATATCTCCTAACATTGTGCATAGTGGTCATGTGCATGGATATTCTAATTTTTAAATATGAGCTTTTGAACATAGAAAGAAAAGTAGATGATATTCCACCCAGACTTGAAATGTTTGAGTCCTGCATTGGCAAGGCATTGGTGTGAGACACCTAACTAATTTGGGAAGGTCAAGTGTCAAAACGCTGCAGTTATTACAATGCTGCAAGCAGTTATAATTGGCGACAGATTTAAAAATTCGCTAAATGCTCCGCCTCCATCTCGACGTTTCTACCTTGGCTAACACTTCGTCGCATGCACAGCAGAAGTCTGTTAGAAGTTTAACAAGCTCGTGCTGTAGGCAAAGCTTCAATATTACAAGCGTCTTAGGGGTAGCAGGCTACAAAAATGGAGTGCCGTGCCTGTGCCCACGCAGTGAGGTGGAGGATGAAGAACCAGTCCACTTCTTGAGGCCTGGGAAACAAGAGTGCTATCGAGGCTAAGTTCCTTGAATGCGAGCTCAGGGATGCGATTCGTGCACCATTTGCGCCAATGTGCTTACCCTGCTACGTCCTGCCACATTTTTGCCAAAATGTGAGGAATTTGCAACAAGCATTGTGGCAAAACCTAATTTGAGTTTATTGATGCCGACAATATAGTAAATCGCGCCCCGCGACATGCCAGGATTGTTACGGTAGGCTGGTGCGAGTTTCCAAGACTTTCGATTATCGCCTCAAAAGGCGTCTTATTCGATTTGATCTCTGTGTCACCCATTGACACTATTCGGAATTTTTTTTTCAATATTTCTCATGCTCGTCTGTTCTGGCCGGATAGCTATACTCCGTGTCACTAGTTGTGTGCAGTGCAGGCGAAGGCAATGCTAGGTGGAGAGAAAGGCCGAGCACTAGGGAGGTGGGATGGGAGAGGAGGGCAGTGGAGGGCGAGGGGAGGAAGGGAGAGCACTAGGAACGTTAGAGAGGAGAGGATGTTTCTCTCCTCCTCCCCAGCCTTCCTAGTGCTTGCCCTTTCTCCCCTTGCCCGCCGTTGCCTTTGCCTGTACTGCACGCAACGGGTGACAAGGAGTAGAGCTTCAATGAGTGCACTCCTCGCCGCGCAATGGTGTCCTACAGTGAAGTGACAGCTGTGTAGTAGGCGTCGCAATTTTGCATATCTTGCTTCGCTGCAGCGCACCTGCTTGCTAAGGGGAAAACACTTTTCCAGGGTGGCACGTTACATACAGTTAGTGAACACAGTTTCTGCAGCTAGTAGATGTGCATAATTGTCCGCGATATTCTGACAATATCTTTTTCACTTCGAGAGTCATCAAGGACACTTGAGCTTTTCGAGAAAACAAACTCTTTAGGTTTATTTTTTTGTCAATTCTCGTTTAGTTGCTACTTTTCTATAGGTTCCATCTTTTTGATGACACAATCAATACAAAAAAATTCAAACTAAATTAATTTGAGCAATAAATGCAAGCCTGGGAATAACCTGAACAAGTTTGGCAGGATTTTGTTTTTATTTTTCATGGGCAGATCTTTCTTATAATGAAGTTCTGTTTATAAAATGTCATTGATGTGCATAATCAAATAACAAAAGCTGTCTCTTCTATCAAAATTAAAAGCTGCAGTTTTATTAAAAATTAATAAAAACATAAATTTTGGGGCTCAGAATAATATAATTTAATATTATTTCGGTGGAATATAATAATTTGTTTACCTCTGGTTTTACACCTAATATTACCATGCAAAGCAATTCATACCGCCATTCATTAATCAGCACCTTGTTGCCATGCCACATGCTTGTAGGTGCAATGAGATTGCTAGCTAAGGAGTCAAGCCTCTCATGCTGCTGATTCCATCAAAAGGTTGCACAATAGCAGGAAGGCAAAATAGACATGCGCACGAATCTTAACATGATATTTGCACTGGTATGAATGAAAATAAAATGTGGGCTGCTTATGCTCCCAAAGTACTTTTTGCTGCTCTAAAATGGACTTTTGACTGCTCCAAAAGATGCTTCAAAGCACTGTTGTAGGCATTACGGAAAAAAAGTAACTAAACACGTTACATGCAAGTAAAAGTAACGCGTTACCGACCTATGTCACCTCAAAATAAAAGGAATGCATACTGTTATCGATAAAAAGTAATGCACGTTACTTTTACGTTACTTTTTATTCATGAACTAAAACATTTGCTGTTTCAATGTTTTAGGTGTGTGTAAGCGCCATAGCTAAAAACAGTATGTCCGTGCGGAAACTTAAGATAATTACCCTCTCTTTTTTTAAAGTTTCACCCGAATAGTCACAAGAAAAAACGCGGAAGTGTATATGAGGCTGATTTATAACATGTTGGCACGGATCTCAACAGAAGAACCGGCCTCCCTCATGAGCACAGAAATTAAGACCGCCCAAGATTGAAACTTTGAATGTATTTTATTCACAACATGCGGAAGTACAGACAGTTGCTGTGAGCAAGTTGCCCCGTCACCCGAAGCACACTGCGCTGTTGTACTTCAGCAACAGCTGAATTTCGAAGTTGGCCTCTGACATTCTTCCTCGCTCCTTGGTAAACACGTCCGCGCCTACGCTAAATAGGCGTTCAACGGACGCGCTCGGTGGTACTGCCGTGTTTACTTTGAGAAACAGCTTGTGCTTTAGAGGGGAACTGTTTTTTAGCTCCGTCAATGCAAAGTTGTGCGGCACCAGAAGCTACCGCGAAAGCTCGTCATCCCCGGACACGGAGGTCCGTCCATTTCCGAACTGGTTTGCGAAGAAATCTTCCTCTTCTGCTGCGTTCGCTTTTAGTGGGGAAGCGGGGCTCTCGACAAGCCGCAAAGAGACTGTCAACTCTCTCTTGACGGTCGCATTTTGCTTGACTTCATCCGAAATCCACGACACCTTTAATCTTGGGAGCAGTGCAGCGGAAACCAGCAGGTCCTTCTGATTCGTCACATTGTCGAACCTGCAGCAGCGAAACATATATTGTACTAGAAAAACAACTGTTGTACTTCATCCAAAGAAGCGAAGTTCGTAGGCGCGCGGGACCTCCCGCACCCAAGAGGAGCATGGCGAAAGAGGACAAGTCTCATATCGGCTGGGTCCTTTGCGTGCCGTGGTAATGAACACCACTGAGTAAAGAAAGCAAGTTGTCTGATCGATCACCTACGATGGAATCCGCAGGCCTAAGTTTCAAAACGTACTCTCTGCGCGAGAAACATAGATCATAAAACCGTTCAACCGACTGTTTTACCCTTTTGGCTCTCCCGATCAGCATTACATTTTATAATGCTCTAAAGCAATTCGTGCAATTAACGCGTGTCACAACTTACCTCTTGTGAATTCTGGCCAAGAGAGACATAGCTAGGGGTCCGCTGTAGCGCAATCCAGCCATCTGCTCAAACTCAATCTTCTCGATGGGAACGTCCAGCACCGGAAGCAGATAGCCACCGTGAATGTGGTTGTCACCTTGCCGGGCATTCAGGGCGCAGCAGACAGGTTTCATGTCCTGGAATGAAACAACATATATTGTAGCAAGAGAGTCACAAAAACTACCTAAATTTGATGTACCCTGCAGTACTCCTCGATGATATTGGGCTCGTGAGGTGACAGCAGCCTAGGAATTCCTAGCTTGCCGAAGAGGACGTCTGGGTCTGTTCCCTTTTCTAGAAATGTGTTGACAGACTTCATGGCCTTGAAGGTAGAGTTCCACCTTGTAACATTTCGTCGAGGTACATAGATTTTGCAGTTGGCCTTGATCAGATCAGCTCCTTGTGCGGACCGTCCCTGCTTATTCCAGAGCTTTTGGCACTTGGTGAACACGCTTTGCTTAATTGTAGTGTATTCTTGATCAACAGTCTCTGCATGAGCCGCTTCAACGGTAGCGATGAGGTTCAACGTGTGTGCAGAGTAGAGCACTGCACGGGCCCGGGCCAGCCCGAAAGCCCGAGCCCGGCCCGGCCCGCGGGCCGGGCTCGGGCCGGGTAGCACGTACTTTCTCGGGCCCGGGCCGGACTCGGGCTTCAACAAAAAAGTTTTCGGGCCGCGCCGACCCGGGCCGGCCCGGGCCGTGCCTCGGCAGTCAGTCTTTTGTCGTAAATCCTAAATTGTTGATAGCAAAAAGTTTGCTCATTAATCTTTTAGGTTCATTGAAAACAAGAAACGCGAAGTGAAAAGTCACTACAGTGTCGTTAGAAATAATAACAAAAAGGAGTCTTGCAGTTAGAAAGCCTCTAAGCGGATAAAAAAAAAAACATATGGACTCCGCCAGCATTGTAGGATAGAGCGCGCAAGAAAACGAGGGCACTCCGGTCGGAGGGCACGAAATGATTGTCGTTTTTCTTTGCTTTTCAAACTAAAAAAAGAAGAAAAAACGTGACCTCGACTTTTTACTTTCTGCGGGGGCCTTACTATGCCACCAAAGATAAGCTAACGTACCCTAGATAATTTTTTTTGTTCATGCAGCCGTTTGAAGATGCATTAGCGAGATTGTGATTCTCTTCTTCTAGAATCTGTCCGGGTTTGAAATGACCAATATAATCGACCTATGACCTGCCGTGTTACCAACCGTCCAATCAAAAATGAACGCCCATACCCGGTATAATTTTATCGGGCCCGGGCCGGGCCCGGGCCGGGCCCGGGCCGTGTATCCACCGTGCCGGGTCGGGCCGGGCCTAGAAATTAAAAATTACGTCGGGCTCGGGCCGGGCCCGGGCCATGTCTCTACCGGGCCGGGTCGGGCCGGGCCTAGAAATTCCGGCCCGTGCAGTGCTCTAGTGCAGAGCACTGGTGGTGTGGTGGCAAGTGGTGCCTTCATTCTTCGACGCTGTCGATCAGTGAACACAAATGCACGGGCCGACAATTTTCCTCGTCTTCATCGTTGGCTTCCTCCTCACCGTAGATCCTGCGCAGGCGCAACAATATATAGACGTGGGTACCGTAGGAAATCGCATACCACCGCCGATACGCCAGATCCCACGGGGTCCGTCAAACAACCTAAGTCCAGCCGGGTTCTTTCGCGGGAGCGGGATTCCGCTTTCTTTTAATGGTTCATCAAACACAACGCTCAAAAACACTCAATCTAACATACAAAGACACGCGACATTACACTAACATTCACACTCACCTGTAAAGCCAAAGCTAAACACAAAGAGGGCCCCCAGGCCTCGTGTCCTGCGATTACAACGATGCCAGAGTGGTTTGATGGGCGCCCTCGTGAATGGACGGTGCGCCATAGTACTAAGGAATAACATTTTTAAAAATGTAATAGAGACTCACCAAAAAGCCTTCACGCAATTCGACCCGCTGTCCATGATAACTTTCGTAATGTTGCCCAGAAGGTCGAACTCATTGAATATCTCCTCTAGAGTGGTGTCAGGCCTCTCAAAAGTTACGCTACCGTGCATACGGCAGCAAGCCAAAGCAGCCACCTTTCTAAAGTTGTCGGTGTCACGGTGTCACAATGTCACTGCGCAGTCAAAGGACCATGACACCAAGGTAACTCCTGGAAAGTTATTTACAAGCGAACTATGAAGTATGATAATGATCAAGGTTAGCCACAGTAGAAATGATACCTGTTTTTCTTCATAATGAAGTGCTTGCACTAGGGAAATCAATATTAAGAAAAGTATGGCTTCGTACATTATGGCGAAGCAAACTGCACATGAATTTAGATATTTGAAAAACACCATAAACACAAAAAAAGTAAAAACAAAATTGAAACTTTGGGAAGCAAACATAGTAGCTATCAACAGACTCGTATGTCTTTGAGTAGGTAGATAGACAGATAGTCTTTATTCGACCCTGGAGGGTCGCAGCATCACAGAAAGGCCATTGGCCCGTCCCTGAGGCCTGTGGTGCTGCAGTATTACAGAACCTTAACACAACAGTAACAAGAACATTAACGGTAATTAAGATTTAACGCAGAAGGGCAGATGAGCCAGCCGTCGCTCGTATGGTTGTAAATGAATGTCAATTGAGCTAAGGACAGTACCTTTCAAAGCGAGTCCAGCAGTCTGCGGTGACTGCCACAAAATGAAGCGTTTGAAACGTTGAGCACAAACTGTCCTTCAGGGCATCGAAGCGCGCCTTAAGGCGTGTCATGAGCACCGGACGCTTGAGCAGGTTCCTGTCTGGGGTTGTTGCTTCTAGTAACTTCACAAATGAAGGGTCCTCCACCACTGAGAAAGGCTGCGTGGCATTGATAACAAAATCTTCAACCAGTCGGTCAAGCTCACCTGAGGCACGGACTGATGGCGGATTAAGTCGTCGATCATGGCTTGCTTTGTTGGCTGTGTGGAATTTGCTCCAGGGCTCTCGTATGCTTGACTGATTCCCCTTCTTTTTGTTGAAAGGACCTTAAACGCAGCCAAGCTTTGTTTGTGTAGTTTCTGCGCAAAAAAAGGCAGATTACTCAGGGTTCGTACAGCTCCTTGAAATCCTTGAATACCCGGGATTTTCTTAAAAGCCTTTTAAGGGCCCTTAAATATCCTTGAAAGTTGAAAACGATCCTTGTATTCCTTGAAAATCCTCCAACAAATGCGTAAATGGAGACGCGTTGTCTGGCAACATGACATGTTGTTTGTTCTAAAGGATAAAGCCAATCCAATCCAAGGTGTCCCGTGTCATTGCCATTTTTGCTTTGTGTTGAGGATCATGTTGGTGAGCGTGAGACACTTTCAATCGGGATTGAAAGTCGAAATGCCGGGTGGGAAAGTGTAAGTTCCAGCGTTCTTGGCTGGAGCACAAAGACTATCGCCAGTGGGTGAAACCAGATGCGAATGACTCCTTCCGAGCGAAGTGCGCAATCTGTCGGAAGTCAATTGATGTTGCCACAGTGGGTGAAAGCGCTCTGAAGAGTCATTTGAAAAGCGCAAAGCATTGATCTGGAGCCGAGTCAGCTGCTTCCAGCTTGTCTATCACCTCTTATCTACCAGCATCGGACTTGGCGCCGGATACGCCCAGGCACCAGCGTGCAGATGCAAGTACCTCACGGGCCGCAACCCTTGACACGGATTGTCAGAAGCACGAAATGGTTGTTGAAGCGGAGATTCTGTGGACGATGAAGGCTATGTCGTCTCACTACTCCTACAACTCCTGTCGGGACGTTGCCAGTGTTTTTCAAAGAATGTTTCCCGACAGCGAAATTGCGAGAAGCTTCAGCTGCGGCAAAAAAAAGTGTTCTTACATAGCATGCCAAGGACTGCAGCCGTTTTTTGCTTCACAAGTGCACGACCTGGTTCAACAATCCAAACACTTTGTGGTGCTCTTCGACGAAAGAATGAACGAGTACCTTCAGAAAAAGAAGCTGCAGCTGACCTTTTTGAGAAGTTGACAGATAGCCTCACGTCTCTTCCATTGAACAAGGTCATGCAGCTTTCAATGGATGGCCCCAATGTGAATTTGAAACTTTTTTATGACTTCCAGCAGCACTTGAGGAGCAACTTTCAAGTACACAGTTTGGATGTCGGATCATGTGGGCTGCACACTGTGCACAGTGCGCACAAAACGGGGGCTGCAAGCTACTAACTGGCATGTTGACAGCTTTTTATCGAGCTTGTACCTGCTGTTCCAGGATGCACCAGCCCGCCGAGAAGATTTCGTTGCGGAGACAGAACACTGTGTTTCCCCTTCCGTTTGTTCCGCACCGTTGGGTGGATAATGTACCTGTCCTTGAGAGGGCCCTGTCATTGTGGGAGCACCTGGAAAAATACAGGGAAGCCACCAGAAACCGCAAGCTGCCCCTGCCTAACAGCAGGTCATACGAAACTATCAGCGCCTTCATGAAGGACCAGCTCGGACTCACGAAACTCCACTTTTGCTTGAATGTTGCAATGATTATGCAGCCGTTACTCACTTTTTTTCAGAGTGATGCACCCAGGACATTTCTTGTGGCAAAAGATCTTGAGAGCGTGCTCAGGACCCTCGTGACAAGGTTTGTCAAGTGTTCTTCGATCACCCAAGCCACAAGCATCACCAAGCTGCTACAAAATGATCCCAAGGATCCTGGCAACTACACACAACTGGAGAAACTGGATGTTGGTCGTGCAGCAGTGAAAATACTAAAAAAACAGCAAGGCGAGCCCTAAATGCATCCTGAAGTTTCGATTTGAGTGTCGCAAGTTTCTGGTTGAAATGACAATGAAGCTTCTTGAAAAAAGTCCTCTCAAGTACCCAATTGTCCGAGGGCTGTCCTGCTTTGATCCCAGGGAAATGTCGAAAACAGAAAAATGCCTCAGGGAAGCTCAAAGTTGTTTTGAATTGCCTTTTCGATGCAAACCTTCTTTCTGAGCACAAGAGAGACCTGGTTTGTGGGCAGTGTGTCAATTTTCGTCACGAGTTCCGACATGAATTGCAAGTCTACGAAAGGAAGCCAAGAGCGTATTGATAAGTTTTTTGTGCGCCTGACAAAGTATGCCACTTCCTTTTCCACACTGTGGGAAGCACTAAAGCTGCTCCTTCTGTTCAGTCATGGCCAAGTTTCCGTTGAAAGGGGTTTTTAGTGTTAACAAGCAGATTGCTGTTGAAAACTTGGCAGAGATTTTATATGTTTCCCAGCGGATCATCTGTGACGCTCTCAAAAACCACGGTGGCCTGCTCAATATTCCACTGTCCAAGGAGTTAAAGTCCTCTGTACGCCTAGCAAGGCAGAAGTTCGCTGCATACTTTGAAGAGCGCAAGAAACAAAGCAGCCAGTGAGCAGAAAAGTTTGAAGAGGAAAGCAGTTGAAATGGAGCTGGAGGGAATGCATGAGAGGAAGTTGAAACTTCAGAAAACTCTGAAGTGCCTGCTCGAGTCGGCGGATTGCTTCTCAGAGGATGCTGAGGCAAAGAATGACTTGACATTTTTGGCTAAGGCCAATAGTTTTCGCCGAACAACAAAAGTAAAGGAAGCAGCTATAGCTGCTGTTGAACGAGAAATTCTTGCCAAAAAAAAGCTTATTTCTTAACTCTTGTCAATGAATAAAGTTCTTCGAACCTTCCTTGAATGTTGTCTTCGGATGCCCTTGAAATCTTTGCAAAGGCCTTGAATTTTGCATCGAAAATTCTGTATGAACCCTGATTACTGATTAAAAATATGGCGATATGCTTTCTGACATGAAATAACACTCCGCCAAATGTGTATTGATAACATTTGAGGACCCACTCAATGCACAAAGCGGAATTAAATTAGAAATATAAAGAGCAAGAAACACAAATTTTGCTTACCTTTACATGCTTCTTCAGGTTGGAGCTTGAGGACTTGGCACAACTTAAGAGTTACAGCTGTGGCTGACAAAGAAGGCACTTAAAAATCGAATAGTTATCTTTGGCTTCTGTCAGTTCGAAATACTTGTTGAGTCCTGGCGAAGGCGATGAAGCTGCACTTGCCGTAGCCATCCAACACGTGACGACAACCGCTTGCAAATGGCTTTCAAGGGGGCTTTATCGTTTTGAAATCTGACAACTGGTGCGCGACCTTGAAGATCCGCGTCCAGCACGGTTCAGGGGGAATCGCCGGGAACTGTGCTCAGCAGAGCGCGACGATGCGCTCGTGCGCTCTGAACCCTCTCCGCCCTTCTTTGAAATTGCACTAATGGCATATATCTTGTTTCCCTTTGAGTAAGAAAAATGCATGGTTAGCCCCTCAGAAATCTGCGTTGCGGCAGTCGGGTGCGACGGAAGTGTTCGGAGAATGCAGACTTTACCTGCCCCGATCGTTTGCCATACTCCGTATCACTCGAGGTGAGGACGCAGCCGACGGTACCAGCCGATGAAACCAATCAAACAGCATCAAAACTGCAGCAAATTGGGTTGGAAGGGTAAGGGGAGGAATCATATTTTCGGTTCATAGGCTAGGTGGTGCTAAAGCCACTGGATCGTGGGAAAGTAGTGCCATTGCCTTCCCGGCCTGTTAGCCGTACACAAGCAGATACTAACGTACAGACGACCAAACCTCGCATTGCGATTGGCTCAGCGGTCTCGGTTGCCGTGACGATCGCCATTTCGGTCCATTCGAAGCTTCGAAAACGTCGGTCTAAACCAGTCGCGCCAAGTTTGCTATGGTGCATCATCGTACTGAAAGAGTTCCTCGCCAATATAGGCGTCTTTTGCGCTGTGCGTGCAATCCACTCATCAGCTGTGCTTATTTCCACAGATCTCTTACAATGGTGTTGTTGTTTTTGCGTTGTGAAAAGCAGGAAAATATTTTTTAATGCCGCCAAGCACCGCCGCTGCATGTGGTGGTGGTGCGAAGATGTTCACTTGTTTCGCCGGTGTGTGGATAACAAGATCTTGGTATTTAAGGAACGTCTCTCTAGATCTACCCGTCGCCGGTGAATTTATATTGGATCACTACACATGGAGAGGTTAAAGAGAAAATGCTTACTCCATGAACCGAATGGCGACCACACGGGGAACTTGGCTCTACTTTCCCAGGATCCAGTGACATTAGGTGGTGCAAGCTACCGCCCGTTATAATGGTACAGCCATTACATTAGAATCCATCCATGGTCATGGCGTGGCGCGATTTGTACAATTAGCTTAACTGGTTAGGTGCACTCGATGCCCTGTGGCTTGCGCTTTTAGTATGTATCTCTGTAGTTTCCAGCCTTCAACTGTGCTTTAGACTTACAATGAAACAAAGAAAACAACGTAAGAGTGCAGGCGATCTGGTGAAAAGTGAAGAAACACCAAAACGCAGAAGGGACAGAAACGAGACAGGACAACGTCTCAAACTGAGCTAACTCGTTTATTTAGTTTACCTCCTTATATAGGCTCAAACTCAAGGTCATCTCCACCTACACAAAAAGATGAAGTCTATACAGTTCAAGCGCCACAGTCTTCATCACACAATGCAAGAACACTGACAGCCTTACTGGTCGACACACTGAGGCAACATCCATCCACTTTCAAACTTGAACCAAAGGACCTCTTCCCCTTCTATTTTAAACGGAGGTCCTACTTCTAATTAAAAAACGCCCTCTCCACATACTACAAAACTATTTGAAAAAACACAAACAATATTTGGGCATGCACACGTCAAAAAAAGAAAGAAAGTGTGTTTTACAGTTTTCTTGGACAATCACAAGCAGGGCACGTGCGAGGCAGTTTGGAGTGGACACGGTCTTTAGCTCATATTTTAGGCCATTTCAAACAGCTGTGAGTGAGTGCAAAAAGGCCCATCGGGAAAAATCGGTATGTTGCGAGACTGGTGTTGTGAATGAAATACCATTGGGGTGTGGATTTAAATATGTAGGACAGACATCACGCTGCATCAATGACAAATTAAACGAACATAAAAGAAATGTGAAGAACGATGCACAAAACTCGGAAATCCCACAACATAATCATGAACGTCACAACTGCACGGCGCTCTGGTCGGAGACTGAAATCGTACACAAGAAGAGGAACGATGTAAAGAGAGTCGTGAGAGACACCGTGCGGATAAAGTCTCTAGGCAACTGTATAAGTCAGCCTTCGCTAATGTTTGGAAACAATTCAAAAAGCTTTCTAAAATTAAATGTTTTTTTTTTCGATTTAGGTTGTTTGAAGTGCGACCCTGCTTGTGATTGTCAAAAAAAAGAAAAAAAAAAAACTAAAACACACTTTTTTTACGTGTGTTTGCCCACATATTGCATCTGAGTGCTTTTCTTTTTTGTAGTATTTGGAGAGGGCGTTTTTTGAATCAGAAGTAGGAACTGTGATGACGAAAATAATCTTTAAAGAAGGGAGGTTGAACGGCTTGCATTTTGTAGGTTATTACGAATGCAATTAAATGCAAAGCTGCAAGCGAGCTGGACAAGAATGACGAAAATATTCCCTGGAGTAGGGGAACAAAGGGTACAAAGGACAAACGCAAATCTCCAAACACAGTTAGGTGACTGGTGCGCGACCGAAAAAATACGCCTGGTCGTGGTACTGAGCCAGGGACCTCTCCATTTCCAGTGGAGCGCTCTACCAACTGAGCTAGCCAGGAGGTAGACGTCAGTACAGCAAACTTGGGTGCGAACATGAAGGCACTCTAGAGCAAACGGGTTTTGTCAGCTGCCACCAGTCACCTAACTCTGTGTTTGGAGATTTGTGTTTGTCCCTTGGCCCCCTTGTTCCCCTTCTCCGGGAATTATTTTCGTCATTCTTGTCCAGCTCGCTTGCAGCTTTGCATTTAATTGCATTATCGTCGTAGGAACTCTGTTTAAAATAGAAGGGGAAGAGGTCCTTTTGTTTAAGTTTGAAGGTGGATGGATGAAGCCTTATCGCGTCGACCTGTGAAATTGTCCACATTCTTACATTGTGTGATGGAGCCTGTGGCTCTTGAACTGTATAGACTTCGTCATTATGTGTTGGTGGAGATGACCTTGAGTTTGAGACTATATAAGGAGGTGGGACTAAATAAACGAGTTGGCAGAGTTTGAGACGTCGTCCTGTTTCTTTTCTGTCCCTTCTACGTTTTCATGTTTCTTCTCTACCCCAGTCTTAGGTTAATTCTACATCGTTATTGAAACGAAGTACAGAAATGTCCGAAATACCCGACCGCGGTGAATGCGTTGACCCCCCCCCCCCCCCCCCCCCCAACCCCCTTCTCTTTGTTCCGTTGCTACTACAAACACCCTGTTATTTTCCTAACTGCCCCAGTGTACGCTGAACGCGAATAAAACGTTTAATTCAGGCTTGCTAGAAACATTAGAAGTCGACTGCACAATCTCCCATGAATGGCGGCATGGGATTTTTCGCTGCTCAAAGTTCTCGAAAAGGGACCTGCGCAATCTCGACGCAGCTTCCGCAAATAGCGAGGATACACACGGCGTACCCCCACGACATGGTATGGCCCCGAAGTGGGTCGTTTTCGATCATTCCGGCGGCGCCCGCCCGCGCCGTCACTTGGCATGCGGGTCCTACCACCACCCGATTCAATGACGCGAACGCTGCTCGATACCAACGCCCGCGCAGAACCGTCCCACTCCGCGGGCCTGTTTGGCGCGCGGGTGTCAATCGCTGCATGTGTTTTCTTTTTAATACCTTCTTATGAAGCGATAACATACAACGTGTACCCCCCCCCCCCCCCCCCCCAAAAGAAAAAAAAGAGGTTTCTTTTTTTTTTTAGAAAAATAAATTACGTAACGCTAAACATTTAGTTTCCGCCCATATGTTTCAGAACTAACCGTCACGAGCATCGTGCCGACGCACATTTTTCGCTGGCTGATTGGCTTCCTTATGTTCTAGCGTCGGCTGCGCTTTAGAGTGATAAACTGGCAGCTGGGAAATTGACCCCTAATAGGCCGCCGCCATGTTGCATATTTGTGACCTCTACACACGTGACCTTATTATTTTATGTCTAGATTTTAACGAAGTACAGTGCACATTTAATTGATCTTTAATAACAGTGCCGACAAGATAAGTTATATTTCGTTTGTTTAAGTCCAAAATGTGCTTTTACGACAAAAACTGGGGCAGCTTCGCAAGGCCTCCGCTAGATGTTGTCAGCCGCGGTGCTGTATTTTGGTTTTTTTATCGGAGCTAGACACTAATCTCTGGGGCTAACAGTATTGAAAAAAAAAATTAGCATTTTTTTTACAGCGATCGCAGTACAAAACTAAGCTCAGTATTGCGTAAAAGCCTCAGGATTTGGTACGGTCACGTGTCTAGTGGTCAAAATTGTACAAGATGGCGCATCTAAGTGGGGGTCACTTTTGCCTGGTGAACGGGATACCAGCTTATCGCCTTTACCTCGTATATATATATATATATATATATATATATATATATATATATATATATATATATATATATATATATATATATATATATAAGATAAAGAAAATATAGCGTAGGATGTCGAAGACTATAAAGTGATGAAGTCGCACTTCGAAACGTTGTTGGAGTTTTGAAGCATTTAGTGAGTCGACATTTCGGCCTATATATATATATATATATATATATATATATATATATATTAGCAATGAAATACGACAAGGAAGTTTTATGTGGCTGTGCTGAATCTAGCTTTTGCCAAACATGTGCTGCCACCTATAGTCGGTTACAAGTCAAGAAGGTAGGAGAAGCTCCTCCCATAATCGTGATGCGACTGTTTGAAATCCATCTGCAGTCGAAAGAATAGTTCCCTGGAAACACCCCTTGTTCCGCTTCAATGAATAGATAATGGCTACAAAGTGATGCCATGCTAACTTGTCTCCGACCTCCCCCCCCCCCCCCCTTTTTAAGAAAGCGACCTCTGTATTCATCGGAGAGGAAACCGAGCCCCTGAAAGTGGCCTTTGTATCCATTGGAAGGGGAAGCTAATCCCCCAGTCGTTTTTGTTTCCATCGGAAACAAAAAAAGACTTCTATAATCTCCCTCTCGTGGCTTCCAGAACGCCAAGTCAAGGTCGAAAGATAAAGCAAATATTCAAAGCAAGGCAAAACCCTCTCCGGCGTTGGCCACGACGTCACGGAAACGATGGGACGCTATTGGATGGGGAGGTGGCGGAGGGATATATGATTCCCTTTGAGGGGCATTTGCCGCTACCTTCTTGACTTGTAACCTGCTAAAGACACGCAACTGGGTTCGAGACTCTGTGGCTAGAAAACAACGCGCGCGCAAGGCCACTCCCACCCGTTCAACAGCCAAAACGTCTGCTACATCCTGTTTGCCCATTGAGCCGCTGTTACCTAGATAAGGCCCCCTAAACTTTGTCCTCATCGTGAGTTATGCTCTGCCGGAAGTCGACTCAAAGAAACCATCTTCCCTCTCTCTCTGCTCGGCCAGAAGGGAGAGAGAGAGGGTAATTCATTTACTCTCGAATCGATATTTCTGCGAAAGGTCCATTAACTATGGCTAATTGGTTGGGGTGAGGATATAATATGGACCTTTGTTCTATTCTTTATCTTCGAATTAAGTACCTCAGGCCAAAGTGTGTATGGCCGCTAAATAAACTGCCTCGGCGAATGAGTCTTTCGGAGTGGTGCTTGGTGGATTTTTGACGAGGGTCTACTGCGCACGCACTGCACTAAGCACCAAAATGGAGGCGCCCGAAAGAAAATTAACGAATAATAAGTGTAGCTAGGTCACGGTGGTAGAAACGTTTAGGTGATGGCTCTGTCCGGCGCAGCGACCACATTATGTTTGGCGCACCGAGCGCTTCACTCGCACGGGGATGGATGGCGCCCAGGTATGGGATCCCTCCTAAACCGACCGCTCCGGTTGTTTCTCCCAGCGGTGGTCCCGCATTCCCTCGCTCACCGCTTCTTGTTGTACCTCACCGCCGCCACAACGCCACCAAGTCGCCAGAGTCCGTAAATCTTTGTTCTCTTCCTTCTTCTTCGGGTTAAGGCTCACCTTCGTGCACGATGGTGGCACCTGTGATTGACACAGCACCAAAGCAAAACACGAGGCCAGCCACTGGCCGCCACCACCACACCGCGAAAAAGGCGAACACGCTACGCCGCCGACACCGTGGCCACCGAGGAGGGACCTCATACCTCAGCGCCCTCCGCGGCGGTGCGGAACTAATTACTCCTGGTCAGTCTTGTACACGTTACTAAAAAAAAGTAATCGATTACAATTACTATTACTCTTGGCTAAAAAGTATTCGATTAGATTACTTGATTACTCGACGGCATAAGTAATTGGACATTACTTAAAGAAGTAATCGTTACTTTTCCGATTACTTTATTGTGTGAAGACACATCTTTAGCGCTCATAACAATGAACTACTTCCAACCTATATTTCACATTTACACAAGTATTGAAGAAGAAAAACTGGTTCCCTCTTCGTGGTCGTTGCACCTTCACAATGCGGACACAAGCATAGAATTCGTTTGAAGAAGTTTAATGATTTCGGCCCTCGCCATTGTGTGTGTGTGTGTGTGTGTGTGTGGGGGGGGGGGGGGTTCTAGATCTTGTTAAGCTTGAGCAAGGGTTGTCGCTCAAAGTTTGCGTCGCTCATTTTATTATTCACATGTGGATGAGCTCGCATGTTATACAAAAGAGCAGCAGCTCCAGGATTTGAAACGAATCATGTGTAGTATCCATTAGCGGAAGAGATCGCCCCGACCACTTCTCAACTCGAAACATTGCTTGTCACAAAGACCACGTAGGGGAAATGGGGAAATATTTCAACTGGCTTTGTTATATTTTGCATCCGCTTTAGGCATTGTTCGGTTCTGGTTCTCCTACGGGCTGCGAGTAGGTACCCTAAGCAGGATTTTTTTTTTATTTTTATTTCTGTGTGTGTGCGTGAGGGGGCTAGTTTGAACGAAGGACTTACAAAGCTACATCCTGCTCCCTCAAACTTCGCCCTGAATGGCCTTTGTCACGCACTGTGGCTTCCCTGCGGCTTCCCACTCTCAGTCCCAGCTCGAAAAAAAAAAAAAAAAAAAAAACGGACATTCCACAGAAACTGTACATAGAAAGGGATTGACCTCGTTTCCTACAGCTCCGCAAAAATCTTTCTTTTTTCCGTTCGAAAAAAAAAAGCAAATTTTATTTTTGTCATTTTAGAAAAAAAAGGCGTGTGCCGGGGGAACGGGGGGGAGGGGAGGGTCCCGTGGAAAAATAGTAACGGTTACAAGTAATTTGATTACTTCAAAAAGTAATCAGATTACTCTTGTGATTACTGCCTAATAAAAGTAATCAACTGATTACAAAATTACTCCAAAAAGTAATCGATTACAAGTAATTTGATTACTTGTAATGCGTACGGTACAAGTCTGCTCCTGGTTCGAGGCTAGCTCCGAACACGATCTGTTCGCTCGTTCCCTGCGGGAAGAGCGGCCAGAGTCATCACCTAAACAGCACCGCGGCTGACGACATCTAGCGGAGGCATTGCGAGGTTGCCCGAGTTTTTGTCGTAAAAGCACATTTATTGGTCAATTATGATTTTCCTTCGAGATTTGTTTATTCAAAATACCGCTAAAGGCCCTCTGTATGAGGGTGTTACATAGGGGGGGGGCAAGCAAATATATCATAGTACACAGATAAAACACAAAAATTAAGTCAGTATGAGAAGGAATAAAAAAGATCCTTAAGCATTAATATAACTACGCACGAGCTCCTGGAAATTAGACATATCTAGTTCAGTTGCAATGTGAGCCGGTAGGTTGTTCCAGTCGGTTATGGTCCGTGGTATGAATGATCGTGCGTAATAGATGAGTGTCATGTGATGCGCGCTACTTTGAATGAATGATCGCGACGTAGAAAAATGGTGGGTGGTGTTTTAACATAGATAACATCGAATTTCAGTGGCTTTGGCTACATTTGAGCTATTCCCTCCATCCGTTTGGCGGTTTTTTGTGCGACCATCTGTCAAAACTGAGGAGCATTCGAACTTTTTTCAGCAAAATTTGTTTTAATCGCAGCCATGAAAACTATGAAGAAAGGGACGTCCAGTCAATTCGAAGCTTATGACAGACACTATGTCCAAGATACAGACTTACCACGACTAATATTATTTCGTGAAGTGCCGTGCACGAAATGGTGCTTACTGTGTGTCGCGTTCTCTGTGCTCGAGTTTGAGAACTCTAGCTCTTGCTACAGCTTTTATTTTGAACCGACTAATATAAGAGGCTCTTAATAAGTTATTAAAGCAGTACCATGTCCTGACGACATGCATAACATCTAAGGCGAAGATAGGGTTTCATTCGTCAGTTTGAATCTCCCAGTAACACTTCCCCTCGCCAGATCTGCTTTGACCATACTTTTGACCCGATAAACTCAGTTTTGCGAAACGTCGTCGAAGCGTAAAGGCTACATAATATATCTCTCATCGTAAAAACGCAAGTGACGCGGAAAACAGCGAATATTTAGTATTATATAATTATTTGGGCAAGCGAGGTAAATTTTGGCAGAAATAGGGAAATTTCAGGCGTCCGCAAGGGAAATTTAGACTTTCCGTGTTGGCAGCCCTGCTGTACACGCGTATGTTTCGGAATCGCTCCTAACTCAAAATTAGTCTCGCGACGTAAATGTTGCTGTAACAATTCTTCTTTATTTATTCGTTTTGTCGAAGCACGTAAAAGAAATATGTGTTCTGAAAACAAGGAAGGGACCGACACACGGTTGAAATCACACATAACTGGAGCAAATTCTAAGCCTAAGGGCCCGTTCACTCGCTCGCATTTGCTTACGATCGGGTTCTTGTGATGTCTGATCAATAGAGATCATACATACTAACTCTAGAGGAACAGGTCCGCCATTTTCCCATGCATTCTGGCTGCCGCAAGCGGCGGAGCACGGAGGCAGACCCTTGGCGTCCCACACATGGTTACCAACTGCCTTCGATTTCACGAATATAATTATATTATCAGAGCAGTTTCGTGAACTTCAACAATCCAACGCGAGTGGGCGCGGCCGAGGAATACGAAACCGCGCAACCACCAGATTTCCGAGATTTCGACAGAAGGGAAGTTAATGAAGCGTAATGAGTTTATTTCTTTTTATAAGCGTCAGAATAGCTCAAAATTTAGCTCACTACGCTAAATTATCACTGTTTATATTGCTGAGAGTTTTCAGTCTTCGCGATTACAATTGCGACTGTCGTCCTTCAGCTGGCAACATTGGTTTCTTTCTCTCGCGTTCTGTCGCTCTCTTTCGCGATCTTTCACACGGGACGCCAGATGTCGGCGCACGGGATTTGCCACTCCTCCTCACCCACCTTTACCCCCCTGGTCTGATCACGACGAGAGGAGACGCTGGCTCCATCTATGAGGTGACCCTGGTACGGAACTGTATTTTACTAGAGCAAAGGTTTTGCGGTATTTGCGAGATCAAATGCACGTGGTACGATCTCTGAAAAACGGTCGTTTATAACGTTATCAAAAGCCATTTTTTTAAGCCAAGAAAGAATGGTGTGCAAAAATAAGGAAATATACTACCTGATAGATGTCGCCAGTGCGTTGTCTCGTGGTAACAGATCCCAAGAGGTTTCAAGGCACTCGGTTGTAAGCAGTCGCAAGTGCTTGGAATATTTTGATTTTTTTTACGTGCTCTTGTTTGGCTTTGTGTTAATCTTTTTTTTTTAAACTATTATAACTTATAAGTGGTTCATACAGTTCTTACGGGTGTTCGCTAGAGTTCATGGTATTATTAAAATGCGCACGAAAGACCGACGAGATGGAAAACACGCACGGCAGTTCGCTAGAAGTGTTATTTCTAGATTTAGATACGTTTGTGCGAAATGAGATTTAAATCTCATTTCGCGATAATAGCGCTGGACCTTTGAAGCCGGGAGCGGAATAATCTATCTCCAAAAGCTGTTCGGTCCTTACGAAATGCTCCATGTCTGGACTGCCAGGACTTACCTGAATGCCTGCGCAGAAGGACCATTGTGTAACATTTTGAATAATGAAGAGCGGGATTTCAAAGAATTGAACAAAGCTTTACGGGGTCGCGAGAATGATTTTGTGGAAAAGAAGACATTGTTTGCCAAAAGGTGTTTATTTTTCGCCATTAAAAAAAATCACGAATACAGTATGAGAGGCTTGCAAGAGGCCGCCTCGGTGATTCACATATCTTTTTTTTTTTTTTAATGTCGATACAGATCCACGACTAACATCGCATCTTTTTTTATTTTTCTTCGATTTTGTTTATGCGTAAAAAAGCATGCGGCTGCAAACAAAAAAAGCGTCTTGGGAATGGGGACACCGTTAACATGTGATGTGTAACTCATAAACATCCAACAGGCACGAAACAATATGCGCGACATCTTTCAGTGGCACGTAACAATTGTATACAGGTTCATAATATTTACACGATAGTTTCTTTATTTTTTTTTATATAGATGGCATGGCACATTTGGTAAACGAGTTCACGAAAACAGTTACAACACCCAAAACAATTTTCGTGGGGTATGTGCACGAGAACACCTGGAGCGGGGCATCGCACGACGATTGAGCGACGCCCTCTCGATGTCATCAGCCAGAACACTTTGGCATCGGGGTTGCTGCGGACACTTATAAACGGTCAACAAACCTTTCGCAAAAAAAAAAAAAAAATACTGAAAGGCTGTGCGCGAAGCGTGCAACGAATGCCGGGTACGTCCTCTATCAACCCCTTTTAATAGCAAGGCCGTAGTGCCAAACTATCGGCGTTGCCCAACTTTTAAATTACGCTAAAAACAGCAACCTAGATATAAGCACAATTTATACAAAACAACTCACGATGCATGTTTGTGCAAAACATTTTTAACATACACAATCGAAGATTTTTTTATTTTTTATTTTTGATGTTTTGGTTTCAGTGTTGATTTTTATACTGTTACTTCAATCAGTGTACAACTTGGGTTTTTTGTACGTTTCTTTGAATGCGAAAGCACTAACTGTCCCATGGAGCGAAGCCCCGGCGGCGCCGGTAACCGCGAAAAACGGCACCTAGATTCCCATTTTGTTTCCATTGGCTGAGCGAAACGGCACCTGAAGTCCCATTGGCAGCGACGCGTCATAGCTCCAAGGGACGCCATCCCACAGAGGAGAATGTTCCTGGTCATTAATTGAACAAATTGTTTGCCAACTAACTGTCATTATGGATCGGAGGACTGGTCAAGCTTCATTTTGAAGCTTCTTTTTTTTCCTCGCCATTTGTAAAAATAAACAATAATATTTAAAAAAAAAAGTATACAATGCAGGACGCTGATTGGACACGAACGCTGCGTCAGCATTCGGCTAAGACTCGTATCCAGTCAGGTCCAATCTGCGCTTTGCGGTGGCCTTTAAGTGACGCCGACAGTGCAGACCTACGGCCCTGCCCTCTAGGAGCTGTTGCCTGTATGCTTATCGCCCCCGCAGCATCTACAACGTGACACCAGAGAAGGGCAGTCCAAACCTGGCCGGAATCCGTTCTCCGGGATGGCGGAAGACGGAATTTATTGTTCGAGTAGTGTGACTTCACTGGTGACGTTTTCCGAGTTCCGCTGGCCGGAATCAGAGTTAGACGTACTGTCGAGGAAATCACTTCGCTATATCCGCTATTTCGTTATAACCGACTTCGGTTAACGAATTGCAAAAGGGGATGTGAAATCGTGATCGCTTCGCTGTAGCCGTTATTTTGTTATAACCGACGTCGTTATAACCGGAGATCTCTACAGCAATTTAACTCTCGAGGCTCGCTTCTCGCGAATCCGAAAAAAAGACAAAGGAAGACAAAGTAGCTGTGCAACAATTTCAGGGCTTTGCTTAAATAATTGTGGAAGTTGATGCCTGACACTTCTGAAGTGAACTACAGAAAACAGATATTGTCTTATACCCTTTTTTTATTTTAAAAAATGAAAAAGATCCATGTTTTTGCCACCTCTCAACTCGTGCATCGTCTTCCGGGTCACGTGCGCAGTGACGTCGATGGGGTAGGCGCGGGGTTCCGGTAAAGTTCTCTCTCTAGAGCCATCAGTGAGCAGCGAGAACTCATCCGCTCGCGACCGCGTGACCACGTGCTGGCGGGCGCAGCGCGAACAATATGGTGAAAGGAGGAAAGTCTCATCCGGGTCCGGCCATACCCGTCCGGCCCTGTTCCCTCCCCCTCCGGCTTCTGGTGGCTGTTCGCGGTAGCAGATAGAACTGACGGTTTTGTGGACCTAGGATAGAGGACACCACTAATACTCCGTATAATAAAAGTTTTGTCAATGATGCCAGGTTTTTGACGCATTTATATTTATGCTGGAACGACAAGATTTATAGAAAAGTTACCTTTTATCGAGCAGGTATTCTCGCAACTTGCTATCTGTCTACAAGACCCCCCATTGACGTCACGCCGCGTGTTTCTCATGGTCGCCGCTCGCGGCTGCAGGTCGGGGAATATTCAAAGTTTTGCCTCGCTATTACGCGGCGGAGTCGCAACATTTCGATGAAAGGAGGTGTGTTTTCTTTCATTTGTGACAAGGTGAACATTGTCAAAAGTAGAAGATGACAATTCTTTAAACGTTAAAATCGTTGCACAGCTCCTTTAAAGAGGGTAGCGCAGTTGCTCGCTTGCCCTCGCCCACTCGCCCGATTTTCCTCCGTCGTCTGCTACAGCCGGTTCTATACAGGCAGTTCCCGGCATTCCTTTCGGCGCCCTCGAATGGCGCTAGCACGCCTTGCCAAAGTTCTATTACCTCGCCTTTTCCAACTTCCAAGCTTATACACGCCGCAACACGTACGAAAAATCAACTGAAATTCATGAACACAGGAACTGCAGTCAAAAGGTCTCAGACTCGCACTCTTCAGATTTGTGTTATCTGCCCTCAATGAACACGATAACCAGTAATGTATACACTTTATCTCGATGGTACACATTGACGTGTTTTGCTGCATTCTGTCAGGCTGTTTCGTGAGCATTTCGCCTTCGCCAAACACCCGCGGAGTTCCTCATTTTATCCTCAGAGTACCTTTCCGCCTATACCTGACGCCTCCGTTATTGACGGTGAACATCCATCTCAAAAATGACTCATAAACTTGTTACATCGAAGCTTATCTGGAGTGTGAGCGTATAAATAGAAAACACGCGGAAGCCACGCATTGCACTCAATTGTTCGTACACATAAAAATGTTAAAAAAAAAAAAACTTGGGGGTAAAAAAAAAAAAACTGCGGAAGAGCTTGAAAATTTAAGAAACATTTGGTCTCCCTTTTTTTAAACATGCTCCGACTGAATTCCATCGGTGGAAAATTCTAATAGTATCAGTCAATGTATCCACTCTGAATCCGCATTCATTTCTGCCTATAATGTCTGCTAGAAAAAACAAACGTCGTAGTACCTTCTAGGTAGCTTTGGTACAGCCCATTTCGGGGAACTTTGGAATGTAGGAAATGTAATTACATTTATAATTCCCACAAGCTAATTCTACCGTAGGAGTACTTCACGTTGTTGCGTACTATCTGTATGTGCGCCAGAATAAATGTTGCGCGTGTCTTTTTCATTTTGTTGAGCAGGTGGTATGAAAAAGACATTCTGAACGATTTCAGGATAACTTGTCTAAGTATACTTTATTATACATACCAATAGTTGGTTTTCTCGGAACTTTAACTTTCAGGTGTAGAAAAAGTATTTGCGACGTAGTGGAAAAACGCATTTGAGAAAATATTTATTACCAAAGAAAATCGCAATGGCAATGCACTAAGCAATTAGTTGAAGTTATAATAATGAAATTGTGGTTTATTTCATTTGCGTTAGTTTTCGAAGCGCCAGAAAAAGTACATAGATCGACTGTTACTGCCATATGGGGTCGCCATAACCCTAGGGTTTTCACCGGCCTTAGATTAGCGTTAGAGGTTTACTTTGAAGTATGATATGCGTGCGCACCCGTGGAGCCACGTATTTCAACTCAGCTGCACGTGATAAGCGGATTTAGTGGGAAGAAGACATGTTGGATTAGCTTAATGGTCCTTATTTCATACTAAAATTTGTTTATACTTAGTTTGCACTAAAGTGGGTTTATTCTATTGTGACCATTAAATTCTAGACATCTGAAATACTGTACGCGTAGATAAATCAATCTCGCTTTAAATTGACAAATCCGCTGTTAATCTTCATTAGTGTAGTGTCAATTTCTGGAGCTTTTTTTTTTTTTTTTTTTTTTTCGGGCGTTAGGTTGAGCGCGAGGAAACAAACTGAACAATTTGGACATTCATGGCTCACAGCGTGGTCCACCTTTCATTAAGGTTTTCCCGATAAATAACCGGCTTAGAATAACAAAATCCGCAAGAGCAAGCCAGAAAACATCGAAGTATTAGTTACCAGCAACACTAAATATTGAAAGAAAACAAAAACATCTTTCTGCCATTTTCTGCACGCACGGGCGTCGCCACAAAACGCCAACAGAGGTAGAGTTAACGTAGATTTTCCTTCACACTGGCTAGATGACGCAGGTCACCGTCCTATTCAAGGGGCTGACGTACACGGCGCTGGTATACAGATGCCTTTACTCTCGACTGTCGTATGAGGTGCCAACCGCCCTAGCTAGCTGACGCGTGCTAATCAGTGGAAAACGCTAGCAAACGGCTTACCGTACCCTTTTGTATCACTAGCTGAAACTCGTTAACGAGTCAGCGATTGAAGCAGCTTTTAGTCTACGCGTGCTATAGAATATTCCTTCGAAGGCCCCTGGATGTTCAAAGCTGCGTGCTTCCATCAAAGATGCATCTCGTAGCGGAAGATCGCTTCGGAAGGATTTACGAAATCTCGTAATTTGCGAGGAACGTTAAGGCATTCAGTATTCGGTTGGACAATGCTCGTGAGTGCGTCTTGGCAGCGGTTCACATTTCTAAGTCCTATGGAAGAATGATTTGCAGACATGTTGCTCTTTCCCTCTTTTAGACAAATGTCTAATCGCTGAAATTCTAGATAAAGAAGACATGTTTTTCAAGTGGCGCGTCTAGATTTAAAGACAAACTATGTATACTAAGTGACATTCCGCTGTCCGTTACACGGGGCAGATTGCTAGCTGCTTCTCGCGGGCTGTCATTTTGGGATTGTAGTACTGACAACCGTCGAACGACAGGCGAAAGAAGAACAGAACTGACGCTCAAAATTACAGTGTCTGGCGTGCGGGCTCAACGTCACAGACGTCTATTTGGAGTTATGTTACAGGCAGCAAAGAAAGCCCTTGAACCTTTGAAGGTAGAATTTTCTGAAGTGTGCCTTCAAGGGGTTCTAGGCGGCGTATTTTTGTGATCGAGGAATCGACGTCTCGTTTTAATAGCCATCAAGCTGTTTCTTCCTGGTTACCCCCTTTCTACAAAAATTGTGGTCATAACAATACGGCTGACATATTTTAGTTATATTACAGGGTGAAGGAATTTAATTTGTACTTTTATTTTGTTACGATCTGAAGGCTCCGCGAAAACTGGCTGCCTAGTTGTCTCGTATTGCGCAGCACAGCGGTTTATATATAGGAAACTTTATCGCCATTGAAATCATAGTGTACTCGTGGCAATTGCATTTGGTGCAGTATAGGGTAGAGGAAGGTGACTAAAACATAGAGTATTACTTTTTGATTATGTTTGTTTTTTCAACTCCCTCTTGTGTTTTCACAGGTTAAATACTCAGCCTCGACTCACTGTGGAGTGCAGTCGCGAGCTTACAGCTGTGGAATGTGTGTTACTCTTTCCACTGCTCGTACAGCTTGGACACTTACTAAAGCTATTATGAGTCATGACAGTAATCGCCTGCGTTCTGTCGTCTTTTTCTATTGTACAGTGGATACTCGTTCTGAGCATGCACGACAGCTCTCTTCTGCTGGACTCTACTGCCCCACAGACCAATGACTCGACATCCCCCCCCCCCCCCCCCCCCCAGGTGATGATTGCTAAAAGAGTTGTATTGCTCCGTTTCACCCGATGGAGCCAATCAAACGCCGCCAAAGGTGCATCGTCATGGCGCTCATCGTGTGTCTGCGTTTGCTATGCCCGACCAGACCGATCACGTGCGTGACTTTTATAACACGCAATGTGTTTTATCAGCCGATTTTCATGACGATCCGCGACGTTTATCTGTTGTAACGTTGGGCTGTAACGAAAACCCGACACCCAAAGGCGTTACGCCCCTAGGGTGTACCTTATGAAAAAGACTTCGGGCCCCCGGCAGGATTCGAACTCACCACCTTGCCAAGTGCTTTACCGATTGTCCTGTCTTGTATGGTGTGTTACATCATAGCCTCCTATATACTGACAAATCCTGTCAGATCGCTACGAGAAGCGGCCGCCGAAATGGAAAAGGTGGAGCGGCAGACAGCGGATGAGAGGAGAGCCACGTGACTGGCGCCCCGCTGCGGCGAGACGCCGAAACACACTTCTCCCGAGCGAACAAGTGTGTTTCGGGTCCTTGCCGGTGCAAAAGCTGTGCGCTGACGTCCAGGTTCCCCGAGAAATGTTCTGTGCTACCAGATCCTCGCGCTCCAAATCTGCGACCGCGAGCACTCTATGGCTCGGTCGCCGAACTGCCAGGCTTTGTGAGTATAGAGGAGGCTATGGTTACACCTTCCCGTTCAGCTGTCGACACAATCCAATTTAATCGAAAGACACCTTGAGTAAAAATTTTAATTTAATTTGTTATCTCGAGTGTTGTCCGATTGTAATTTTTGGCGCTGATAATGTCTGAGCAGATGTGAGTAGAATGTAGAGTGCTGACACATGCCACTGCCTCGTGTTGTCAGAACTTTTGTCTGGTTCTTTGAATCAAGTTGGTTCCTCGATGAGCGATATCTGACCCTGCCTCTCCAAGTGAGTCTCAGACTGAATTGAACGTCTGGATGGAACAGAACGAACAATTTGTATACCAGAAATAAATCTCTTTTGCGTGTTGTTAAATCGGCAGAACCATTTGCGTATCTTATGGGGATGGTTGCTTGTCAACCTAATCTTATTAACCCCGTGCGAGAACGAATCAATAGAGAAAAATAACGTCGTAATTGATCCTCAGGGAATCTTACCAGTGTGACATCCGGATGCCTTTAGAGATTTTTGGCAGTTCACGTGTAAATTATTAATCGTTCACGATCAAACACATACGAGAACAAAACAGCACACTGTACAATTGCTATGAATGCCGGGGCTAACGTTGGGTTTGTATATACAGGCGAAACATAAACAGGAAAGAAGCAGGAACATTGTTCTATTTACAGTCTCCGTCATCATCATCATCATCTTAGAACATTTGACACAAATGACCTTACCACTGGTTACTCGGCACTGACACCACATACTTCACATTCATCGTCGTAATGCAAATACAGTTATTACAAAAAGAAATTAGAATAAACAGCGGTTATGTTTATAGTTAACTGCGTGGCTGAATAGTACCCCTGAGCCGTGACCACCAGCCAGTGAAAAGACCGGGTCGGCTTACCTCATTACTTCGGCTAACGTATGGTGCCGACATCGACTGGAGACTCACTTCAGCACCTGGTTCGCGACGAATCCTGTTTTGCTGTTAAACGTCTCAGTCGCCTGGTCTCCCGCGTGGGGCTCTGGTGCTGTTGCCATGGGTGAACTTGCCTTCGTTATGAAAGCACTGGGACGCGGGTACACAGCAGCTGAAACCGTTGCGACCGATGTCCATAACGCTTCGGTCACCAGGCAATCGCGATTTCACTTTCTCTCTTCACATGAGACGTGACATTTCCAGAGAAGGATGTCTGCACCAAGATTCTATCACGTGTTTGTTTCCTTTTAGTTTGAAAGTTTTTTGGGGGTCGCTGCCCATACTCAACAAGCGACTGGCTTGGAATGTATTAGTTATTACAATGTTAGATTACCCTCTTTACCCGAATATTAAGTTCGATTATCGCTCGTCAGAAATGCCCACAAAGGTATCCGATGGAGAGGAGCGTACCCACACCGAAGAGTATAACGTGTTCTGTCTTGCTTACATCTACGTCATTATTTGAAGGTTGGTGTTCGTTTACATCAGGCCACCCGTCTGCTTTGCAGAATATAGTACCTTATTTGAAAGGCAGCCACCGGCGGTTTCATCGGGTCTCAACGTAGGCGCATCGTCCGGTTCACGTGACCATCACCTGAGGCTGCAAGCTCGTGGGTCCCCATCGAGAAGAACTCACACCGGAAGGCAGTTCAGAAGCGCCCTTGGCCTTCTCCTGGTATGAGAACTTGCGTCTCAGGAGCACCTCCGTTAAGACTAGTCGGTGTCGGACTGTTGTTGCTCGCTGACTTGGCCTGCAACGCGTCCTGCGACGCATCCTGCAACGCGTCCTGCGTGGTGTCTTCGCCCGCAGCGTCTTGTTCTACGTCCTGCGGCCCTTCTTCAGGCAGCGTCGGCTGGTGCGTCTTGATGCCCACGGGCGCCACGCTGTACAGCGAGTCCCTGGAGCCAACCAGCCTCGCCCTCCGCACGATGGTGTGGGTGTTATCAGGCGTGATGAACACTTTGATGAAGTACAGCACTCCGCCAGTGGCGATGAAGATCAGCCCGACCGTCTGGGTGTAGCGAACGTTGGCACCCACGCCGATGAACAGTAGTACCAGGCCCGTGACGAGGAGCAGGGTGCCCAGGTACATGAGCAGGCGGGAGCGCTGTTCTTGCAGCGTGGTTCGGACCAGGCGGTGTCCAGGCAGCGAGCTGAGGGTGCTGAGGCTGGCTGGCCGCTGGGAGAGAGAGTTGACGCTGCCCTGCCTGGAGCCTGCGGACAGGGTGCGACCGGTCTTGCTGCGGCGCCGCTCCCGGCGGACGGCCACCGCGGGCATGGCCGAGATCATGGCTCACGCTGGGCCGCAGCAGCGTCCGCCGCACCGCTGCGAGCTGCGGGGAAACAAATTATCATCGTCGTTTCTAGATGGTGGAACGTGGCTAAAAGCAGTTATTTCTATACACGGTCAGCATTAAGGTGACGCAAGCTGCCATTGTGGTGGTGCGCACGCACCTTCCGCAGCACCGAAATTGTTTTTACTCGAAAGGACAATAACATTGATCAATTGGCATGGCGCGATGATCACGTGACACGTGCGAGACATGTACAGTGTCTCGGCGATGGCCGGGTTCTTCGCTCGATCACTAAAAACGAGTTCGCAAGTTCCCTTTCCTGCACAACAGGGAGACAGCCAGTCCCAATGAACAACAGGATTCCAGTCAATGACGAAGCTTGGAATACGATTAGAACAAGTGGAAAAATCATGCGCTATGTCCTTGCGCACATAACATTTTTTTTGTCTAATCGTATTCTGAACTTGCTCATTGGCTGGGATCCTTCTGTTGTTCTCCGTGATTGGCTGTTTCCGTGTTCAGCAGAAAAGTAAACTCACAGACTGTTTTTTTGTTTATTTTATTTTTAATTTAGGGTGATGTAGACGCTTTGCCATGTCACAGAGGTTTGTGTGAGGTTTCGATGAAGTCAATGCTTGCTCAAATTTTCAAATTGGTGATAAAAAAAAAGATATATATATATATATGTGTGTGTGTGTGTGTGTGTTTACGAAAGTCCCAAAAATTAAGAACTCGCGGAAATAAAGGGTTTTATACAAATTGAAGTGAGAGTATACATGCAAGCTGCCTTAAGACTGACATAGTAACCCTGCAGCAAGAATGAGAGCTGTGTAAGAGTTTCAAGCGACAACAACGACGGCGACAACTTTCTCTGGCATTTCGGAAGAAGTAAAAAGGGTAAAGTCACAGGCACGAGGCGCTTATAACTTTGACTCTATTGGCTCAATACGTTTCCTCGCCTTTCTCTATATATGTCTAGCCGGTTCTATCTACAATAAGTTGTTCACACGTATACAGAAGCAGATCCGGGAAGTGACAAATACAACCACCGCAGTGCACTAAAGCACCCAGAACGTACATCGTTCGCGTGGTCTTTCTTTGGTATTACTGGAAGTAAAGCTATCCTGATTTAATAATTTTTTAAATAATATTTGACCTTTGCCAAGACATCACGACGCCTATAGAAAATTAAGCTTATTTTACCATATATAAGTCCGCGGACCCGCACGGCCATGATCGTTTATATCAGTCAAGTGAGGATGCATTATTTAGAAGACCCAGGACACGTAGGGTTCGGGCGCCAGACGGTATTACTGCGAGCGGTGGACGGAAAGTCGAGAGCGACCAAGCGGTGGAGGGAAGAGTGGGGCGACGACGAGGGGGGGGGGGGGGGGGTTGGGGGGGCGGTTGATCGAAGAAGGGAGACAGCGCCCGCATACCGAAGCGGCTGAAATGATTGCCCGGCGCGCGTTGAAAGATGGGCGGTTAAATATAGATGATCGGTATGGCGCACACCTATGCGCCAACTCAACCCTCTGGCGTTGCACCACTGCGGTGACGCTGCAGACGGCAATGCACGGGCGCAGACGCGTCAGCAGTGTCAGCACCTGGTGTGGACGAACGCGGAATTGTTTGGGAAGAGTGAGTTGGTTTATATAGGGCCGGTTTCACGTAATGTATAGACCTTTCCAAAAACGAGCTTGTGGCCGGTGCCATTTTGAGCGTTCGTGCGTATGGCGCGTGCTTTGCTCGCTTTCCGAAGCGACGAACACGCACGTGCTGGGCTGTGAAGATCGCACGCTGGACTGTGATTTTGTAAACATTGGAAAGGTCTATACAACGTGTCCCAGAAAAGAAAAGAAAAACTTGGAGGGCGCTTAAGCTTCGCCTTTAAAAGGGGAACCCGATAGCGTCATCAAGACCCGTTCGCATCGCCTTCACATTCGCTTCTCATGCCCTTCCTGCCAGTGAGGAGGAAGTGCCGTGGACACGGTAGCCTATAGTCAAACGCGCCAGGTGCGCATCCACAATTGGCCCTCTCTCCCTTCCCCCATCTTATTCACAACGCTCAAGAGAAAGTAGCGTGTCTGGCGCACAACCGAAAGGTCGTGGGTTCGAATCCCGCCAAAAAAGTCTTCAAATTTTTCTTTCCGGCAAACGAATTACTTGATAAGGTGAAATCATTTGAGACATGCGGCGACCTTTAATTCGTGTCTTTTTAAAATCACTTTCATTCCACGCACGACGTCACGTTTCACGTCAGCGTTGTGGGTTCGAAATTCCTGCGCGAGGTCATGCGGTTGTGACATCATGACCCTATCGACCAATCAAAATTTTCTCGTCACGCCACCGACGTTGGCGTTAAAAATTGCAGTACTTCATTTACTATATAAACTAATTAAGCGTCGGCGAGCGCCGAGTTTCACCAAACGTAGCGGTATAGAGGTCCGCACCAACGCACCAGATGGCAGAGTTTGAGAACTAATCGTTTTCTTATTCATAAGTGAAGACTCGTAGAGCAATATACGGGCAGGACATGCAACAAAATAAACTGGCAAGATTACTAAATAGATTAAATACCGGGAATATCCAACTGCGATATATGACATTCGTAGCACTAAGGAGCTATTTCAACACCCAAAATATCCTTGTATATATATATAAAAAAAGATTTTGTAACATTGAGGAGATTAGTAACCAGTGGGCGTGGCTATGTTCATCTCTAATCTATTTCAAGCGTTCTTATATCTCTGATTCGCGCGGTTATGATGCCAATCTGTCTGTGTCAGTATCTTCCTTGTCATGCTGCACAGAGGTTGAAATATATGTCGTTGGTTTTTTGCTATTTTCTTGCTAATGTCATTTCCGAGTTTTGTCTTTCACGCTGAAAATCGAAACTGCGTGAAGAGTAGATGCTTTTGCTAATGCTGCCCAAATGTCAATGCGGGGGCCCGGGGCTTAGTCGAGCCGTCCTTGCGACGGCTTTTTTACACAGGCTCCCAGCAATCATGTACTTCAGGCTCGTACAAGATACTCACTAAAAGTATTTAAGTTAAGTTACTGAGTACCGCGAAAAATAGTAACCGAGTAGAGTACTAAATACTCAAATTTGTAAAGTAATTGAGTAAAGTACAAAATACTCTAAAAAAGTAACTCGTTACTTTCAAGATACTCTCAAGTTACAATTTTCTCTGCAATTCCTTGTCAAGGACAACCGAAATCAGAAGACATTCTTCCTCCCAGCTACTATGGAATCTCCTGGAAATCCCTTAGCTAGACTTTGGCTGCAACTCAGGCTTCTAGGATGTCCCAAGTAACTACGAATGAAACAAAAATAAAAATGTTTTTCTTTTATACCCTCGCTATGGCGAGGACATAGGCGAGGGCAGCGCGAGGCCCGTTCGCCTGAGAAGGGAGTTTCTACACAGAGGCTCGCCTCTGACGCTCCCCTTGTGTCAGGTGTTCATTTCCGCTTCCCCAGTCAGTGCACTGGCGGTGCCGTGCAGTCGGGGGTTGGGGAGTCCAGGCCAGGTGAGAGCGGGCGCCATCGTGGTGGGTGCCGGCGGTCATTCGTGCTACCGAAGACAATAGCGAGTTTTAGTAGACCGTGTTTCCCCCTCCGTTAAGCCCCTCCGCTGCCCGGAACTCTACAGCCAAGGCCATCGGCACGCAGGCGCAGTGGCAGTTTCTTCGTAGCGGAGGGGGAAACACGGTGTACTAAAACTTGCTATGCTGCGTACGCCGCGAGCGATGGGCCGCCGGATTGGAGCCGTGTAGTCGCGTCTTACGAGTCTTGTGTGCGAAGAGAGCCTAGTGAAACGAACGAGCGGTGTGTGCGACTGCGTGCAGATGCAAAGGCATTTCTGAAGCTGGAAGGCTTTCTTTTATATGCTTTCACTCCTTAACATAGAAAAATAAACTCCGGTTTACTGTCGACTCTTACCAGACACTTGTAGAACCCACCCTCTCTCCGACACTAGTGCCCTCCCTCTGGCTTGTAGCCTTGTACACATCTTATGCTTTCACCCGCATGCCCTTCTGCTTCGGAATCTTTGTTGCTCTTGGGCTTGGCCACAAACAAATTGTACGAAAATGTGCTTTGACGTTTTGCCCAGTCAGAAGACACGACACATGTCCGCTCGGCTTGAGGCTGCAACACCTGCTTCTCCGTGTCACCTCTTTCAGCGGAAGCACGGAAGTCTACTGTATTACCTGGCACAAAATGTATCTGCAATGGCAGGGCGCCTAGCCAAAATAACTGGAGTTCAATATTTTCCAAGCTTCCGCCTCTAACTAAAATAAAAAATAGAAATTAACTTAAAAGTAACTTTAAAATGACTACAAGTTACTTGAAAAAGTATTTAAGTTAGAGTACTAAATACTGACGTTCGAAAGTATTTGCAAGATACCAAGTTACTCACAAAAGTATTTAAGATACAGTAACTTGAGTAGAGTATTTAAGTTACGTACAAGTCTGATGTACTTATAGTACCCGATGCAAATAAACAAATCGAATCAAATCAAGTTATAAGCAGTCTTCGGAACTTTTCAGTGGAAAAATAGCGGCCGAGAAGGCCTCAAATAAGTGAAAGTGAATGGCGTCAGCTATCCAGAACGGGTTCCATTATTCGAATCGAAAGTCTAAACAAATCTATTATAACTTTTGAATAACGTAACGGCAAGCTCGGAAACTTTAGCATTTGGTTTGAGGCAGTGTTTTTCGGGTAGCGCGAGCCCTTTCGTGTCGCCATTGCGACAGCCAGAGTATAGTCAAGAACGGAAACGAGCATTAGGCTGGTACTCCATCTTCAGGGATACCGGTCGGTATTTGGACATACGAGAAGTCAGTCATCGAGAAGTCAACCCGTGGTGTAACATGCCGCCGACACCACTCCGAAAAAAAAAAAAAATCTAAATAAGCGCGGGTTTATGACTTAAGGTGGCGATGCAGGCGAGTTGGTTCATGACTTAAAAAATTGGAAACAGCGCGCAAAAAAGACGAGGACGACGAGAGTAGAGCACAGGACAAGCGCCGACTATCAACTGAAGTTTTATTAAAAACGGCTCAAACAGGAAAACACCACAAACTTGTTCACATGTTTAACCGTATATGACCTCTTGTTACTGTTTGCCTGGTTTACACCAGGCAAATTTGCGCGGGCAAGTTGTGCTGGTTCACACTAGCACAACTGTGCCCGCGCGTAAACCAGGCAAACAGTAACAAGAGGTCATGTACTGTTAAACATGTGAACAAGTTCGTGGATTGCGTGATAGGGTGTCATCTACAAAATCCCATTGTCATGCGGCCGGGTTTATATAGGACAATCGGGACGCTGCGTCAATGAGAGAATGTGTGAACACGCCCTTTTCCTGAGGTCAATGACAGGAGGTCACTTATATGTACACTGCAGAGACTGCTTGTGTCACCCCGTCTTCGAAGATACCATAATCATTGGCAGGGGGCGCACAGTGCAAAGAGAGGTGCTGGAGGCGCATGCTATCGAAAAAGCTGGCTCGGGGCACTGCGTCAGCCAGCCTTCGGTTTATTTTCACAAAAAAAAAAAAAAGAGATCGATTTAATAGATGCATGGCGAGCGACACGCCATTGGTTGTTTCGGCGTTGGTTGGCTGTGTGGTGTTTTCTTGTTTGAGCCGTTTTAATAAAACTTCAGTTGATAGTCAGCGCTTGTCCTGTGCTCTACTCTCGTTGTCCTCGTCTTTTTTGCGCGCTGTTCCCAATTTTTTAAGGGTTTATGACGCCCGAATACGCCCCCCGGTACTATATACTTACCGAGCATCATCGTCTACATGTTTGCGCGGTTGACCAACACCAAAAACGACGTAATTAACCGAGCGTTTGCATGCCAAACTAATGGGCAAAGTGGCAAACGCTGTTCGTCAACATGGCGGGGAAGCGGCTTAGCGGAAGGAAAAAGGCATTTCCTGAAAGCGATATATCTGTCCGTTGAGCCCCTAAGCTGGCAGTGCGGTGGAGCCACGCGCTCGCCGAGACCAAGCAACCACCTCCCTTTTATTCACTGACTCCGCTCTCTCCTGGTAGACGTAGGCGGAAGCGTGATCACGTGGCGAAAGGTAGCCATATGATTGGTCCAACGAGGACGTAGCTTCCACTGGACTATCAGCTTCGGGGCTAACATAGTATAAACGCATGCGCGAGCTTCCAGTTTTGTGCGTGTGGGCACGAGTGTCGTTCTGGAAAGGATTAAAGATGTGGCCATTTAGAGTCTTTCAAGTTAGCTGGGTATGGCGAAACGGAACCATGGATGTTTTTTTTTTTTTTGGAGGAGTTTCCGCGTCTTGTGTCAGCAGCTCCAGACGAGGCAACGCCATTTAGCGGAAAAGACGTGAAGGAGAGAAACTAGAAGCTATGCTGAAGATAGCCTAAGCAAGTGCGCAGCGAAAATTCACGCGGCCTGGCGACCGAAACGTGAGACAGGGGAACGGGGATTAAACGTAAATTGACAGAGGGGCGAACAGCGACACAAACGGAGGGTACCTGTACCCGCCACCGCATTGAGAAGTTCCCGTTTCTCACACGCGGGAGATCAAGACAAGCAAAGGTCTTCATATTTGACAGTCCGCTAAACTAGATTCAGCAGTTGAAAACAACGCACCTATAGCCTCGTAGAGGGGAAAAAAATGCATGGCTGCAATTCGAAGCAACCACTCAGAAACCGAAACACACACACACACACACGCATATATATATGTAGCAAGAGTTTTTAAACGTCTCTAAGCCTTACGTTTTAGATGTGTCCTTTACTGGTCTGTGATGATCGCTGAACGTCCACGCGTTTTTTTTCTTTCAAACTCACGCCTATAAAATCTCTACCTATCCTTCCCGTTTTCCACCAAGTAGCCGCTATCCCAGTTTTCTCGTTTCTAAACCATGTACCCCTATAAACAAACATGTTATTCCAGCAAGCCCTAATTCAATTTGTCGCGGACCAAGGAAATCCCGCCTAAGACGCCTAGAGTGCTGCCGCTCCTGCGGGCAGCGCCTTTAACTATAGCAGGTCGCAAAACTCCATTCATCTTTAGACTGGCAGTGCGGTGGAAGCTACCTGCTCGTTCGTCCAGTCATGCCTCTAACTTCTACCACGTGATCACGCTTCTGCCCCCCCCCCCCCCCCTCCCCCCGCGCGGAGTCAGGTGGTGGAATGAAGGCTGCTGATTGGTCAGGCGAGCGCGTACCATTCACCGCATTGCCAGCTTAGGGGTGGAGGACAGGCCTGCGTAAGGTGTGCGAGGCCAAGGGTTGGTTGCACCATACGATGGATTGTGGCGGACGCTGCGACTACGAGCCATCTCCAGCCGATTCGGCGCAGTATACCTGTCACGTGGCAACGCACCCTCCACATCGCTAAGCCCCTTCCAAAAGTCACGTGACACTTACACGGTATTGGACTGGATACCGGTGGGTCGTATCTGCGGTGCATCGTATAACGAGAAAAACGGAGCCATGTGGAAGGTGCGCAAGACCAAGGGCTTGA
Organism: Ixodes persulcatus; assembly: GCA_013358835.2. Taxonomy (NCBI): domain Eukaryota; kingdom Metazoa; phylum Arthropoda; class Arachnida; order Ixodida; family Ixodidae; genus Ixodes; species Ixodes persulcatus. The sequence goes on from JABSTQ010010834.1 coordinate 401,691, forward strand.
CGGCGACGCGGTTCAAGGGGGCTCTCTCGTGCCGCTCTGAGTACGCGATCTTAACGTTGGCCCTGCCGTGGGCAAACAAGCCGGCAGGGGCGCCGGACACTAATTGCGTTAAGGTAGCGCTACCTCAGCTCGATGAGCGAGCAGGGCCGGCTGCGTCTTGTTGACACGGCCGCCATCTTGGAACGAGAGCGCAGCTGGGTTTTTTTTTCTCTGCACTCCACACAGGGAAACATCTGGCTGTGCTCGGCGGGGTGGGCTTCGTTGGAATTACCGTGCCGTCTGGCGCGCGGTAATCAGTGAGCTTTGTTGCAGCTTTTAGACGCGCAGCTTCAAGCGCTCTCGGTTCCATTGCCGAGAGTGGGCCATTACTGAGAACTGTAAGGGCCTTTGTGAGACGCGGGTATAAAGGTTATTAGGGTTTTTTCCTAGGTTGTACGCTGTGGTTTGCAAGACCTGTGTGTGCGTTTTCACTTTGTGCTCGATGTGACGAACGAGCGCTTGCGTGCGATGTACGGAAAGCACCGTGAAACATCAGATAGTTTCAGAATAGGGGGCCCTGACGCAGGGAGGAGAAAAGGGGGGGGGGGGGGGCACAGAACTTAGGGCGTCAGATTGCGCATGCGGAGTGTGTCACCCTAAGCTTCTCGGGGAAGCAAAAACGTCGAGGCCCACTTTTCTAAAATTCTCTATGATTAACCGTCGCTAAGCATGACTCTGCTAAGCAACGCGAAACATGGCCAGCCCTTGGCTCAATGTCATATTTCAATCATATTACTAACAATTTTAACCCACCTGCAATGCTACGTACTGCCACATAGTATTAGGAATTGTAAAATAATGTTGAAGATGTTAGCCCGACGGAGGAGAGCGTGCTGGTCATTTCACAAGAGTAAATGTAAATCAGCAAAAAGGACGAAGAGAGTACATATATTCCTTACAAAAAACCTGTGGTGCTTTTCTGTTGAAAGGCTGTTGAAAAAAGTCATCAGAGGGTATAAAATGTCAACAGCTTTTCATCTAACTTTCTCTATCTTTTTTGTTGACTTTCTTTTGAATATGGGCCCACTTTTTAACAAGAAAGCTCACAGACTTTCTGTCGCCCCCAAGACGCATAAAGGACAGAACACGGACAGCAGGGCGAAAAATAAATATACGTCTGTTGAAAGTCGAAAACCGTGCTGTCATTGTTCTGTCCTTTATGTGTAACTCTTTCGTAAAAAATTGTATGCAATACCAATGCGCTCTCTAACAAACAGTACGACTTCCCGCTCTGCTCAATTGGCTGCCGCAGTATAAAGTAAACAAGAAAAAAGACACGAGATTTCTTTTTATATTTTGAATTTTGTTGGGAATAGGTGTCCCCGTGGCATTTGAGCGCACTACATACATCCCACAAATACACATTAGAAACGAACACAAACACCATGAAGCACTCATGCTGTTTGTGTCACTAGTTCCTCTATGGTCTCTGACAAGGAGAGACCGGTAGGGGGGAGCTTCAGTTGTCCCGCCTCCTGCGCGAGCCTTCTACCCTTGACAACGCTTCAACATCTCGCGTACCTGGAGCGCGCAATCAAAGTACGACGGAAGGCATGGGGCGCGTGCTGGAGACCAGACGTTCGAAAGACACGCCCTGCCGTTTTCACTTTGTAGGTGACTATAGTACTTAGTTTATTGAACTAGTTAACTAGTACAGAAAAGAAAAAGAACTATTTTAAAGTGAGCAACTGCCTTGACTCGCTTCGTCCTGAGTGGTGCTATGCAGAGAAGCAATAACGCCTCTTCTAGGAGCCGTTTTTATGGGTGTTGTTTTAGCGACTGCGCCGAATTATAATTAGTTGTACCGATTATTTTTAATAAGAGATAGAGTCCACGAACTTCGAAACACTGTTTTTCCTTTGTCAGACTCCCGAGAAGGAGATCGGATACTGGGAACCTTAATTAGTGCTGAGGCGGTCACCGTACAAATAATTACCTTCAAAAGTTAGGCTATATACGGCTCTGGTGCAGTCAACGGGACTGTGATTCAAATGTTGAGTGCTTTATGGTACTTGCGTTTCTGTTCGTTTCTAATGTGTATTTGTGGGATGTATATAGTGTACGCAGTACCACAGAAACAACACCTCGTAGCAAATAACTAAAAAACATTCTCGTGTTTTTCTTTTTGCGTTATTCTACGGCAGATAAATTGGAGCAGAGCGGAAAGCCGCGGTAAGCCTCCAAAACTTTTTTGAATGAATAGTTAAGGTGTAAAGAATATTTTTGTCTTTTTAAGCGGCTGTAGCTTTCAATTGAAAAGCTACAGAAAAATCATCTTGGAGGCGACAAAAAGTCTAACTTTTTATTAAAAAGTGGGTCAATATTCAAAAGAAAGACAACAGAAAAGCTAGAGAAAGTCAGATAAAAAGATGTTGATATTTTATATGCCCTGATGACTTTTTAAACAGCCTAACAGAAAGCACCACATTTTTTGTACGGGGAACCACCGCAAAGGCACTGCCGCGAAATCAGTCTCTAAACACGTTTAGGGGTACTGCGGCGATTTTTTCTTTTTTTTTAGCTACCCCAACTAATTTTATTTTCTGAGTCCCCGGCCTTGACCCTTTCTGGTATGCTATTTAATATCGCGAAATTCATAGTAATTTCGTGAAATAGGCAAATAAAATTGATGCGAAAAGCAACATTCAAATATAGTCGCACTTTTCAGTGCCATGACGTCAGTGGCAGGCCTGCTTGCCAATCAAACAAGCAGTAAAAAAAAAAAAAAAGGCTGTGCCAAGCATTTGTTCCGTGTTCGTGCGCGGGTACTGGAGCGAGCTTCCAAAGCATTCATTTGACGCCATGAGACTGTTTCGAATCAGTTGGGAACAAATTCTGCAGTCCAAAGAGCGAACCCCTGCCTTCCACTGGTGTCAATTTTTTGTTGTTGCGAGCAGAGACTTAAAACGGTGAGGACCAAAAGTGTAAATGCAATAACTTCACGAGAAAAACAAAAATATTTTGACCTAATATTTGGAATATTATTTCAGAGGTGTTTATTGGCGTGTTAAGCAAACTTTCACGCAAATGGGGGACCACTCAGAAATCGCCGTAGATCCTCTTTAAGACACAACCATAAACGAGGAACACTTTCGCCTTGTTCAAGAAAATTACGCTGCACTTCGGCGCTTCGCAGTTCGTGCTGCTTTCCGAGCGATATATCATTGGCGGAGCTCGCCATAGATAACTCACGAGCAAACCAAATTGCAAGGAAAACATTTTTTTTTTTTTTCGTGGGAGTTGTAGAGTTGGCGAAACCTTTCAATGCCTCCGCGATCCTTCTCCGACTGAACACGCGGACCCTCTGGGTCGACGCGGTCGAACCATTGCGCGGTATCGGATGTCCCGCGGGACTTTTGGGCGGCACGTTATAGACGACGGCTGGGCACAAAGAAGGACCATTGTAACGGGCCAGTCCCAGTCGCGTTCTAGCGCTCTCCGTATCTTCCCAAGGTTTCGCGTGTCGCTTTCTGTTGTTACTTGTTTCGCGTGGCTGACCCCGTCATCCGATATACGAGAGAAGCGACAAAGAGACGCACAAATGGGCCGAGACCAGCCAACTAATTCTTGATGGGCAAAAAAAAAATATATATATATTGCCGCGAGAAATAATAAAAAAGAAAATATAAATTAAAGTAAATTCGTAATCACACTCATGCATCATAAAAAAAAGAAGAAAAAAAAGATACGGTGTTTGCAGTAGACGTACGATAAGAAAATTATCTGAGGGCACTCCTCGGACATATTCTAAGCTCGTTTTGCTTCGTGCGCATGTGCGCTTCGAACATGTGTGCAGACAGTTTGTTGTATGACCAGTGTGAACAACGAACAAACACGCCCCAGACAGTGTTTGCAGACTGCCTCTGAGACCCTCCCTTCCGAAATTGTGTAATGATGCATAGATTATGCGCAGCCGCCATTGATCGATCTCGTCGCTTCCGACGTGAAGTCCGTGATTGGTTCCGAGTTCGCGCCGAGCACTGACGCAGCCCTCGTGTGGAACGCGTTCCTGAGCCGAGTACAATCCGAATGCTGACGAAACGCTCGTGTACGACGCGTGCTCACGGTGCACGTCCAACTAATGGCGGCCGCGCATAGTCTATGCATCATTTCGAACTTTAAAAAAAAAGGGTTTATGTACGATGCATTAGCGGCGTGACCGCGAGTTAAAGGTGCACTAAAGACGTTTGTGAGATCGCCTGTTCTTGTTGCAGACTTATCTTACGGGCTCCAAGCATCCTACAAATCCAAAAATTATGCTCGTGCGACGTCCACTTCCCTACTAACAATCTTATCGAAGTTCGTGCCACACCCCTTTCTCAACGGAAAAATCTGGAGCACAGAACTGCTCCAGATTTTTCCGCTCAGAAAGGGGCGTGGCACGAACTTCGATCACATTTTTAGTAGGGAAATAGACGTCGCACAAGCATAATTTTTGGATTTCTAGGATGCTTGGAGCCGCTAAGATAAATTATCACCAAAAACAGACGATCTCGGAAACGTCTTTGGCGCACCTTTAAAAAAATGAAGGGGAAAAAAAAGAAATCTCGGTTTCTTGGCGCGTTTTTTACGGAACATTGGCGACAATTGAAGAGCACTCTCTACTCTCTGTGCCGGATAGCCGTGGAACCTTTCGGCATTTTCGTATATTTCTCATTTTTTTCACGCATCAATCTTTTTTTTTTGTTGTTGTTGTTGGAAGAGGTTTTGTTAATTTTATAAACGATTGTTTCTCAATAGATAACACGTACATATGAATATGATTGGCAAATACCGCCAAAAATTCGCTCCACTGAAATGCAGTTCCAGGGTCAGCTCATAGATGGCGTGAGTCTGCGAGTGCGTTTTCTCTCGTCGTAAGGGGTTACGAACGAACTCGGTCGCAAGCAAACGCAAGTGGTAGCGGGCCTTAGTGAACGCAATAAACCACGCCCTGCGTTTTTTAAGTGGCCGGTGACGATAGCGTGCTGCAATATAAGATATGCAGGAGAGGCATTGCCCTCCAAAATCAAAGCTCCACCCACAGGGAAGAGAGCTGGACACCAGTGGCCCCCTTTTGATAAACTGCTGCTCAGTGGCTGGTGCTGACCCCATTGTCTCACACTCTGATATAATATTGCCGCGCGCAGGGCCGAACAAGCAACGCCCGGTCACGGAATTCTAGAAGACTCGCGTTTATTCTTACTCGGGGGGTAACTCTTATAATTTCGTCCTATAGTTTCTTGTTCTGGAAAGTTCCTGTGCATTCTCGCCCCGAGCTCGCGACGCTCGAAGCTTCTTTGCCGAATTTTCAAGATAGTCACGCACACTAGATAAGGAGCTGCGCGGGAGCTTGTCGAGTCAGTCTCGCTCTCGCTTGATGTTACTCCGCCAAATCGCCGTCCGCTTTTCTGCTGTCTCGACGCTCGTTCTTTATTTTGTTTGGCACAAGTTCGCCGATTACACCTTTATTTTCAGTTGACTGTTCATCCCCTCGTCGCCTTCATTCGTGACAATATAATATGTTCTTAAATTTAAAAAGAAAATTGTACGTGGTTACAGAACCGCATGTTTCGCGGTGTCCGATATATTATGTGACACATGAAAATGATGCGTAAGAAGAAGCATTTGTCTTCTGAAATGTGGGGCTGTAACCTGTACTGCGTAACTTATATCGCAACAGACTATTCCATATGCCGGTGACTTTATTACTAATGGCGTTTGACTTTCTGGTCTAACGGTCACAGTTTCGGTGCTGCAAAGCCTGCGTAAGGAAACAAAAACCGACACGAGCATTTTTAGTAGCAAACGTATAAACGAGAGCGCTTTCAACAGCGGTGAAACCATACTAATTAATTAAGCCAGCCCCGCAAAAAGAAAAAAGAAAGATTCAATCTCGAAAACTCATTTCTTTTCGAAAAAAAAACACACGCCAGCTATATAATCGATATAAAACTTGGTCCGCCCAGTACGGCAAAACCACGCGCGCGCGCGCGTGAACGCACATTGCACATTTACAAACACGAAAACACACATGCACACAAACACAGAACACGCACGCACATAACAAGAATGACCACGCACACATACACACACACAAAATCGCACGCACGCGCACACGCGCACACAACAAAAAAAGTCCACTATTCTTTTGTTTTTTCCCCACAAGCAACGATTTGCACCTTTACGCGAGCCATGGTTTCGACCGCTGACTTGGACGCCACGAACAGTGTGTTGTGTTAGGCGGTTGAGCGCGCAGAAGCCATACTCTATATCGGCCGTCCGTATACCATGCAGACGTTAGCCGCACCTGCTCGCTTCCTCCGAGAAGCGTTTATTGGCGAGGGCCTGCGGGTGATAAATTATGTACCCGAATATCACACGAAGACTGGAAAAAGAAAATACATTTGTACTCCGCGCGCAAAAAAAAAAAAAAAAAGAAAGAGGAAAGAATATTTCTGTTTTTTTTTTTTTAGCACTCGGAAACGAGAATGTGTAATGGAACATCGGAAAGCCCCCGCTCTGAGAGCAGGTTTTGTGTAACTTATCGAGAACTTTACCGACATCCTTATCTAGATAATTATCAAGAATTACCGGGAACTTCATCAATACGTTTATCGAAAACTTTATCGAGAACATTCTCAGCCTTAGCGAGAACTTTATCGAGAACATTCTCAGCCTTAGCGAGAACTTTATCGAGAACATTCTCAGCCTTAGCGAGAACTTTATCGAGAACTTACCTACATCTTTATCGAGAACGTTATGAAGAACTTATCGAGAAATTCATTGATAAATTAGAAATAAGGGAAGACACATAAAACGCGAGATGGACAAGACACACAATACAGGACGGACAAGAAAACGTCTTGTCCGTCCTCCTGTTTTGTGTCTTCCCTTATTTCTAATTACCGTTACAAGCAAGCTGTCCATTTCAAGTTAATGACAACTTATAGGAAATTGAAATGGAGAGCGTGCTTGTATGGGTATTATAAATAATTGAAAGAACATAAAACACAAAGTTCGTGGCGACAACACTCTTTAAAAAAAAGCTAGTACCTGCAGCAGTTACCATCTTGTTCTAACCGTTGCTACCTTTTACTAACTGTTTACTATCTCAAACTCACGATACAAGCTATCGTAGCATCAAATATTGTAGAAGGGGGCGTGTTTAAGGGCTGGAGCTGACTTTGTATCGATTACAGCCTCTGTTTAAGAACGTCGAGGAAGCCAGCGCTGCCACGAGCGCAGCCATCGTTGATGGAATAGTCATGAGGCCCCTGATGTCTTTCCCGTTGGCATTCTTTTGAAGCGTTTATATTTTCGTTTTGCTTTTAACTGGGATGAAAATAGCGACTTAGCTCGTGCTAAAAACGTTTCCAAAAACAAGAAAGGTTCATTCTGTTCTTTTATTCGTGTATTCTTTTAAATATATGTTTCTCTTTTGCGAGAGACGCTCGGCAACATTGTACAACCAGGAAGCGGAAGAGGCGATTAAAATATTGGTGCAAATTATCTAAAGAAAATGGAATGATGCGCAACTTATTAGCACAGCTGGGGATAGGCGGGACAGAGGAAGCTTGGGACTCCCTCGCGTGGCTCCCGCCCAAAGTCTCAACCCTGTCTCCCAGTGGGTCCGTTGCTGGGCTACCGTCGACATGGTTTGACCAGAGGAAAATGAGCGACTCCCTTGCGGGGATGCAAGAACATGGTTGCTGGGAGCTTAGAAGTTCGCTGTTTTATGGACTGTCGCATATAATTGCTGTATGTACCGTTACTTCTTAATAAGAGATACAATCATTGGAATGTTTAGCAACAGGTTTGGAGAACAATATTGGTGCCAAAGCAGCACCATATTTGTAACATCGTTCGCGGACGTGGTGGTCACTGACCAACCGACTTCTTTTGAATGATCCGTATAAAAGACGCATGGGTAGCAGCCATTGGGGGCAGCGATTGATTGGGTATGCGTGTCGTCGCGTGTAATTGTGTGTCATCTGTGTTGTAATTCTTTGTCTGTGTGAAATGTATAATACGTGTGGAAATGTGAAAGAAATAATGTGCACATGTGAATGTAAGCAGTAAACAAAAAAGGATCCCAGCGATAATTGTTTTGCCAATTTTGAATTTGACGTTAACTAGCGCCACCTGGGTCTTGTGAGATTTAATGCCAGGTAATAGTTATAAAGGTGGTGAAATATACTAGGTTGGTTAGTAACTGTTACTATATTCTTGACCTAGTAACCGTTACTAGTTTGACCGCCTATGGTTACTGAGTACCTTTGTAACGTATATGACGAGCGGTTACTAGCTTATACCTAGTAAATACTATTAGCTTTTTTTGGGAGTAAACTTTATCGGGAACTTAATAAAAACTTTATTGGGTACTTTATAGAGAATTTTACCGAGAATTCCATCAAGAAGTTAACGAGAACGCATTCCGAAACTTCAGCAGAAGTGGGTCAGAGTGAGTCAGTTTTACCGTATGTGATCCAAATCAGCTATCTTTTATCCGGACCAGAAACTTCTCGTCATAAACAGAATGTTTCAGGTGCAAAGTATGAGAACGTTGCAATCTCTAAATTACTTTAAAAAAATTTCGCATACATTTATAAGAAATGTGGTATCTTTTTTTTATATATATATATATATATATAAAAGAGGGATCGGTGGCTGGAGTGCGAGAAAATTAATTCGCAAACTATAATGTTTATTTTTCTGCGGTCAGCTAATGACTTGCGAAGTTTCGTGCGTCAGCCGCCGAGCTATAAATTCGACGTCGAAGCGATTGAATTTTAATTTGCATCTCGGCGGTCATGGTCGGCGGCGATCACACACGCCGATAAAACTCAGAATACGATAATACCTTAAAGGAGCGGTGCAACGATATTCAATTGGAATGCTTTTCACTTTACACGAGCTTACTGGCACTAGCGGGACCCGAGATATTCTCGCACGCAACCCCCCTGACCAATAAGCCTCCTTGTTGCGGTGTAATTGCGAGGATAAAAGCGAGCGTTTTCTTTCAACCTCTCCTTCGCAAAGCGTCATGACGTAGCGTGCGGGTCGCAGTATCCCCCGGTGACGATATTTGAATGCAGCTCACAGATTGGACCCTGAGCATTGCGTGAGCACTCGATTTGGGCTTGTGATAATCAATAGCTCGAGAAGCATTCGGGTAGCGGCCCTTGTCCAATAGACCCTTTCCGGAATTCAGACTGGCAACTTTGATCACTCATCATCTGAAAAATGGCATGTGTGCTATACTAATGGCGGTCTTCTGTTTAGTGATGAAGGAAGAAGTTGAAGATGGCTCCTAAGTAGATGATTCGATGCCAATACATTCTAGATGTTAGCGCGACGTGAAGCAGGAATTGGATGCAAGAGCTGCGTAAGCGTTCATTCCTAACTCGGGCCCAGTCAATCTGTTAGTAGCACACACTCGGCTTCAAAGCTCCTAGATGTATGGAATTTTATCAAGGCGTCTGTGTGGGCTGGCGCTTCGTTCTGACTGGTTACATATTTTTCGCCATCGACACTGAAAAAAATTTAAAAAGAACTGGACTGTCACGCGCGCATTATCATTTACCGTTGACTTGCGAATGTGACGGTGCCCCATACCATACTGCAGACCACAGGTACAGTGTACCTTAGGTTCATTGCCGCCATTAGTACGGTAAAAGTTAAACTGCCATATGAGTCACCAGATGGCACTGAATTCCGGAAAGGGTCTATTGCGGCAATGACGACAATAGCCGAACCCTAACAATGTCTGGAACTTGGCGCGTGTCCTCTGCCTTGCCAACCTCAGCGCGTGACTATGATCAATTTTTTGGCGGCGTATAATCGGCTCCAGATCACGTGGCCGCTTACTCTAACAAAGGCTGCGAGTTGAGGGGGTAAGCGCTGCTCGTTCTTCTTTAATTTTTTTCTGCGACTTTTATTGCGGGGGGGGGGGGGGGGGGGGAGGGAGGGAGGGAGGGAGGGAGGGGAGGAGGGAGAGGGGAGAGAGAGAGGTAGAAAAACGAAAGCGTGTTTCATTGGTTATAAACGTAAGGGATTCGTTCTAAGCGGTATTCGCGCAAAGTACAACAATTGTTGCACCACCCCTTCCATAACCCCACTGTTCATAAGTACAGTCAACAAGCGGAACTTCGTGCTCGTTGTCTAGGCGTATATCGAATTGTTTCATGTCTAATCGTATTCTGAACTTTGTCATTCTCCGGGATCCTTCCAGGAAGCCAAGGCGTTCTTTATAATGTCTTTAAAAAATTAAGGACGTTTGCGATTCCGTATAATGCCGAATTAGAGCGCAGGTCTTGAGGAGGAGGAGGGGAGGGTACGGAGGAGGAGGCACACCTTCGTCGTGACCTTCACGAGCGACCGTGACGTCACGCGTGACGTCATTATGGGAAACGTCCCATTATGCAACGCGCGGGTCACGAATGAGACCCGCGCGTTGCATTATGGGACGTTTCCCATAATGCACCGCGCAGTTACGCGGACGCCGACGCCGACGGCGACGCCGCTCAAGCCGGAGACGGGTGCATAAGAGTTGCGCTCTAAGAAATTGGTCGGTGCATGTTGCATGAATTTCCGTAGAACTACGTGTGGGTGACACTAAAGTCATTGGATCCAGAAAGAGCAGCGCCATTTACTTTCCTGCCTGCTAGCCGAACGCAGACAGATAGAGACGACCAAAACGTCTCAAGGCGATTGCCTGATTGGCGTACGTTGCCATGGCAATCGTAATTTCGGACCCCTTCATATCTTCGAAGCGGTTCTTCTAAATCAGTAGCACCAAGATCGCCATGGAGAATAATCGTACTGGAGGTGTCTCTTGCCATTATAAACTTCTTTACGCTGTGTATGCAATCAACTTATCAATCATGCTACGGATCTCTTAAAATTATATTGTTCCTCTTCCGTATGGAAGACAAGAAAATTATATTTCAATGCCTCCAAGCACCGACACCGCATGTGGTGGCGGTATACGATGATGTATACTATCGGGAAAAAATGAAATGCGAACAGAGGAGCGCGTGGCTCGCGGTACAGGCCGCCTGGAAGTGAGCCTATGGGACGAGGGTGCGTGGCCTACTCCGATGTGTTTACGCCCTTCGCTCGGCGCTCCCCAAGCTTCGGCATTGCGCCTCTTAGTGCGCTGTAAGCTATCAGGACTTTATCACCGCTATCTTTGTTCGCTCGGCGCGTGCGGCGCGAGGGAGCTCGCCGCTAGTAGCGGCTAGAGCGCGCGCTGGCTGAGCGCGCGCGCGAGGGGCGTTATCGCTTTGCCGAGTCGCGCTGGCTGAGCTTGCGTTCAGCCAGCGCGCGCTCTAGCTGCTACTAGCGGCGAGCTACCTCGCGCCGCACGCGCCGAGCGAACAAAAATAGCGGTGATAGCTGTCAGCGCACTAAAGGTACATTTATACTCCAACGTAACGTCGTCGGGCGCCGCGTAGCGCAGCGCGCGCAGGTACTTATTGGTTGCAGATATCGAGTTCCTGGTTGCCGGCCAATAAAAGGCGCGCGTTCTGCGCTACGCTGCGTTCAGTGCGCTCAACGTCGGAGTATGAACAGCCCTTAAGAGTGGCAATGCCGAAGCTCGGGGAGCGCCGAGCGAATGGCGTAAACACGTCGAGATTCGCACTGGGTGCATCGAACGTCCGCGACTAGACACACAGTAAAAAAGCACTATGTTCACTACGTAAAAATGGTCTCAGTTCATGCATCTGTGGGCAGGTACGAAATCTTGCCCAAATTTATTCACACCGCACGATGAGCGCAACACGTCGCTGTGCAAACGCAGTCCAACACGAAGCATAAAAATGGCAGATTTAGAACTACAATTCGGAGTTCATTGTTCAATTAAAACGACGTAATTTTGTTGAAAACGCCCGCAGCTTTTTACTCACGGTATGCGTCGGTAATCTTCCACATTTTGAAACGGAACGAAGGAAGATTTACTTTTAAAAACGCTCACTGCGTCCTCCCGGACCAGTTAACTGGATCAGCTGACGACGACGGGACTGAAACCGTTGAACATCAACCCCACAAAACCAATTTGCGCTCCGTGTTAGTGTGGGTGTCTACTTGCAAGCACCGCACCACACACACCACGAGCGTTTCAGCTCTTTGTCGCATCGCCGTGTTGCACCAAACAGAACGAGATCGCCGAAGTGAACGCAGCGCTGTCGTGAACCTTGGCTTGTGGTTGCGCACTCGTGGACCCTGTGACTCCCTTCGCTTTCAAAGCACACACGACGATTACGAATGATACTTTCCGTCTTCCGTGAACATCACAGGGGCACTTCTCCGGTCACGTCTTCGCTATGAGCTCGCAAACCGCGCAGCTTCTGGTGTCCCGCTAAACCAAAACAATACCGGCGCCATGTTTAACGTGCGTTGTTGCCAGATCTTACCGGAAGTCGAGACGCTGCGTCGTTCAACTCCGCAACGCAAGGAGAGTGAGGGGCGGGGCGTACTTCTCCGCGGGGGTCGAAAGAGCGGGAGTTTCAAATGTGGAGAGGTTCTGACGCCGACTAAATTACGTCCTGTGGCGTAAATATTGCTAAAAAAAAAATACTTTTTTCGCGGAACATTTGTTTTGTGACATGCTTGTCCCAATTAGGCTGTTTAAAAAAAAACTTTTTTTTCTTTGCAGATGCTAAGTGTTAGTGGCGCAATAACAAGCGCAAGGTGTATTTATGATCGCTCATTTATGATCTTAAAGAAGAAGGCAAATGCAGTCAACGCAAGTAGTCACTACATTTGTTTCTTGAAAGGATCGTGCTCTGCCTTTATAACAGATCCAACACAGTCGCTTTTGATTATAAGGGAAATCATTTTTGCGCTATAAAGATTCGCTTGCCCTGTTTCTTTCAGTTTTTTCCTTTTATGAATTTAAAGTGTACTATACATTGTGCTCGATATCATGTCTGCAGTCATTCAAGTTTCTTAAGATATCGAATTCAATTAATTTATTTAGACACACAGGGTTGGCTCCCCGGATGAAAAACGTGTCAACGACAGCTTGTGAGTGCACTGAGTGGCAATAATAATCCCTGGAGAATGGGAACAAAGGGGACAAAGGACAAGCACAAATCCCCAAACACAGCTATAGGTGACTGTTGCGCGACCGAAACAATCCGTCGATTTGTGTTTGTCCTTTGTCCCATTTCTTCCCCTTCTCTAGGGTCTATTATTGTACAGCTCGCTTGCACCTTTGCTTAAGTGCATTATAATCATAACCTTAAAATGCAGGCCGTTCATTTTTGTTGGTGCTAGACCTGTGGCAGCTGATAAAACCCGTTTGCTCTACTGACGTCTATCTCCTGGTTAGCTCAGTTCGTAGAGCGCGCCACTGGAAATGGAGAGGTCCCTGTTTCGATACCCGGACCAGGCGAATTTTTTCGGTCGCGCACCAGTCACCTTTAGCTGTGTTTGGAGATTTGTGTTCGTCCGTTGTCCCCTTTGTTCCCCTTCTCCTGGGATTATTATTGCCATTCTTGTCCAGCTCGCTTGCAACTTTGCATTGATTGCATCTTAATCAAAGCTTGTGAGTGCCTGACGAAAGCGCCTGAGGCACGCAATATGCGACGCCGAAAAGAAGCCGTCTTCAAGGAAATCACTCGGGTGCAGCGTTGTCGATGCCGCATTTACTCTCGACGCCGCTGAAAGTAAACAGCGTATCTTTTCAAACAAATAAAGATCCGTCTACACAAATCCATGAAGTGATGCCTGGCATTTGACTTGAGCCAAGCTTGCTGGATGTCAATTCTCTTGCGCCTTTTAATTTTATTCCGCAATTCGTACGGAAGACAGACGTCAGACTTCAACTGATATGTTTGTCCCTTACCTCATATTCTCAATACGTTGTAAAAATAAAAAATGTCAGTGTAACAAATAGATTTCTAAGATCAACATTGTGAAATGCTGCAAATGAATACTTTAGCAGGGCTGACAGTTGAAAAACTTCCTACTCGGCCTAGGATGAACCACCAAAACATCTCTCGAGTACGTAAA